>SSNS01000163.1:826091-833591 GCA_006937985.1 Aphyosemion australe | reverse complement strand
ATTACAATTAGAAACTGTTTCATGATGCTTTGGTGTTTTTTATCTGATGTTTTCATGTTCCAGCTGATTTTGAGTCACATGACTTTACCTTCAGCGCTGCTTTATTTCCTTTTACTGATTAAATTTGATTAAAAAAAAGTTTTGCAAATTTAATAACATCTATAGTTTCAGTGTTTGTATTAAATGTAAGTATCTTTGATTTAGGGTCTCTGGTCCATGACTTCATCTCTGCTCCAGCCACCATCACTCAGCAACAAGACACCAGGATATATACAGTATATATATATCTATATATATATATATATATATATAGATATATATATATATATAGATATATATATATATAACCCTGTGAATATCCCTCCTTCCTATACCTGACGAGTCGTTGTTGGGTTTAAAGTTTACTGGTGATGATGGTCCATCATCCATACGTGGCAGGAGTCTCTGAGAAACTGAGAAGAATCTTCTCCAAACATAACATCCCTGTAAACTTTAAACCCAACAACACTTTCAGACAGAGGCTGGTCCATCCAAAAGACAAGACACCCAAACAGAAGCGTAGCGGCGTCATTTATCCAGTCCAGTGCAGTGAGGACTGTCCAGACCTCTACATAGGGGAAACTAAACAACTACACAAGCGCATGGCACAGCACAGGAGAGCCACCTCTTCAGGCCAAGACTCTGCAGTCCAACTACACCTGAAGGACAAGGGCCACACCTTTGAAGATGACAAAGTCCACATTCTGGACAGAGAAGATAGATGGTTTGAGAGAGGAGTGAAGGAAGCCATCTATGTCAAAATGGAGAAACCATCATTAAATAGAGGAGGAGGACTCAGGTGGAGTTGTGATGTGAAAGCCTTCACTGACAGTTCAGACACAATCACAGGATCACACCTGTCACGTCTCCCGTTTTGGGCTGGAAACTGTTTTACTCCTTATTCCAGCCGTCTTCCCAAATTAGTATTCCCTGAAAATGTTCCGGAATTAAGATCATTCATGAAGAACCCCCTGCCACCCGCTCTCATGGAGACCGAGACCGGAGAGACGCTTCGCTCCAGCAGCACCTCCCGTTCTCATGCTTTCTTGTGTTTTTAATTCCAAAACTTGACAGGATGTCCAGACAGACCCCTGAATCCCTCTGTCAGCGCTGCTCCTCAGGAACGTCCTGACACGACGCTCACCTCCGCTGATCAGGCGGATTTAATGCCACATGACCGTTCAGACTGCAGTCGCTTTCAAAAACATAGGATATGTTTCAGAACCAGTACCACATATGCAAACGACCTGGGTCGGATTTTAAAAATCGGATCTGTGCTGTTCAGACTGTCACAAAAAACTCAGATATGGGTCGCATGTGGGGGGGTGTAGGATTTGATGCATTTTTGCCTGCAGTGTGAACCTAGCCTTAGTGAAGTGGAGCTGACATGCCTGGAGCTGCAGTCTGCTTCCAGCATGTTTCCTGCATGTTTTAGATCATGAACACAGCTGATGTGTTTGATTTAGTGATGAACCGCTCCTGTAGACACTAATGAAGGCTGAGGAGACGTTTCAGCTGTTAGATTAAGGTGTTAAAAAGACCAACGCACAGCCAGGAGATAAGTTTACCTTTTGGTTCTACTAAACGGACACTAGGGGGCGTTAAAAACAAGCAAAACTGCATAGAATCCCTTTAAGTCAGCTGACACATCGTTTGAACATCCCATTGTGGTTTCTTGCAAAAAAGGATTCTTGGAGCAGGACAATCAAAATCTTTGCGAGCTGCTGACATAGGCGGGGGTTAATTCCCTCTCTAAAAATTGAATTCCCTCTTCCACTTTACAAAGAAAATGGGTAATCATTTAATTTGTGATTTAACATAATTCAGATTCATGACTAGTTAAGATACAAGTGTTATCTGTTTTCAGACGACTGCTTATTGTCAAAACTGTAATTCTCTGATTCCCTCTTTGTTCCAGATCCCTCTCCACACGCTGGTCTCCCCCAGAAACACCGGATAGATAAAAGATAAATAAGAGTCTGGGGGCCACAGCAGCAAATGATCTGTCACCTGTGGTCTGTAGCCTGGCGCTGCACGACCAGGAGGCTTTGATCACTGCAGGGACCTGCTGCCTCTGGGAGGAGGCAGGTGAAACGTTTCCCTCAATAAGCTGTTAGTCAGAGGAAGGATTCCTGAATAAAGATGACATCACAGCTTTAGGTTGTGTTGGTTCTGCAGCTGAGGTCAGAACGAGTTTCAACCAGCAGCAGCTGGGAGTCGCTCACAACACTAAGAGACTAAGAGATCGGGTCAAATGTGACCAAAGATCAAGACGTTCCTGCTGGTCCTGATGGTGCAGCTGTAGGTCAGATCAGAACCTCCATCAGAACCATCAGAGAGCTGCTGATGGACTGTGGTTCTGGTCTGGAGGGTCCAGGTGAGTTCAGGTTCAGGTTCCTGGCTTTAATGTGAAAAGTTTTTGACCCCACAGCCTTTTCTTCTGGTTTTGTTTCCACTTAAATGTTTCAGAAGAGCCAATAAAGGAGAGAGTTCAAAGGTCAAACCCTCCGCTGACCCAAAACATCACAATTAACCAGAGAGCACCCTGATGACCCCAGAGGCTTCTGGGTAAATTAAGACTAATGCGTGGTGGTGGTCTGGAGCTGCTCTGCTGCTTCAGGAACCATGAACTCTGTTCTCCAGCAGAACATCCTGGAGGAGAACGTTTGACCTTAAACAGGACGTTCCTGCTGGAGAACCCTCTGATGTGTCTGTAGAGAAGAACAGAACTAACCTCATCAGCTGTTATCATCAATAACCCAAGGTTGGGTTATTAATTAGTCTCCATGACAACCAGCCTTCATCAGCAGTAATAAGTGTTTTCATTTGTTCTCACGGATCAATAATCAGGCGTGTTTCTGCCTCCTGTTTGCTGAGCTGCAGCAGCTGGTTGTTGACTTAAGCTGTTTCCCTGACAGTCAGCTGGTTTCCTATAGGACTCATCATGGAGACGAGGAAGCAGCAGCAGCAGCAGCCATGTTGGTATAACGCTCTCATCAGCTCACAGCCAGACGTTCTTCTCACCACAGCTCCTCATGAACATCAGGGAGACCTTCAGCCGTTCAGCGCTTTTATTCTTCCTGACCTCTCTGAGGATGACGGAGGTTTCCAGAGCAGGTGAGGTCAAAGTTCACCTGAATATCAGATCAGTTTAGACTTTACTCTCAATCATCTGTCCTTATCTCACTGTCATTTCTGCTCAGTTCAGCTACAAGTAAATGTTTAGATTCAGCATTTAAACCAGATTTTATCCAGTAAACTTTATTTTTACACGACTTTTAAAACTAAACACAATAATCATCAAATAAAAAATAACAAACTTCAATAACTGATGATTACTCAGAATAACAGAAACAGACCCTGTTGAGATAATAAAGAGAAGGAAAACAGAATAAATCAAACAACAAAAACAGGATTTTTTATTGTAAATAAATATTTTTCTATTAAAAACTAAAACAAATATAAGAACAAAGCTTTTAAATGTGTATAATGTTATATTTTATTATTTAGACCTGGAGGCTTTTCCAGGGCCACTCAGACCCGTTGGTTGTGTGAAACTGGACGTATGTCACTAACAGGAATTCTTCAGCTAAACAAACATTTGTTCTCAGGCTGGGCTCTGAACTCATATTTGAACATAGATTAACTCCAGTCACCTTCCTGCTTGTTCCTGTTCAGGTTAGTAAGCAGCTGTTTTTGATCTCCAGCCGTCACTGGCTGGGAGGCGGAGCTACACCTGGACAGGTTGATCTGGTCCATCACAGAGCTGGATGTTTTTTAGTAAAACACACACTTCCTGTTTAGTTCTGGGGCTCAAAAATAACATTTTAACAGATCAAAGCAACAAGCTGCAGGATAAAAGTAATTCTCCTGATACAGGTGTGTCCAACGTGGGGCCCTGGGGCCCCTGAGGCCCCTGGAGGGATTATTGTTTGGTCCCATCATGCATTTCTAAACCACGTCTAGTTTTCACACAGCAGCTGTTTATCAGAGGTCTAAGTTTGACTTCCTGTTTGACTCATTAGGGTTACTGTCAGAGAGAGACACGGATGGGTGGTTACCATGGTGACCCTGATGAGAGACTGGCAGCAGCTTTAACTTTTTAATAACATTTCTTATTTCCTTTACAGAAATGATTATATTGGTTTGTAGAAATGTATTCTCAGATTAGATTCTTACAAAGTTGATGTTAACATTTCTGCTGCTGCACTGGCATCATTATTTATTTGTTTATTGTTTTCTATTCTAACCCCGTGGTTAGAGGCGTTCAGGTTCCTGTCAGCAGGAGTTTGGTTTAATTGACTGTAAATCTTAAGTTTAGGAGGATAAACACGAGTGTTTCCTCAGGAAGAACCGGATGTTTCAGTATTTTTATTACTTCTGATTTCTCGTCTTCTGATGTTTCAGACACGGAGGTCTCCTGCGTCTTCATGCAGAGCTGCGTTTTACCCTGCAGCTTCCAGAGCAGAGGTGATGATGTCATCCGCTGGAGTCACCTGACAGGCACACACCTTCGTGTCCACTGGTTTCACAGCAGCAAAGAGCAGCTGGGACAGCAGGACCAGCGCTACAGAAACAGGACGTCACTGTTCCAAGATCAGATCTCCAGAGGAAACGCCTCCCTGCTGCTGACAGGAGTGCAGGTCCAGGATCAGGGCAGATACGAGTGTTCCACAGAGACGTCCAGAACAAGGAGTCATTCTGTTATCCAGCTGACAGTCGATGGTACAAAGACACAGAAACACTGATGTCTCTGCATTTATTCAGTGTTTTTCACATGTTCTTGTATTTTTAGCTCCAGTCACCAAAGTAAAGGTTGATCAGGTGGGAAACAGGATCACCTGCAGCTCAGAGGGGATCTACCCTGCACCTGAGCTCACCTGGTCCACCAGGCTCTCCTCTAACACGACCCTGGAGAACGTGATCAGAGTGGGTCAGACCGAAGAGCAGCTTTACCGCATCAGCAGCTCTCTGATAGCTGCAGATGGAGCTTCTGTTGTGGTCTACAGCTGCACCATCAGGACCAGCAGCAGCTGGAGGAAGGTGACCTGGTTCACGCTGAGTAAGTCGGATCAGACTCTGCATCCAACGCTGATTTTAACAAAGTTTAGAGACGTTTCTTCCTGCTTCTGTGGTGCATCCTTTAGTTTCTCTGAGAGTCTCAGACAGAGGAGCAACAATCCGCTGCTCAGCCTCCAACCTGACGCCAACGAGCCTCGTTTGGAGGTTCAACCACCGTCAGGTCCTCCTGATCAGAACCAGAACGGAGCAGAAAGTCTCAGAGGAGTGGAGGAGACACATCAGGGAGGCGTCAGCCTCCGGCAGCCTCACCTTACAGGATTTATCTGAGCATCAGGAGGGAGTCTACACCTGTGAGCTCAGCGATGAAGAGGAGACGACGATAACAAACATCCGTCTGATCGTAGAGACAGATCAAGGTCAAACAGGAGCAGATCCTTCAGATTAAATCAGATTATCGTCATAAACTCGCTGGGATTAAGAAACACATCTTGTTGAGATTGTTTTTGTTGATGTTTCAGATTTTTCCTGGAGGGTCAAAGTTTCTCTGGGAATGGTGTTTGGAGCCGTGTTCTCAGCAGTAACGGTGGTCGTCATGGTAACGAGATGCTCTAAATAAACAGGTAACTGTCTCATCTATGATAATCCTCTGAGATAAACCAATCAGGTAGAAGCACAAGACAGAAGCTCTTGTTGGATGTTTAATAACTGGAAATGTGAGATTACTAAAAACATGATTTATTAAACTCAGTCATAAAAAATGTAAATAAATAAAACAACTGGACTTCTTTTTTTATTCTGACCAGAACCAGAACCAGAACCGGGCTGGATCCAACTCAGAACCATGAAACTGATGAAGAATGAGAAGAATTAACATAAATAAATATTAATAGTTTTATAAACTAAAGCAACAAGACTAAAATATTATGAATTTATTTTTTCTTAGTTTTTCATATAAAAGTTAAAGTTTTATTTTTTTCAATTAAAAAAAGCAGAAACGTTAATTCTGTTTAATGTTATTATTTATTTTCTTGTTTTTTTATCTGTTGAAATTTTGTGTCTCAGAAAAATGAAAAACAAAAATTCAGAGAATTAAAATAAAAAAACGTTTTTATTTTAACATCCGAAGACTTTTTATAATTTATAAAAATGTTGTAATTTTCTGATTTCTTTTGTTGCTCCCAAACATAAATGATTTGTTTTTTATTGCTAATAAAAATAAACAGCAGCTTTATTTCTGAAGCAGATTTTAGTCGATTCAGTTCAACTGTTTTATTTTTCTGCTCAAATGAAGATTATGAACTTTAATCTGGAGTGAAATCAGGTTTTATTTTTAATTGAACAGAAATGAATCTGTAAGTTTGTTGTTTCAGTTGCTAAACAGGACGGATTTAACAGCTGCTGGAATAAAAACAAACAACAAGAATTTCCACCAGATTAAAATAATCTGCATCAAAGTTTAATGATTCTCCTGGAAACTTCCGGATCGGCGTGAATCCTTTAAGGAAGAAAGGTTTTCCGGATGTTTCAGCCGTTTAAAAAGCGCCGCCACAGCTGGAGCGTCTTCCTGGAGCAGATCCAGAGTCCAGACGTGACCCCCACCATCAGCATCATCAAGGTCTTCGTCATGACCAGGGGGAAGTTGGGTCTGGAAGGAGGCGGGTTTCCCGCTGGACACGGAACACCAAAGTGTTTGCAGGTCTTCAGGAGCCACGCGGTCTCCCAACGAGACCGGAACGCCGTCTCGTAGAGGAGACAGGAGAGGACGAGGACAGCAGGGACCACGTAGAGCACTCCAAACCCACCCATCCTCACCATCAGCTTCTCCATCTTCTCCGTCCCGGTGCCGTCCTGCTTCATGACGGATCGGATGTGGAACACCGACATGAAGCCGGCCAGCAGGAAGGAGGCGCCGACGAGGAGGTCGATGAAGAGCGGAGTCAGGACGAAGGCTTGAAGAGAGTCCAGGTTGGAGATTCCTACGAAGCAGACCCCAGTGAGAAGATCCCCCTCCACCTGCCCCATCACCAGGACCGTGACGGTCTTCAGCGCCGGCACCGCCCAGGCCGCCAGGTGGAAGTACTGTGAGCGGACCTCGATGGCCTCGTGTCCCCACTTCATCCCAGCAGACAGGAACCAGCTGAGGGACAGGATGACCCACCACATGGAGGCGGCCATGATGAAGAAGTAGAGGATGATGAAGAGGACGGTGCAGTCCTCCTTCCTGGTTCCCTGGACCACCATCCTGTATCCGTTCTCCTGGAACCGGTCCCCACACACGGCCCGGTCCTCCAGCAGAACCCCGGTGCTGTAGACCAGACCCACCATGAAGTAGCAGCCGGACATGAAGATGACGGGTCTCTCTGGGTAACAGAACCGCCTCGAGTCCAGCAGATACGTCAGAACCGTGAAGAGGGAGCTGACGCAGCACAGAACGGACCA
>SSNS01000163.1:790168-809568 GCA_006937985.1 Aphyosemion australe | reverse complement strand
ACTACGGATGCATTTATTAATGCATTGCGATGTTTTATTTCTATTCGTGGACATGTAAGACAGATCAGGTGTGACCAAGGTACTAATTTTGTAGGTGCTAAGGGAGAGTTTTTGAATGCACTAAAGGACTGTAACAAGGAACAGTTGAAACAATATGGCTGTGACTTTGTTCTGAACACCCGCTCTTCAAGTCACATGGGAGGTGTTTGGGAGAGGCAGATTAGGACCGTTAGAAGTGTTTTAACTTCTATTCTAGATCAAGCTTCTAAGAGACTTGATGGTTCTTCCCTCAGAACGTTTCTTTATGAAGCTATGGCTATTGTAAATAGCAGGCCATTAACAGTAGAAAACCTAAGTGATCCAAGTTTAGAGCCTCTTACACCAAATCACATTCTCATGGTGAAGTCCAGTGTTATTCTGCCCCCTCCTGGCGAGTTTGTGAGCCAGGACCTGTACCTAAGAAAAAGATGGCGCCAAGTTCAGTGTTTAGCTAATGAATTCTGGACAAGGTGGAAGAAGGAATATCTTCTCAATCTTCAGCAGAGACAAATATGGCAAAGAGACAAAAGGAATGCAAAGGTGAATGACATTGTTATTCTTCAAGAGGATAAGTCTCCAAGGAACAAGTGGAAACTTGCAAGAGTAACAGGGTTTATCCAAGCGCAGATGGAAGAATCAGAAAGGTGAAGCTGTTGCTCAGTGACTCATCCTTGCTGGACAAGAATGGGAAAAGGACTGTCAGACCAGTGTATCTTGATAGGCAGATACACAAAACTGTGTTATTGCTAGAAGCAGAGTAAATGCTGACATGTAAATATGTTCCTTTTGCAATGTGATATGTTTGAAGTAAAATCACAGTAGGTTGTGATTTGGTGGGAGTTTTACTGCCATAATTTTAGTTAAAGTAATATTTTTGCTTTATGTATATTTTATTTCTTATTCAGACGTTTATTGTGGCAATTCGAGGGTAGGAACTATTGTGTAGTAATTTGATTCCGCTGGTGCAACTTAAAGTGATGCATCCCATGATGAAGCATGAGGCAGCAAGCTGTGTTAAAGTAGAGGTGGAAGTGATATATGGACTTTGTGGTTTCCTGTAAATACAAAAAGGAGCAGAAACGAAACTAAAGTGTTTCAGACTCCATTTTGTGCCGCTGAAACAGAAGAAAGAGACCTAAAGAGTTTCAGGTGAGTTAGAAGTGAACGTTGTTCTTGTTCTCCTGTCAGAGTCTCTGAGTGGTTTTCTCTCTTGTTGCTTTCGTTCCATACTTGCCAACCTTGAGACCTCAGAATTAGGGAGACATTCAAAAGTGCCGGGGTGGGGGTATTCACTCACAAGTAAAAGAAAAATAAAGATTTTTTATTTTGACATAATTATAAAACATTAGGGCTAAAGGAGATGGGACACAATCTTAGCTGCCCCAGATTTTGTCCAGGAAAACAATAATCCCCAGACTGGTTTATATCTTTTTTTACTTTATTGATAATCACTATACTGTAGATAATTTATTGATGCCCTGTTTACACTAAGTTGTAAATGGGACCCATATAGCTTATATATTGATTGTTTCACCTCCTTTGATCAGTGCATCATTCAGTATTTTTCACAAAAGAATTTTATGATTTTCTTAACAGAATGGACACGTAGGGAGCATGCAGTCTGTTCTATACTTTATTTAAATAGAAATACAAGAAATTTGTTTTTTTTAGCCTATTTGAGTTATCAGACTTCCAACTTAGTGTCTTTAAATGTATATTTTGGCCAGAGGCGGAGCCAGACATTCTATTCACCCGGGGCTTAACCCTGAAGTCTGGGGGGGGGGTCGATGGCAGAAATAATGTGCTGTGCAGTGCAATTCTAGATTTATTCAACAACAGTATAATGAATGCAATAATATTGATGAGGCAAACTATGATTAATGTGAACAATAATAATAATAATAATAATAATAATAATAAATTTTATTTGTAATGCACTTTACATTTCACTGAAATCTCAAAGTGCTAACAAGACATATTAAACACCAGAAGTGTTAATGGTTCAAAATCAGGGCTTCAGGACTGGACCAGAATCACAACAAGATGATGGTCTTTGCTCCTGACTTTCGCTACACTGGTAAATCCTCTTTATTATGGCAACATGAGATTTTGCTTCTCAACCTCATAGCTGTCTATTGTTGCTTAACGAGCTGAAACTACCTATGAATAACCCTCCTCCCTACCCCATCAAGCCCTATTGTGTTGGACTGGTTGCTTTGATTAGATGCAGGAGGAGAAACCAGAGGAGAGGAATAAAGAAAGCCATCTATGTCAAACAGGAAAGATCTGAATTAAGCAGAGGGGGGTCCTCAGGTTTCACCTTTCCAGCACCTACATTGAGCCGTCCGCATCTAATCAAAACAACCAGTCTAACACAACACGGGCTAACGACGTTGACGACTCCTCGTAGGGTAGGGAGGAGGAATATTCATTGGTAGAAAGACTGAGAACTTTCACCAGCAACTAGCCTAATTGTGCTAAAACACTGCATGACTTACTACATCTGGGATTAGTATATTTAGAAAGTATTTAGTTTAGCCGTAGCAGGTAGAGACTGAAAATAAAAAAGAACACACAGCTACTCAGACTATCAATGCTTTTCCTGGATTTGTTTCTCCTTGGTGGTTCTCTAATGAATAGTTTAGATAACTCGAAAGTATTTTAAAAATATAATTAATTAATGAAATTTAATTTTCTTACAATATATTCTTTGCAACATCTTTTTTCCATTCTTGTCTGGTAAGTTATTTTTATTTTAGTCTTTCTTACCTTCTTTCTCTCTGTAACTTCCCACCAAGCCAAATTCATCAGTCCACAAGCCAAACAACTATGAAAAGAACTTTCTCTTGCGAGATCACGTGGCTTCAGGTGAAGTGGGTGTCTGGCTTAGATGTAACTTGACTTTAAACCAGAGGCTTTAGTTCCCTCCCGCAGCCCCCGCGCCGCCCCTCCCCCGCATCATGCGCTTTTACGGGTTTTTAATGATTTGTTGATAATCAGTGATTCTGGCAATTTGTAAAGCCCTATGTGAAAAACCTTGGGTTTTTTTTGGATGGTTCTTTTAAACTTGATAGGCAAATAAGTGCAGTAGTCCAGTCTGGTTTTTATCATTTAAGGTAGCTGGCAAGGGTCAAACAATATTTACCTACTACAGTCTTTGAACATGTTATCCATCTGTTTGTCTCCTGTCGGTTGGACTACTGTAATTCCCTGTATTATGGCCTGGCACAATCCTCTTTAAATCGCTTACAGCTGGTTCAAAATGCAGCAGCCCGACTTTTAACAGTTACTAGGAAGCATGATCATATCACTCCGGTGCTCGCTTCCCTTCACTGGCTTCCTGTATATTACAGGATCCAGATTAAATTACTGCTTTTTGTTTTTAAATCCCTCCATGGCCTAGCCCCACCCTACATAGACGATCTGCTGACAACCTACACTCCTGGCAGGAATCTGAGGTCCAGTTCCCAGTCCCTGTTAGTCATCCCAAAGGCTCGTCTGAGGACCCGAGGAGATGGAGCTTTTTCAGTGGCTGGCCCTCGGCTCTGGAACAGTCTTCCCTTACAGCTTAGGACCTCTCAGAGTTTGGAGCAGTTTAAGTCGTTGCTTAAGACTTATTTCTTTGACCTGGCTTTTAATGTTGGCTGATCTGTCTAGCTATTCTTTTACTTTTTATCTGGTTTTATTGTGTTTTTATTATTGGAGCGTGTAGTTATTGTTTTATTCAACCTCTCATTTTATTCATGGTTTTATTATTTTTATTGTCTACTTTTTATTTTTTTAACATGTTCATTTTCTTGGGTGTGTGTTATGTGGTTTTGCTATGTACAGCACTTTGGGTTGCATGAGCAACAGTAAGTGTGCTATAGAAATAAAGCTGACCTTGACCTTGACCTTGACCATCGCCCATGCATCACAAAAGACCCGGGCTTTTGAAAAAACAACCTGGGCTTAAGCCCCCCCATCGCTCCGCCCCTGATTTTGGCCAAGTCCACCTGTTAAAATGCAGCAATTCCACAGACCTGCAGTGTTGAGTTTCATGAGCCCACAGAGTTTAAATAACTTAGTTCTGCTCTTGAGTATCATATTTAAAACATTCGTCTTAACCGTGTTAAAAACCGTCAATTCTTTCATTTATCTGCCCAAAGTTGTGGCTTTTTCACTGATAAGAAACGTGTTAATAACGCAAATATATTTTAATTTAGCCTTGGCGCTCTTATTCTAATCATTTACTTCCTCAATGAGAGGCTGAGCGCTGCGCGCTCCCGCAGCGGGAAAGTTCAGTGCAGAGCTGAGTGAAGTTAGCTTCCCACCCACGAATGGTTAGTACTACGTCCAATACGCCACTTTCAGGCTTCTAACCTTCTGTTAATTGCTTATTAAAAAATTTAATCGTTGTTAAATCTTCAATTAAGTTGTTTTTCAAATTATTTAATTACTGTTAATTGCTGGTGAAGCTTATTACCCATTATTTTTTAGTCTTTTTTTAAATGTCATTTTTTAAAAACTTTATTAAATTTACAAACACACATGCTATTTGAAGATGTTATAACTCAAAAGTAAATGCTAAAAAGCAGTTAACATGCTACAACACTGGTAGATACAAATGAATAGAAAAGATCAGATGCGAGACAGCTTTCAATGAGGATACAGTTTCACATATAGAATTGTGATATCTCTTTGGGAGTTCAGCTAGTATGTTATATACATTTTCATTGTAATTGTCGAGGTATTTCAGAGACTTTAGATATAATCGAAATTCAGTTAGAAACGCATTGAAGACGGGACGATTTTAAGATTCGTTGTTTGTAGGTAAAAAATGTGGCTAAGCAGAGGATGATGTTATAGCAGAGTTCCTTATCGTTATCTTTGAGTGGAATTCCAACAACGATCATATCTTTAGTCATGTGAACTGGGAAGGGTATTTTTGGTTTGAGCCACATCTCTAGTTTTTTCCAAAATAATTGTGTTTTCTGACATTCATAAAAAATATGATCTATAGCTTCTATAAGACTTTCACAGAAAGAGCAGTCATTGCTATTAATACTAAAACGAAATCTTAATATCTTGGATTGCTATGCTATTGCTATGAAACTAGTGCAGGGGGCGGCGCTGTCTCAAAAACAGTAGAAGCCTGACAGTGGCATCTCCGGGTCTGCAGCGATACCCTTCTCGCTACGTTTGTGCTGGAAGCTGCTGAAGATGGTTTGATGAGCAGCGCGCGCGCTGCCGCTGGAACACAGACAGCAGCAGCGGTTAGGCAGAAATTCGCATTGTTGTCCGGGTGGAAATCGGGAGAAATTCGGGAGAATGCATGGCTCCGGGAGATTTTTGGGAGGGGCCTCTCAGAGTTTAAATCCCTGAACCCACAGAACTGTCCTGTTACGTTCTGGTCCAAAAACTAAAACTGGGTCAGAAATCAGCTAAAGTCCAAAAACAAACTTCAGACCTTCAGAAAGTCTGAAGACCTGCTGATCCAGAAAGAGATGAAGAGGTTTAAGGTTTGATATGTTGTTTAATTTTCATCACAAACTGAATCTGAAGTTTCACAGGAAACTAAAACGTCTCGTTTCTCTGAAGGTTTCTCTTCTTCTCTGGGAGCTGAAACAAACCAACAGACAGAAGCAGGAAGTTATTTTGTTTTTCTGTCTGAGGTCAACTCTACAGCTGACTCTTTACTCCTGATTCTTTACTGGTGAATCCCAGTCAGTCTAACTGGTTCCTCTCAGACTGACTGGAGAGGAAGATGGACGTTCATGTGGAGGAAGAGGAGGAGAGAGCAGAACCTCCAGGACCCAGCTGTCTGTCTATGAAGAGTGACTGGTCCAAGGATGAACCTCCAGACCTCAGTGAACCTGGACCTTCAGACCCAAAGTAAGAAAAGTGTTGATGAAGCTGACTGAACTTCTCCAGGTTTCTCCTCTCTGATGTCCATCATCTAGAGAAGCTGTGATCTGACCTCAGAGGACTTCTGATTCTTCTGAGATGGTTTCATCAGGGAATTTCTCACTGATTGATGTGATCTGAGTTACATCATGTTTGTGTTTCAGAGGTCAGAACCACGGATGGAGAGAAGAGCCTCCAGGACCCAGCTGTCTGTCTATGAAGAGTGACCGGTCCAAGGATGAACCTCTATACTTCAGTGAACCTGGACCTTCAGACCCAAAGTAAGAAAAGTGTTTCTAACTGAATGGTTTGACTCCTCAGACAGAAAACCAGGATTTGTGCTGATTTCTGGTAGAACTGATGAATGAGTGCAGTTCTAAAGTGTTTCAAAGCAAGTTGAGCAGGTGAAGAAGCAGCTGTTATCAGAGCTTCAGAAACACAGTTGGTAGTTTGATTTCCTGTCAGTTTGTTCAGTTGTGATGAAATGAGAGATTTTCTAGTTGAGTCTGAAGACGTTTCTCCAGAATCACAGCAGGATGAACGTTTGAACACATTTAATGTTTCATGTGAAAAGTCCTGAATCTGGAGCTCTAGACAGGCTGTTTGCTGCAACAAGAAGCTTCCAGAACATCAGAAAGAGTCCAGCTGGAAACAGAAGTGGACCTGAGCTCAACCACTTTGGAGTCTGAGCTTCTGCAGCTGCTGGAGATTTGAGTGACAGAAATGTGAGACGAGCTTTGGTGTGAAGGTGATCTGTGTCTGACCTCACCTGGAAGACAGACAGCTGTCAGTCATTCTGGAGGGATTTAGGAATGGGACGTGTCCACAGACAGATGTAGGAATGGGACGTGTCCACAGACACATTTAGGAATGGGACGTGTCCACAGACAGATTTAGGAATGGGACGTGTCCACAGACACATTTAGGAATGGGACGTGTCCTCAGACACATTTAGGAATGGGACGTGTCCACAGACACATTTAGGAATGGGACGTGTCCACAGACAGATTTAGGAATGGGACGTGTCCACAGACACATTTAGGAATGGGACGTGTCCACAGACACATTTAGGAACGGGACGCGTCCAGAAAAAATGTTTTAAATGAGCCAGCTGACCATAGGTCTTAATACTTGATGAAATAGTTTGAACTTCAACATCAATTTTAATTCTATGAACAATAGCATCACCTTAATTTAAACAAAAGCTTGTTTTTAAGAAAGAACAAAAGACTTCAATCAGTCAGACAATCAGTGTGTTTGTTTCTGACCACAACTCACAGCCTCCTACAAAGTCTGGGAGCTGAAGGAGCCTCTAGGATGAGAGGCTAAATGTCTTCAAGATAACCAGAAAAGTCCAGCTGTTTCCAGCTAAAACTCTCAGGATGATCGTGTCCAGGATGACTGAGAATAAGTGAAACTTAAATGTAGCTGCTGTCAGTGACCATATAACAGATTTTAAAAACTAAAAATCTCCAGACTAAATAGTGCAGAAAAGCAAAAAATAATCTCTCAACTTAGCGTGTTGAGATGTATTATTGGAGATTTATTATTATTATTATCATTATTTTATTTTTTTATTTGTTTGCCGCATCAGCTCTTAGATTAGCTGCATCAGCTGTTTTTATTTCTGCAGTGAGACATGTAAACTCACCTCACTCCGCCCGGAGTTTGTTCTTCTAAACTTAAATCCACGGTGATGACGGATTTTAACGAGCTTCCTCTGTGCGGTGTTTTTCGTTGCAGGATGCAAAGCTTATATCACTTTCATGGAGTAAAGGTTCGGCAGACGTGTTTGTTTACATTTTTGCCGCTGAGCGCCGCACAGTGTGAGAGAAGAGGGGGAGACGCGCTGCTGCACTCAGGGTCTCTGCAGCTGCAGTGGGAGCGACAGGTCAGCTGATCAGCAGGTATAGTCGGCTCTGAAAGGCGTTTGTTAGAATTTGCGCATCACGTTTTTTTCCGGTTAAAGTCACTTTAGAACGCCTCCGCATCTCTGCAGCTGCATATTTTTCATGATTGCGCGGTAACGCAAACACTTCCGGCGGATTCTACTTCCGGTCGGCGGACTGGGAATCGAAACTAGGAATCGAAAGTAAAATATTTGAACGATTCTGGGAAAAACTGACTGTTAGTCCCGGTTCCAATCGATGCTCGATTCTCGATGCCCAACCCTATCCACGGACACATTTAGGAATGGGACCTATCCACGGACACATTTTGGAATGGGACCTGTCCACGGACACATTTAGGAATGGGACGCGTCCACGGACACATTTAGGAATGGGACGCGTCCACGGACACATTTAGGAACGGGACGCGTTCACGGACAGATTTAGGAATGGGACGTGTCCTCAGACACATTTAGGAATGGGACGCGTCCACGGACAGATTTAGGAAAGGGACGCGTTCACGGACAGATTTAGGAATGGGACGTGTCCTCAGACACATTTAGGAACGGGACGCGTTCACGGACAGATTTAGGAATGGGACGTGTCCACGGACACATTTAAGAATGGGACTTGTCCACGGACACATTTAGGAATGGGACGTGTCCTCAGACAGATTTAGGAATGGGACGTGTCCTCAGACACATTTAGGAATGGGACGCGCCCACGGACAGATTTAGGAATGGGACGTGTCCGCAGACAGATGTAGGAATGGGACGCGTTCACGGACAGATTTAGGAATGGGACGTGTCCACGGACAGATGTAGGAATGGGACGCGTCCACGGACAGATTTAGGAATGGGACGCGTCCACAGACAGAAGGACAACAGCTGTCTCTGATAGGTCAGCAGGTGGACGGACCTAAACTCCACTTTTCTCTTCATCCTGTAGTCAGAGATGTTAGAATGGATCTGATCAACACTCGCTGTTGTTCCACTTGTTCATCAGTGATGATGAAGACATGTCTTCACAGAGGGAGGAAGAGGAGTGCTGTTGGTGAGGAGGACCAGCTGTTCTGCTGTTCTTGGTGTCAGGACGTCCTGAAGGATCCAGTCTCTACCAGCTGTGGACACTGGTTCTGCAGACGCTGCATCACTGAATACTGGGACCAGTCTGCTCCATCAGGACTCTCCTCCTGTCCCCAGTGTGGAGAAAGAACTAGAACTGGACTGCTGACAGCCAATCAGAGCAGCTCAGGACCAGGTGAGACGTTTCTGCTCACCTGTTGGTTTAAAACACGTTGTTGTTTGGGTCAGAATGAAGATTTCAGATCTTTATGAAGATGATTCAGATTGAACTACCAATAAAATGTTGGAGGTTCTGCTGCAGCATTCAGATCTGCTCTGTGTCACATTTCTCAGCAGATGTTGGTCTCCAGGAGGTTCTAGAAGAACATCAGCTCAGTCTGAGGAGGAGGTGTGAACGTGTGACTGAAGGAAGTGATGAAACAGGAAGTAGAACCCTCCTGAACAGGATCTACACTGAGCTCTACATCACAGAGGGATGGAGTGAAGAGGTTAATACCCAACATGAGGTGAGACAGCTGGAGACCACTTCCAAGACCAAGGGGCTCCATGATGCTCCAATCAGGTGCCAGGACATCTTCAAAGCCTCACCTGAGCAGCATGGAGCCATCAGAGTGGTTCTGACCAACGGCGTCGCTGGAGCTGGAAAAACCTTCTCAGTGCTGAAGTTCACTCTGGACTGGGCCGAGGGCTTGGAGAACCAAGATGTCCATGTGGTGCTTCTGCTTTCCTTCAGGGAGCTGAACTTGATCAGAGACGAGCAGCACAGTCTTCTCACGCTGCTCCGTGTTTTCTATCCAACATTCCAGAAGCTCCCAGCAGAGAAGCTGGCTGTCTGGAAGCTTCTCTTCATCTTTGATGGTCTGGATGAAAGCAGACTTCCACTGGACTTCAGCAGCAGTCAGCTGGTTTCTGAGGTCACACAGAGGTCATCAGTCAAGGTGCTGCTGACGAGCCTCATCAAGGGGAACCTGCTTCCCTCGGCTCTGGTCTGGATCACTTCCAGACCTGCAGCAGCCAATCAGATCCCTCCTTCATGTGTCCACAGGGTCACAGAAGTACGAGGCTTCACCGACGCCCAGAAGGAGGACTACTTCAGGAGGAGGTTCAGTGATGAAGAGCTGTCCAGCAGAATCATCTCCCACATCCAGACCTCCAGGAGCCTCCACATCATGTGTGGAATCCCAGTCTTCTGCTGGATCACTGCTACAGTTCTGGACCACATGTTGACTACAGAGCAGAGAGGAGAGCTGCCCAGGACCATGACTGACATGTACTCACACTTCCTGCTGGTTCAGACCAAGAGGAAGAAGAACAAGTACCATGAAGGAGCTGAGACCAGTCCACAGGAGCTGATGGAGGCTGACAGGGAGCTTCTTCTGAAGCTGGGGAGGCTGGCGTTTGAACATCTGGAGGAAGGAAACATCATGTTCTACCAAGAAGACCTGGAGCAGTGTGGTCTTGATGTCTCAGAGGCCTCGGTGTTCTCAGGAGTTAGTACAGAGATCTTCAGGAGAGAGTGTGTGATCTTCCAGAAACCAGTCTACTGCTTTGTTCATCTGACCGTTCAGGAGTTTCTGGCTGCAGTCTACATGATCCACTGTTACACCAGCAGGAAACTGAGGGTGATGGAGAGGTTCCTGGGAGAAGACTGTAAAGACTCACCTCTGGAGGACTTCCTGAAGAGCGTCATGGAGAAATCCCTCAGCAGTAAAAACGGCCACCTGGACCTGTTTGTCCGCTTCCTTCATGGCCTCTCTGTGGAGTCCAACCAGAGACTCTTAGGAGGTCTGCTGGGTCAGACACAGAACCGTCCAGAAACCATCCAGAGAACCATCAAGAACCTGAAGGAGATGAACATTGATAAAGTCTCTCCAGACAGAAGCATCAACATCTTCCACTGTCTGATGGAGATGAAGGACGTCTTTTTTTATTATGAGGTCCAAAAGTTCCTGAAGTCAGAGAACAGATCAGAGGAACTCTCAGAGATCCAGTGTTCAGCTCTGGCCTACATGCTGCAGATGTCAGTGGAGGTTCTGGATGAGTTGGACCTGCAGAAGTACAGAACATCAGCAGGAGGACGACGGAGACTGATTCCAGCTGTGAGGAACTGCAGGAAGTTCAGGTGTGTCCAGATGTGCTGATGAGCCTCATCAGTTTGTGTGTGTGTGTGTCAGATGGACTGGATTGAAGAGCAGATGTTCATCAGACAGATTCTCTGATTTTATTACATTTGACTTTAACTTTTCTCTCATCACAGAGCTGGTTCTGGTTCTGGTTTTGGTTTTGGACTCTCAGAGACTCTCTGTGAAGTTGTGGCCTCAGCTCTGAAGTCCAACCCGTCCTATCTGACAGAACTGGACCTGAGTAGGAACCACCTGTCTGATGCTGGAGTGAAGGTTCTGAGATCTGGACTGGAGAGTCCAAACTGTAGACTGGAGGTTCTGAGGTCAGTTCACTGCAGCTGTTGGAGGTTTTTCTGTGTTTAATCCTTAAATAGTTTGCTGGAGGATTGTGGCGGTACGCGTGATGAGGCCCACCTGCTAGAGCGCACACAAACGCACCAGCCACACGTTCCTAATCAGGACAGAGGGAAACAAATAGGCCGGAGGCGAAGATGTCTGAAAGGACAGGAGCAGAGTCTGCTGAGCTTGGAGACTGGGGACAGGCACTGAGAGTGCGGAGGTCAAGAGAGCGCAAATAGCGTGTTGGTAGACTGGAAGCTGTGTGGTCTTGAGTGTGAACCCCGGTGTGGCTGGGTAGTGCTACAAGGGTAAAAACATCTCAGAGGCTGCAGATGAGAGGACCGTCGCACATCTGACGGTAGCAGAAACAGCTACGAGTCGTGGTTCACACGCACACACACACACACACACACACACACACACACATTTCAGCTCCATCAACAGCTGTTTTTCTCACACAGCGTTGCTGCCACGCTCACAGCAGACATGGAGCTCACCCAGCTCCCCTCGTCTGCTCTCCTCCTCGTCTCTTGCAACGTCTTCCCTTATCAGCCGGTGGCTGATCGCTGCCCACTGCCACACTGACCTTTACACTATTGGACATGTTTAGAGGTGGGGGTGGGTTCTGGACTAAAACAGACTTTAGTTAACTTCACAAGGACTTCTGCAGGAGTTTGTGTTGAAATTAACTTCAGGTTTTAAAAGTTCCTTCCCTCAGTGTCAGAGAGCGTCTCACGGGTTTGGGCTGCAGGTGGATCCAGGTGGACAGATCTTCATAGATTCACACTTCCAGCATCAATCTGTTCTAAACAAAGTGTGAATTTAGTCAGAATGACCTGATAGAAATCCAAGGGGTTCAAATGAAGGCAACTGGACTTCTTTGGTTTCTTGAAGACGTTTCGCTTCTCATCCGAGGAGCTTTGTCAATTCTGACTGGAATATGGGAGGGTCGATCTATAAACTGTAGCTGTCTATTGTTGCTCAACGAGCAGCATCTGCCTGTGAATGCCCCTCCTCCCTACCTCTTGATGAGTCGTTAGCCTCGTTAGCCTCTATTGTTTGTGAGTCGTTGTTTTGATTAGATGCAGGAGGGTGTGAACTGGACTGAAACTGTTTTGGAACTTGGTTCAAAGCTGCATTGTAGGTGCTGGAAAGGTGAAACCTGAGTCCTCCTCCTAGTTGTACAACTACACAAGCGCATGGCACAGCACAGGAGAGCCACCTCTTCAGGCCAAGACTCTGCAGTCCACCTACACCTGAAGGACAAGGGCCACACCTTTGAAGATGACAAAGTCCACATTCTGGACAGAGAAGATAGATGGTTTGAGAGAGGAGTGAAGGAAGCCATCTATGTCAAAATGGAGAAACCATCATTAAATAGAGGAGGAGGACTCAGGTTTCACCTTTCCAGCACCTACAATGCAGCTTTGAACCAAGTTCCAAAACAGTTTCAGTCCAGTTCACACCCTCCTGCATCTAATCAAAACAACGACTCACAAACAATAGAGGCTAACGAGGCTAACGACTCATCAAGAGGTAGGGAGGAGGGGCATTCACAGGCAGATGCTGCTCGTTGAGCAACAATAGACAGCTACAGTTTATAAGATCGACCCTCCCATATTCCAGTCAGAATTGACAAAGCTCCTCGGATGAGAAGCGAAACGTCTTCAAGAAACCAAAGAAGTCCAGTTGCCTTCATTTGAACCCCTTGGATTAGGAGGAGGACTCAGGTTTCACCTTTCCAGCACCTACAATGCAGCTTTGAACCAAGTTCCAAAACAGTTTCAGTCCAGTTCACACCCTCCTGCATCTAATCAAAACAACGACTCACAAACAATAGAGGCTAACGAGGCTAACGACTCATCAAGAGGTAGGGAGGAGGGGCATTCACAGGCAGATGCTGCTCGTTGAGCAACAATAGACAGCTACAGTTTATAAGATCGACCCTCCCATATTCCAGTCAGAATTGACAAAGCTCCTCGGATGAGAAGCGAAACGTCTTCAAGAAACCAAAGAAGTCCAGTTGCCTTCATTTGAACCCCTTGGATTACCATGACCTGGATGACTGAGAACCTTCACCAGCATATTGACCTGATAGAAAGTTTTAGCAGCAGGTGTTGCTTTTTATAGACGTCCCTAGATCCTCCTGCAGCAGGATGGAAACTTTGGTTCTGGTCCAGATGATCCTGTAGGACACTGAACAGAAACTTGTAGCCCATGGGCCGCATTGGACCTGCCAGAGCTTTCTGTCCAGATTTGACCCAACATCCCCCTGGA
Organism: Aphyosemion australe; assembly: GCA_006937985.1. Lineage (NCBI taxonomy): Eukaryota > Metazoa > Chordata > Actinopteri > Cyprinodontiformes > Nothobranchiidae > Aphyosemion > Aphyosemion australe. The sequence continues at coordinate 795,930 of SSNS01000163.1, read as the reverse complement.
GCTCTGGTCAGGATGTTCAGAGTTCAAGACCCAAACTGAAAAATAACTACAGGAGCAAAAGTTCATTAATGTCATTAATTCAACCTAAAAGCTGAAACTAATCTATGAGACAGACTCATTCCATGCAAGCCAGATGTTTCAGCCTTTATTAGTTATAATAGTGATGATCATGGCTACAGCTGATGAAAACCCCACATTCAGAATCTCAGACAATCAGAATATTGTGAATAGAATAGACTTTAGTGATCCCACAGTGGGGAAATTCACTTGTCACAGCAGCACCATCACTCAAAAGGATCATTAGAAGAGACATAAAAACAAGGATACATGTATATACACATGTAATCTAGTATTATTATCTTCGATCACTAAAAAAACACAAATAAAAGATGAAAAGGTTCAATCTTCTAGACTCAGAGAGTCACTCTGATCAGCTGATGAATCCAGAACACCTGCAGAGGGTTCCTGAGCCTTTAGATGGTCTCTCAGTCTGAGCTGGATTACTGACATAAATGGACTTTTGCACCAGATTCTAGTTTTTCCAGCTTCACCTGTATGAAAAACAAAGTTTGAAGATTTAATCAGGATTACAGGTCATGTTTGTATAACCATCACCTGGAATCTGGTTCTGCTCTAAAACTTTTCATTTATGAAAAAAAATCAGGTTTGAAAACATTCTGATCCACAGCCTGTGAGACGTTTGTGTCCTCCAGGATCCAGAGATTATTGAAGGATTGATGGAACAAAAATGATTTAGTTCATGTTTCTGTTTTAACCTGCATCCTGTTGGCTTCAGCTCACTGCTTTCATTCTTTATTCAGGTTGAGGAGCTGCAGGTTGTCAGAGATCAGCTGTTCTTCTCTGGGCTCAGCTCTGAAGTCCAACCCGTCCCATCTGACAGAACTGGACCTGAGTCAGAACCAGAACCTGTCTGGTTCTGGAGTGAAGGATCTCTGTGGTTTCCTGGAGAGTCCAGACTGTAGACTGGAGGTTCTGAGGTCAGTTCACTGCAGCTGTTGGAGGTTTTTCTGTGTTTAACAAACTAAAATCATTCACTGATTCTGCAGAATTTATTTATTCATAAATGTTTTGTTCTCTTCAGAAATTTAGTCTTGTTCTAGGGGACTGATTAATAAATCTGAATGAAAGATGGTTGCTACTCCTCCTCCTCGCCCTGTACTACGAGCAATATGATGATTTAAATAATTATAAACTAACATAGTCCTCTTGCTGCAGCCAGGATTCTGTGAGACAAAACAGAGAAATCTGATTATCACAAATCAAATCATTAATAAAGTCTTTGAAGAGATAGATCTAATGTTCAATAAACCACATTTAATTGTTCTAGTTTTCTGTTCAGTAGAGTTTGTTTTTATTTTTATGAGATTTTCATGATTTGCTCTATTAAGCCTGATCTTTAATGTGTTTGATTCTGGCCGTGGGCAGGACACTGTCTGGATGGTGGAGTGGGTGGGTAACAGTACAGAAGCTGCAGAGGGGAGGGTTAAACTACCACTCTGCTTCCTGGTCTTTGAGAATGTTGTGGCCGTGCACAGAACGCATCTGTCTGTGGCGCATCACAATCAGCGCTCTCCATCCTCCCGCTAGGCTGAGAGTCCATAGAAATGTAATAAAGGTTGAAACTGGATCTTTTTTCAGGCTCCCCCAGGGTGGGTAGGTTGAGGGCTACTCCAGTGGTTGTTGTCGCTGGTTCTGCTTGTGCTGCGTGCGTCCATTCCAATTTCGCTTCTGTTTATGTCGGGTCGCGCTCAGTGGCGGCTGGTGAATTTTTTTTGGGTGGGGCGCATTTTTTTATTTTTATTTTTTTATGTTAGTTCTTGTGAATGGTTTTTATCTTGAGAGGCGCTATATAAACGATCGTTATTTTCTTCATTTGCAGGTCAGTTTTTCAGATGTGCTAACCACATATCACCACTAGGGAACGCCAAATTACCATTCTTATGCGTCACACAACTTGAAATCGACGGACTTTGTTGCTAAGTCAGCAACAAAGTTGTTCCAAAAACATGCTTCATATTCACCAATATATGCAAACCTCACACACACTAAACAGGAAGAGGCTCTTTTAAACGATACAATCCACGTTTTCTACCTCAACACCACCCAATGACTGCTAAATGAAAAGCAAAACAAAGCTATTTTCATGAAGTCAAAAGCTAAATTCTGTCTTACTTTGCTGGTCAAAATAATCCATCTAATAGTAAAAAATCCACTTGGTTCGTAGAATCCGATGATAAAAAGATGAAACTACTAGTTTTCTCCATAGTCAACGTTAGTGTGGTTGTGTTTTTATGCGTTTCCTGTTGTCCTTAGGCCTGTCGTGTTTTTTCTGTTCTTGTTCTTAATTACAGTTCATAAATTTGGTGAATCCAAAATCATAAAATAACCAAGGAAAAAGTTTAAAACATGTGTGAGCTCCATTTCTGCAGCTTCTTCTTAGTGCGCTAGCAGTTGCTAGGTGACAGAAGGACATCCGCAGAAGTAGGGGCGGGACTATTATTTAAGGTTAGACCGTCCACATTCACAGCTGCTAACGTCCGGTCTAACCGGTCACGGAAGAACACGTTCTCCTGAGACCAATGAGGACGGGTACTCATGAGCATGCAATCCCTGGATTTGGACACAGCCTATGTCGATGGTAAAGATTGCTGCGACCGCCAGAGGACAGGTGACAGGAAGTACGTCGACGTTTCGGCCGTGTTAAAAGTATTAACTTTATTAAACTACAATTAAATGCAGATTACACACAGCACTTACAGCCCATAAGGTGTATAGATCGTTTAGTTTAAATTTTATGTTTTTTTAAATACATTTTGTGATTCCTCTCTTCTTCCTCCTCTTCCTGTGAGACTGGTGGGGGCGGCGCCCTAGCGCCCCCTATGGACGAGCCGCCACTGGTCGCGCTATTGTCCAGTTTTTTTTTTATTAGCGGTGTTGGAGAGTCTTTACGGTGGGTTAACCGCAGCGTTTCACACCGTGGTTAATAGTCAAACCGGTTAATCCCTGCAACCCTAGTCAGTAGGTGAGCAGCAGCATTTTGAACCAGCTGAAGAGAGCCGTCAATGAACACGCTAAGAAGGTCCACAAGAGGCGCTAGAAGCAGACGTGAGTTAGTTGGCAGTCTTTGGTATGGGGAAATAGAGTTTCCAGAGGGAGGGGGGTCAGGTCTGGGAGAGTCAGGAGGAACAGAGGATGGAACATGGATGGTGAGCCAAGTGGTTGTTGTTGCACAGGAGGTGGGGATGAGACAAGAACTAAATGTGAGTTTCCATCCAGCACGGTGATGTTCCACCACTCCTTCAGTAGCAGCCTGGTTGATGGGAGAAGCTGCTGCAGCTGGAACCGCTTCTCAGGACCGCCCACCTGAAACGAGCTCAGAATCACTCACCTCAGACCATGACACACTGATGTTCATTCCATGCAAGCCAGATATTTCAGCCTTTATTAGGTATAATTGTGATGATTCTGGCTACAGATGATGAAAACCTCACATTCAGAATCTCAGACAATCAGAATATTGTAAAAAGGTTCAATCTTCTAGACTCAAAGTGTCACTCTCTGATCAGCTGATGAATCCAGAACACCTGCAGAGGGTTCCTGAGCCTTTAGATGGTCTCTCAGTCTGAGCTGGATTACTGACATTAATGGACTTTTGCACCAGATTCTAGTTTTTCAAGCTTCACCTGCACCCCTGCTACGGCACGGAACAAGCTGCAGTTGGTGCAAAACGCTGCTGTGGGTTTCTTAACAAGCACACACAGGGGTAGCCATGTCACCCCGGTTCTGGAACATCTTCATTGGCTGCCTGTGACTTTCAGAGTGTGATTTAAGATCCTGCTGTTTGTTTTTAAAGCATTGAACAGTCTTGCACCATCTTATCTGTCTGACGGAAGCAGCTCAAACAGTCCGTGACCAGGGTGAGAGGTGTCGCCTGCAGTTCGGCCTGCTTGCCCCCGGGTCCTTGAGGCGTACAGGTCATGGAGAGATGGAAGACTGCAGCCAATCACCTTCTTGGCTGAGCGCACAATGTGTTGCAGTCTCTGTCTGTCCCTGGCAGTAGCCCCAGCAGACCACACTGTGATGGAGGAGGTGAGGATGGACTCAATTGTGGCAATGTAGAACTGCACCATCATCTGGACTGGCAGCTTTGCTTTCCTCAGCTGTCGCAGGAAGAACATCCTCTGCTGGGCTTGCTTGACGATTGAGCTGATGGTCAGCTCCCAGCTTCCCACGTATCTGGTTCTGCTTTAAAACTTTTCATGTATGAAAAGTAATCCGATTTGTAAACACCTTCTGATCCACAGTCTGTGAGACGTTTGTGTCCTCCAGGATCCAGAGATTATTGAAGGATTGATGGAACAAAAATGATTTAGTTCATGTTTCTGTTTTAACCTGCATCCTGTTGGCTTCAGCTCACTGCTTTCATTCTTTATTCAGATTGGAGTGGTGCAGGTTGTCAGAGATCAGCTGTTCTTCTCTGGTCTCAGCTCTGAAGTCCAACCCGTCCCATCTGACAGAACTGGACCTGAGTCAGAACTACATCCTGTCTGATTCTGGAGTGAAGGATCTCTGTGGTCTCCTGGAGAGTCCAGACTGTAGACTGGAGGTTCTGAGGTCAGTTCACTGCAGCTGTTGGAGGTTTTTCTGTGTTTAACAAACTAAAATCATTCACTGATTCTGCAGAATTTATTTAGTCATAAATGTTTTGTTCACTTCAGAACTTTAATCTGAGCTCTAGTTCAGAACTGGACCTCAGTCAGAACAACCTGATTTAGTTCATGTTTCTGTTTTAACCTGCATCCTGTTGGCTTCAGCTCACTGCTTTGATTCTTTATTCAGATTGGAGAACTGCAGGTTGTCAAAGATCAGCTGTTCTTCTCTGGTCTCAGCTCTGAAGTCCAACCCATCCCATCTGACAGAACTGGACCTGAGTCACAACCACCTGTCTGGTTCTGGAGTGAAGGATCTATGTGGTTTCCTGGAGAGTCCAGACTGTAGACTGAAGGTTCTGAGGTCAGACTCCATGTTTTAGTTCTGTGTTCAGATTAATGATGAAAGTTGTGTTGATGCTAAACTGCAGAAATCTGCTTGTTTCAAAGCTTCAAGTCAGTTAAATCTGATCTATGACATCATTACTTTTTTCTATATCAAATTAAACAAACTGAAAACAGCATTTAATATAAAATGACTACAAACTCGTAGCTCTCATTAAACAGTTATTTTTTTATTATTCAATCTACAGCAGTTCTTAGATTTTCCATTTTTGTGCTTTCCACTATAGCGCATAATTGCGGTGTTAAATACCTCAGCACTGGTAAATGGCATATTATGCTTGGAGGGTACCCAGGCGGCCTGCAGCGAGGCTCTTGTTCAGTTGAAGTTGGGTTAATAATCCCGCTGCAATGGAAGTATTGGGATTTCAAAGCTGCAATTTTCTTTCGACGGGCCTCTGACTGTTCAGGATATGACTCCTTGAAGTTTGCATGCTTTGTGTTGTGGTAACGACTCAGATTATATTCTTTAGTGACAGCGACAGTCTTGCTGCAAATGAGGCACACAGCCAAGGCCGTATCCAGAGTTTCAAAATTACCGAGGTCCAACTTCGGCTATGGCGCACATTAATTACAAAGAAAAGACCAAAACTGATTTCCACTTACATTACTTATTTAAAAATAAAGTTACTTGTATGTGTATATGATGTTCTTGTGTGTGTGTGTGTGTGTGTGTGTGTGTGTGTGTGT
>SSNS01000163.1:770448-790140 GCA_006937985.1 Aphyosemion australe | reverse complement strand
GAGAGAGAGAGAGAGAGAGAGAGAGAGAGAGAGAGAGAGAGAGAGAGAGAGAGAGAGAGAGACAATAGATGAAAATGATTAGCTGGTAAATTATAAATGTTGGTGGTACAATTATAGTCTGAGAAATTATCACGGTTTCACGATTACTTTACATTAATTGATTTCACATCTGTATGAACAGATATAAATCACAAACACATTTTATAAAGTATTGATAACGTGCATGAGTACGTTTTATAAAGGTTTTAAACTCCTGAGGATATTTATTGCTGCTTTTCAGAGATTCTGCTTAGAAAAATTCATTAGTAAAATCAAAGTAATCTCTGTAAATTTTAAATTACAGTTTAAAACTTTTAAAATACCCTTAATTAGATTTGCCTAATAGCCTGTTTATAGTTTCTGTAAAAAGACAAAAAAGGTTTAACTGTTGACACCTGGTCAAGGTTAACACGTTTATTCAACACTGAAAGATGGACACACCTCCATGAAATGAGATGCTAAATTCCTACTAGTGCATTTGTTATTATGAATATACTTAAACATAACTTCTACTTGTTCATGTCTGTATTTTCAAAATTGACTGGTAAAGATATCATTTGGACAAGGATAAATTATATTGTTGCTATGTAACATGGGAATAAAAAAGAGGTGTTAGATTTAATGTTAAAATGGCTTGCTGTACTGGTTTGTTATAGACAAATACAGGGGAAAGGTAGTACAGACTACTAAATGAACCCACGTGTTACGTGTTAAAACTTTTTTTTCTGCAAGCTCTGCGGGGCGGGCGAGTGTGTTTGTGTGTGTGTGTGTGGTGGGGGTGGGCGAGTGGGGGGGCTCAAGTCTATTTTGCCTTGGTCCCCAAAAGCCTAGAAACGGCCCTGGGCTTGTGACGGAGTTTTGAAGCTGATCTGAACTGCTGGACATCCATCCTTCTCATCCTCCTTTATGCATAAAAACACTAAACTACAGAGAAGTAACTACCTATCTGTCACAGATCGCTCTAATATCTAAAGTTTTGACGTCAATGTCTGTCTCAGTGTTTTCTCCGCTCTGTGACGCGCATCAGCCCTTTTGACACCTGCTGTCAGATCACGCAGCAGCATCCTCTCCCTCAGCAACAAAACGCTACTGAACCCATTCTTAGTTTAATTATTTTAGTATAACTCCGGTTTTATTTGGGCTATTAACAAAAATAAAAACTGGTGTGTAGTTTATAATCCGCATTTTAAACATTAATTGAATCGGAAACTCAGAGGCGGAGTCTTGCTGCAGCGGCGTCCCAAAGGTGTGTTTTCATTGGTCAACTGCAGACAGGAGTCGTAGGTTTATAAGCAGCGCTTCAAGACTGTTGGAGGGTGTCTTCTTTCTAATGATGAGACTCATATCAATGCTACACGCAGGCTGGAGTTGAGCGCAGCTGAGCTTTTTTATTTCAGCACCCCCTGCTGAAAATATGTTCCAGCGGCTATGATCATAAACATTAAGTTCGGCTGCCTCGCGTTGTTGTAGCGCCTCCCCCGTCATAGGCTGTTTGAGATCTTTTTTTTTTTTTTTTTTTAATATTCTGCAGAAAAATACCGAGGTCCGGACCTCGGTGTCCTCAATGGTAGATACGGCCTTGCACACAGCTACAGCATTTCCAAAGCTTGGCAGGAGAAATACATACTTTTCTGTCCATTCTTCATTAAAGATGCGGTTTTCGGCATCAAACTCTATGAGAGTGCCATTTTTCATGTTTGTGATGGAGAGAGGAACCACCTCAAATATGAAGGCTAACAAGTCACATCGCCCCCTTGTGGCTTGGGTTGGTAAATGAAATATGAATACTGAAAAATGTTAAATAAAATAAGGACAATAAGGAAAATTAGTAGAAAAAATTACTTATAAATATAAATAAAGTTATATTTTTATATCTATATATATGTACATATATAGATATAAAAATATCTATATATATATGTGTGTGTATAGTGTGTATATATATAAATATATATATGTGGGTGTATAGTGTGTGTATGTATATATATATATATATATATATATATATATATATATATATATATATATATACATACACACACAGAGCATCTGGCCCTCACGGTGTCTGCTGGAAAAGAATCTGGCCCTTGAACAAATCTATTTGAGGACCCCTGCTACTATGACATACGTAAGCCCCCGGTTTGCTTTGAAAGCACCCACAACCCTTACTCCACACGTATTTAGTAATAATTTCTTACCTGTCCAGCAACAATGATGCCACCTGCGGGTCTTTTGTCTCAGCATTTTCCACTTTTCAAAAGCCGGCAGGAGCGATGTTTATTTTTGTTCTTTGCCTTCGGACTTGAGTTTTGCCCTTTTTGTCGCGCTGGAATAAACTCTTGGGTTCTTTGTCTTGTTTGGGGTCTGGGCTGGAGTTTCGCTGGTGCTTGAAGCAGCTCTCTTCTTGTTCTTGGCTGAATCAGCTACCAAAACCACCTCTCGCTCTACCGCTAAGCTACAGCTAGCAAACAAACGCTGCGGGCGCGCATGACGTCATCACGCATTACGCTGCCTCTGGAGGACACTGAGGAAGCCTGCTTGCTCGACCCGAGCACAATCTTTTCTGTGAGTTTACAGGCCTACAGAGGCAATCACAGTGAAAATGCCAGGGCTCATTCTACAGGACCAGGGCATTGCAGGAGAATGTATGAGGAATAAATTTAAAATTTCTATACTTGTATTGGCTGTTAAACTTCCACATAGTCTCTTTAATCTATACTCTTAAAAACATCCAGTGATGGGGCTTGCCTGACCACCAGCGGAAGATCGTTCCATAATTTAAGTCCTATAAATGAAATGCTCGCTCTCCTCTGGTGACCCGATTTACTTTAGGACCCACTAGTAAATCCATAGCGGACCTAAGTGGCCGTGATGGACCATAACGGGCTAGAAGGTTAGACAGAGACGGTGGGGCAGTTCCCAACAGTGATTTAAAAACAAAAACAAGAATCTTAAAATAAATCCTAAAACAAATGGGCAGCCAATGCAAGGATGCCAGTATGGGAGTGACATGATCTCTTCTTCTGGCCCCCACCAGAAACCTAGCAACAGAATTTTGGACCAGTTGTATTCTAGACCAGCGGTTCCCAAACTTATTTAGCCGCGCACCCCTTTCTATGTCCCGACCGTGTTGACGCCCCCCCCCAAAAAAAAACATGTTTTCAAGAAAGAAAGAAAAAAGAGACTTGCAGCACAATCAGTGTGTTTGTTTCTGACCACAACTCACAGCCTCCTACAAAGTCTGGGAGCTGAAGGAGCCTCTAGGATGAGAGGCTAAATGTCTTCAAGATAACCAGAAAAGTCCAGCAGCTGTTTTCAGCTAAAACTCAGGATGATCATGTCCAGGATGACTGAGAATAAGTGAAACTTAAATGTAGCTGCTGTCAGTGACCATAGAACAGATTTTAATAATTAAAACTCTCAACAGACTAAATAGAAAAGAAAAAAATAATCTCACAACTTTGCGTGTTGAGATTTATAATTATTATTATTATTATTATTATTATTATTATTATATTTTTTATTTATTAGCCACATCATCTCCTAGTGGGTGGAAGTGGAGATTAGCTGCGTTTGATGTTGATTCTCCGTGTGTTTTTATTTCTGCAGTGAGCCATAAACTCACCTCACTCACCTGGAGTTTGTTCTTCAAAACTCGTATTAAATCCACGGCGATGACGCGTTTTAATGAGCTTCCTCCGCGCGGTATTTTTCATTGCAGGATGCAGTTTCAATTTACTTTAAACAAGTTAATTTAGTTCGGCACACGGGTTTGATTTTTGCCGCTGCACGTCTGCACAGTGAGAGGGGAAGCGGCCGCGGGAGACGCGCTGTTGCACTCAGGGTCTCTGCGGGCTGCAGTAGCTGCGACAGACAGGTGATCAGCAGGTATAACGCCGTTAAAGTCATACTTTAGAACGCATAAGTTTGAAATGATAAACTGGAGAGATGCAGAGCTCCAGGAGCTTCTCTCCGTTAGATCTGCAGCTCAGATCATCTGACAGCTCACATGAGGACACACACCTGCTTGTGAAAATAAAAACTTAATAAACGCCGTTTAGATCGCAATAAAAAGCAAGTTATGTCCAAGATACACGGAAGCGCAGAGACCGCCCCCATGCCTCCTTTATGCCACCATCGCGCAATCTTTTATAAAACGGACATGATTGCGCAACATTACCGCCACAGTCTGAGCTCTTATAAACGACCTTAGGCTCCCAGATGCGCATCGGCTTTGCGGCAAATTGGCGGCATTGTTTTATGTGTATTTTTTTTTTTTTTTTTGCGTAATCATCGTTCACCGCCATTACGCTTTTTACCTTGCGCACTCCCTAGCGGCAGCTCACTTTGGGAATCCCTGGTCTAGATAATGAGGCTTGATTAATTCCAGCATAAAGAGAATTACAGTAATCCAGATGTGAAGTAAGTGGTCACATGACAGAAATGGTTTAAGCCTTGCAGTACGACGCAGGTGAAAAAAACACAATCTAACAACAGAATTTATCTGGCTGTCGAATCTTAGGGCTGCATCAAATTAGTCACCAGGTCCTTCTCATGGAGCCAACACAGAGAGATCAAATGAATGTTGCATACCCACCCTCTCATTAGGTCTAAAAATGACAATCTCTGTTCTTAAAAGTTTACAGCCATCCAGTGTGTAACATCCATGAGACTCATTCCATGCAAATCCAGATATTTCAGCCTTTATTTGTTATAATTGTGATGATGATGGCTACAGCTGATGAAAACCCCACATTTGTTTTTCATTTAACCTTTATGTATCCAGGTGAACTGTTTGAGAACCACTTCTCATTTACAAACATGACCTGGCTTTAAATGGGTTTAAATTCTCAGACAATATTGTGAAAAGGTTCAATATTCTAGGCAAGGCAGCTTTATTTCTATAGCACATTTCATACACAGAGGCAATTCAATGTGTTTTCCATTTTGCAAGAATGGCAAGAACAATAAAATACAAATTCAGTTTAGATTTATACATTAAAAAGAAAAGGACAAAGGGTGGGCAGTTACAGTGCAGAAGGTGCAGTATAAGAAGGCTGATGAATATGTCACACAGTGGGAAAAGTGTTTTTATTTGCATGCTTGCTGTTGCAATTTTATTTAATTTAAGTGAATGTTTTTAGTAGTTTTTAGCATGTGTTGTGTTTTTTTCCCACTGTGGAGCTCCCCAGAGACACTGGACTGGCTGAACATTCATAGGCTGATGAATACATGAAAGTTTTCAATTTTATTTAAAAGTTACTAGAGTTGAGGTCATGAGGAACTCAGAGAGTCACTCTGATCAGCTGATGAATCCAGAACACCTGCAGAGGGTTCCTGAGCCTTTAGATGGTCTCTCAGTCTGAGCTGGATTACTGACATTAATGGACTTTTGCACCAGATTCTAGTTTTTCCAGCTTCACCTGTAGGAAAAACAAAGTTTGAAGATTTAATCAGGATTACAGGTCATGTTTGTATAACCATCACCTGGAATCTGGTTCTGCTCTAAAACTTTTCATTTATGAAAAGAAATCAGGTTTGAAAACATTCTGATCCACAGCCTGTGAGACGTTTGTGTCCTCCAGGATCCAGAGATTATTGAAGGATTGATGGAACAAAAATGATTTAGTTCATGTTTCTGTTTTAACCTGCATCCTGTTGGCTTCAGCTCACTGCTTTGATTCTTTATTCAGGTTGAGGAGCTGCTGGTTGTCAAAGATCAGCTGTTCTTCTCTGGTCTCAGCTCTGAAGTCCAACCCGTCCCATCTGACACAACTGGACCTGAGTTACAACATCCTGTCTGGTTCTGGAGTGAAGGATCTCTGTGGTTTCCTGGAGAGTCCAGACTGTAGACTGGAGGTTCTGAGGTCAGACTCCATGTTTTAGTTCTGTGTTCAGATGAATGATGAAAGTTGTGTTGATGCTAAACTGCAGAAATCTGCTTGTTTCAAAGCTTCAAGTCAATAAATCTGATCTATGACATCATTATGACATCATGTCTGATGGAAGTCCACAGAATGTTTCTCTTCTAGAGAGGAAATGTGAACAAATGAGCTGTTAGTGGTGAATGAGTTCTTGTTTGTGTGGTGATGACACTGATCTCAGGTCAGGTGTGTGTGTGATGCAGCATCCTGTCTAACAATGGAACACAGGTAGAATCATTCATGTTTTCATGGCTTTACAAACATCAACAAACAGACTTTTATTCCCATTTCCTCCAGAATTCCTCCTGACTTGTTAGTTTTCTGTCAAACTTGAACAACATGAGTTTGTATTGATGGAGCTGCTGGTGGAGCTGACGGAGTTTAAGAGCTGCAGTCACCTCGTCTTTATTGGAGCAGCAGCGTGACGTCATTAATATTCATCAGAACTCTTTACCTGGTTCTGTTGGACTGTTTTAACCTGCATCCTGTTGGCTTCAGCTCACTGCTTTCATTCTTTACTCAGGTTGAGGAGCTGCAGGTTGTCAGAGATCAGCTGTTCTGCTCTGGTCTCAGCTCTGAAGTCCAACCCGTCCCATCTGACAGAACTGGACCTGAGTCAGAACTACATCCTGTCTGGTTCTGGAGTGAAGGATCTCTGTGGTCTCCTGGAGAGTCCAGACTGTAGACTGGAGGTTCTGAGGTCAGTTCACTGCAGCTGTTGGAGGTTTTTCTGTGTTTAACAAACTAAAATCATTCACTGATTCTGCAGAATTTATTTATTTATAAATGTTTTGTTCATTTCAGAACTTTAATCTTGTTCTTGATTTTCAGAACTTTTCAGTTTTTCTAAAAGTTTAAATAAAATCTTTTTAGAACAAAAACAAGTTTCTGTTTGAACCTTTAAATAAATTTTACTGAATCAAATATGAAACATCAGTTCATGTTTTTGTGTTTCTGACAGAATAAAATAATTTAGTTTATTTAAATGATTTAGTTCATGTTTCTGTTTTAACCTGCATCCTGTTGGCTTCAGCTCACTGCTTTATTCTTTATGCAGGATGGAGAACCAAAGATCTTCAAAGCCAAATCTTCTACTCAGTGGAAAACAAACGGCAACAGGAACAAACACAGACCCAGAGTCTCAGTGGAGAGGAGGTGATGACCTACTCTATGCAGGCAGATCATCTGATCCCACTCTCCTTGACTTGGATTCCTCCAGGTTTCGTCCTCCTTTATTTAGCAGCACCAGAGGCCGGTTACTTACTGCAGAATCAGCCAGTGAACCAGAAGATGACCAAACACTCCTAGGACTTGTAGAACCACCTGAGTTCTCTTCATTAGTAACTCATCTTCCCGGTATTCCTGACCAGTTCTGGACTCCAGATCCCAGTGAGAGACGAAGAACATCCTCCAGTTTGTCTCCCTCTCTGAACCAGATCCTTTCTACAGAAAACACAGAGTTAAAGGGAGCAGCAAGCTTCCCTGACCTGAAGTCACCAAGCAGCTTAGAGGAGTTCACACCTGATGTCACTGATGATGATGAAACCTTCAGGTTCCAGTGCTCCGCTCCAGGCCTGTACCAGTGCAGAGAGACCAGCCTGGTGTTTGACATGAAGGCAGGAGGAGACGTGGTTTACAGGATCGTTCCTTGGAACAGAAGATCTCTGAGCCAGCATCGCAAGAAGCCTGCAGGACCTCTGTTTGACATCAGCTGTGAGCAGCAGTCTGTGTGTGGGCTTCATCTCCCTCACTGTGAGGTCCCGCCCACTGGTGGACGTCACTTCCTGTCTGTGGCTCATGTAGACGATGAAGGCCTGGAGTTCATCACACCTGAGAAGATAACAGAAACTCACGTCATCATTAAGATCACGGGCTTTTCTGCTTTTGGGAACGTCAAGGACGAAGACTCTCCTCCTGACCCGGTCCGAGCTCTGGTTCTGCTGTTCTACAAACCTCCAGTGGATCCTGATCCTAAATCTCACCTTGACGTTTTGCTGCGTCCGAGTAACACCGTGATCGAGAATTTAAGGAGAAACAGGAAGAAACTGCTGGGTGAGGAAACATTTATAAATGTTCCCCAAGAATGTACGCTGCAGCCAAAGCAGGTCTACTCTCTGTCCACCGGTTCTGGAGACGACTCGGTTCTGGTTCAGCCAACAGAAGCAGAGTTTGATGAGTCCTACGACAGCTTCTGGTCAACGTTCCAGGTGATTATAAAAACCAGCATTAGAGGGATGAGGCTGTATCTGACAGAGAAGAGCGCCTCCTGCTGTGTTTGGGAGAGAGAGGTTTATGGTCTACCTCCCAGAGTGAGACCAAGTCTCCGTCCAGAGGATCAGCTGATTCAGATACGGGCCGGTTTCATCGATGGGATATCAGAACCAAATCTGCAGAGTCTGCTGGACCAACTGCTGCAGAAACACGTCATCAGTTATCCTGAAAAAGAGGCGGCAGAAGAGAGGAGCAGAAGCAACAGAGCCAGATATTTAATCGATACCGTTGGGAGTAAAGGTGATGCTGCCATTTCAGAGATGATGAATCTTCTGTGTGAACTCGACCCGTTCTTCTCCAACCATCTGGGCCTGAGGCCAAGCACACGAGACCTCTGACCTAAAGGCTATCTGAAACTCCACTGCTTCAGTAAAATTATAGATTTATTTACAGAAACTCACATGTTTAATCTGTTCTACTGATGAATGTAAACAGATCTGAATGTTTTATTATGTTTTAATGTTTACTTTAAAACGTTCATCTTTTAAAGTTGCTGCTGTCCTTCTGTTAAAGAAAACCCACAAGCTAGCTTCTGTCCAAAGGAGAAATTCAGCTAAAGGATCATTTTTTACTCTGATGCAATAAAGTAATTTTGGACTCAAAGAGGACAAATTATTGCTTTTTATTTATAATGTTTCTTTGGTCGACACTAAATATGTTTATGAAGTTCTTTGCAACAAATTCATTCTTGAAAGTTTCAGTACCTTCCAGGATGAGTCGTTTCAGGGCTCTGTCACTTTAAAGCTGGGGTTCGTAGTTTAAAAATTCTAAAGTAACTTAAAAATGTTTAAATGTGACAATCTGACCTGTTCTATGATATAAATAATTCAGACTTCCCCTAAGCCCCGCCCCTGACCTCTACAGCTAAACCAATCATTTACACGCGCCTAGAGCGCTGACCAATAGAGCTGTGTGTCCACAAGAGGGAGCTGTCGACCAACAAGAATGCACTCCAGTTCCCAGCATGCACTGCGTGGTGATCCACTGATGCCGTTTAGCACAACCAACCATCCATCCATCTAAATACTAGTCCTACCTGCATCGAATTAATGTCAGTCTGTAATCTTTAGGATAACTGTGGAAGGGGGGGGGTATCTTTTATGTTTTGGAGCTAATTGATTTACTTATGCTACATCAGACTGTTGCTTTAGCCTGCTGTAGCATTAGCAGGGGTGTGCTAGCATTCCCTGCTTGAACGCTGCAGATTTGATTAAAACCAGTGATCAGCTGCTCCTGCAGAACCTGAGGAGACAATTCAGCAGTTAGAATCAGGTGTGTCTGAGCAGGAACATAACAAAAACACGTGGCCATAGAGGACCTTTGATGTCGCTACAGTGCTATTTGTGTGTGGGGACGTGTAAAGGCATGGCTTTCAGCTCCTTGAAGAAGAGGAGTGGGAACAATGGGGAGCCTAAAGGCCAGTTTATACTTCTACGTCAGCAAGTTAGCGCTCACGCATCGATGGAGACGTTTTCCTTTTACGTATTCTCTGTTGGTGTGTCAGTGCTGTGAAGCAATTCTCCACCAGGACAGCAGAGGGCGTAGTGCTTTTCTGGGGTATCCTGCCATCAGTGCAGTTGTGTGATCCAGTGAGTGAACTCCATCGTCTCTGTTCGTGGCTTTGTGTCCACGCCTCCTTATTTCTATTATTAAAGATAAATCAAAGAAGCGATAGAAATAAGGATGATGGAGTTTACTCATTGGATCATGCGTGGGACAGTGTCATCAGCGAGGAGGACGCGGGCAGCCGAGGGCGGATAAAAGGAAGTGACGCCACCGGCAGCTCTGATGAAGGCTAGAGTTTCCTAGCCGAAACACGTCAGGTAAAAAAACATCCTTTTACTAAGTTGTGTTAGAAAAAGAACTCAGTAATGGAAGACGGGTTAAATGTCTTGCCCAAGGACACAACAGCAGAATTCTATCCTACAACCCGCTCCACCTCCTGAGCTACTGCTGCCTTGCGACCACGGAGGTGTTATGTGTCTCCACACCGACGCAGAACCAGAGCAGGACTGAAGTCTCCGTTTCAGAGGAGAGGAGGAAACGTGTGAAGGAGGTTCCAGAGTCCGGCAGCCTCACCTTACAGGATTCACCTTCTAACCACGAGGAACGAACACGTGTGACGTCACACATGGAGAGGAGACCAACGTCCTTCTGAAGGTAGGAGGAGGTAAGAACTGCTCTGAGATCTGAAACCATCAGAATAAATCCAAACAGGCTGCAGCTGAAACCAGAATCAGATCAGATCTAAAATGATGAACTTCATGTTTCTGAAAGTTTCTCTAGAAAAGGCTGGAGCTCGTTGATCAGCTGTGACATCACAGACCCTAGCTGACAGGAAACAGTTTCAGCTGATTTTGTGTTATTGAACAGCTTTTTATGAACAAACATCAGGAGCTGCAGCCAAAGAGGCTGTTCTCACATGAAACCTCACCTGTTCAGGTATAAAACAGGTGAGCTGTACAGGTGTGAGTGTTAGGAGGCTGCAGGAGCGTCTCAGGTGTGGTGTCTCTCCTATCAGCTGCTCTGGTTTTGCAGAAACATTCAGCTCTCATGGATTGTTGTTGTTTTGATCTTTATGTTTGTTTCTTCTGAGTTTTAGTCAGAGACAGAAAATCTGAACACCTGCAGGAGAAACTTTGGTTTCAGGCTTTGAGGAAAGGTTTAAAGTGAACTTCAGTCTGATTTTTGTTGCACATAATTCAAACATCAGCGAGAGCAGCAGCCGGGGGCGTGTCCAGAGGGGCATGTGCCCCCCCGTGCCCCCCTCTGGCCACGCCCCTGGCAGCAGCAGAGCTTATTGAGAGATTTTAGTCAAACTTTCAGTCTCTGAACAAAGTGAAGAGAACAAACGACTCCTGTGTGTCTTTCCTTCTGATTTCTACAACATTTGATACACGTGGATAAAAACTGAAACTTCATGTCTCAGTGAGACTTTTCTGTTTAAATAAAGGTTATGAATAAAATCTGAATTATGGGATATCAGCACTGTTCTTAACCCTTTAACGTCCACAACAAGAAAACAAGCTTTTAAAAAAAAAAATCTTATTTTTACTTTCATTCAATCTGAAGCAAGAGTAGATTTATTTCAGTGTAAAATTATTGTAAAAAAAATATTAAAATTATAATGAAGTAATGATTTCTAACTTCATGTTAAAATATAGTAATAATGTAGTTTTAGGATTTGTTTCTAATTTATTATAGCCTACTTTATACTACCTAAAAAAAACCACAGTGTTAATTCATTATGAGCAAAACATTCAAGAAATTGATCAAATGTGGAATAAACATAATTTTTCATGTAGTTAAATTTTACATTAGGGTTAGGGTTATGGTTAGTTAAATGAGTTTGCTTACAGCACTCAGGTGGTTAATATTACATTCAGGGTTAAATACGGTCTGCATTTATGTTGCACCGCTCTAACATAAATACTTTATCTAATGGAAGGTTACTAAAGCTTTATTGTAAAAAAGGGTGATTTTAAAATGTGTTTCTTCTACCTTCATGTGTTATTTTAAAATGTTGTTATTAAATTTTACTTATCCTTAATTTTGCCCTTTAAACTATTTAATTATAATATGTTGCAAATAATTTAAATTGTTCATTTATCTGATTAAACAAGTTTATCAAACTAAATCAGCTGCTGTGATCAAATATTTACTCAGTTTTTCAGTAGCTTTTTTACCTAATTGTTTCTTTGGTTTTTATTTTATTTAGTTATTTGTGTAGATTATACATTCATTGTGAAATCCAAATAAATTAATGCTTTTCCTGTTAAAATAAAATTTGGACCTTTTTTAATCAAGTTTGTTTATTAGATGCAGTCGAGTATTTATTGGTCTTTTTTATATCTGACATATTTTATTAGAAATTACAACCTTATGCTGGTAAAATATTGTAACTAAATATATTTATTTTATATCACCTATTAATGACTTAACTTAATTTATTAAGAGTAAAATCCCTCTAAGTTTACTGTAGATTTACTTTCGCCTTGTTGCCACCAGAGGGCGTCTGATCGATATGTTTGTAGTGCTGTTAGCTAGCTGCTATTAGCTCCTGCTTTAGCTCGTTGATTTAATCTTGTTGGACACAGATAAATAAAATAGATGATTGACTTTTAGAAGTTAAGTTGTTTGTAAAAGTAAAAACGTTCTGACTTTCCCGTCATTTTGACTAACTATGCTGTTAACACTAATTTTAAAACCGTAGTAATATTTAAGTGGTGTGTTTTATTTTGAAGAAATTTACAGGAAGTACTAATGCGTTTAGTCTTCTTTAGCTTTATGAACGCTGCCTGTAGTAATAGCTTTAGACCAGCAGAGGGCGGAAAATCCTTAATGTTGAAAGCCATTAAAGGATTAGTTTCTCCTGTTTCCATTGGGATTGGGCCTTGTCTAAGGGGGTGGAGCCTTGTCGTTGTATGGAAACGTTTTGGTTTCCTGTAAATCCAACAAGAAGCAGAAACAAAACTAAAGATCTGGGGTTATGGTTTGATGACAGGCACACGTGGGGATTGCACGTTCGTGGCTTGGTGGCTAAGTGCGGACGCGTCTTGAATGCTATGTGTTGTCTGGCTGGGACTAATTGGGGGGCGGACAGGGATACCCTGTTGCAGGTGTATTGGGGCATGATTAGATCGGTCTTGGATTATGGATGTTTTCTTTATGGTTCGGCTGCTCCTACGACCCTGAAGCTCCTGGAAGTGTTGCAGGAAGCAGCCTTACGGTTGTGCTGTGGGGCGTTCCGTACGACCCCGGTGTCAGCCCTTCTTGTTGAGGTGGGTGAGATGCCATTGGAATTCCGCCAGGCACAGCTGGGGCTCCAATATCTGCTGAGGGTCAGGGGCATGGGTGAGTCTGCCCCTGCGGCGGCCCTGTTGAGCCCTCATTGGGAGTTTGAGGGTGGGGGCAGTGGGGATAGGGGTGGTTTTCCTGATCGGCTGAGGGGGCGGGCGGTGGAGCTGGGCTTCTTCAAGTGGCCTGTGTGTTCCCACATGGTCTGGACCAAGGTCCCTCCGTGGCTTCTGCCGGTTCCTGAGGTGGATTGTTCTTTTTTGGAATGGGGTTGGGGCGGCGGCAGTGCAGGGGCTTTTATGGATTATGTAGGGTCGGTTTGGGGGTCGTACTTGCTGTACTCCGATGGCTCCAAGGACTCGAACAGCGGCAGGGTGGCGGTCCCTAGGTTGGGGTATCGTTGTGGTTGCCGAATTGGGGACTTGTGTTCGGTGTTCACAGCTGAGTTGGTGGCGGTCTGGTGGGCCTTCAGTGGATTGAGGAACGTTTACTGCCTCTCTCTGTCATTTGCTCTGACTCTGCGTCGGCTCTTTTGGCACTGACGGGGCGGCATTCCCGGTCTTGGCCTGACCTGCTGGCAGCAGTTCAGATGCAGCTGCACAAGTTGGTTGTTTTGGGGTGTGAGGTGTGTGTTGTGTGGGTCCCTGCTTATGTGGGGGTGGTGGGTAATGAGCAGGGGGACGCTGCAGCGAAGGGGACGCTATGGAGTTGAGAAGTGGACCTGGGGGTGGGGTTGGCTCAGCTGGAGTGTCGCTCTGAGATTGGTAGGGTGGCTCTGGACATGTGGCAGGCCTCCTGGGATTCGGGGGTTACTGGGATATCTTATTATGGGCTGCAATGTCGTGTTGGGGTCCACGGGCCTGCCCTTGACAGTGGGAGGAGGGACTCTGTGGTCTTGACGCGCCTGAGATTAGGCCATAGTTGCCTTAGGAGAGGTTTGTTTTTGGTTGGTGGGCATTCAGATGGCTCTTGCGCTTGTGGGGAGTGGGAAATGGTGAGCCATGTGCAGGGGTGGTTCTAGGATTAGAGGTTTAGGGGTGCTGAGCACCCAGAGAGCTGCCCGTCCAGGCAAGATCAGTTTAACAGTTTTGTACATTTTAGCACAATTTCATTGTCACATTTGTAAAATAAAAGCAGAACAATCTTTTCCACAAATCAAAAAAAGGTTTACGGATTCTGCTATTAGAATAATCTAGTCCAGGTTCAAAGGCTGTAGGTCAGTGATCCCCAACTCCCTTTCCCGAAGACCGCTATCCAGCATGTTTTCCTGCTTCAACACACCTGATTTTACTCAGCAGGTGATTAGCAGGTCTCTGCAGAGCTTGATGAGCTGCTGAACAGGTGAATCAAGTGTGTTTGATTAGGGAAACGACTAAAACATGCTGGATACCGGCCCTCGGAGAAGGGAGTTGGGGATACTGGTCTAGGTGTTGTATTTATTTGCTGGACCAGTTCCTGTGTGGCTCAGATGTAAAACAAATGGACCTAAATAAATAAATAAAATGCTGAAATCATTTTTTTTTAACTTTCACAAATCACGAACTGAGAAATGAGCTAGTCCAGGTCTGATGTGTCCAGGTTTGTAGTTTTATAACAAGAGCAGATTAAAGATGCTCAGGGAGTGAAACATTGCTTGGAACTGCCACTAAAAGTACCAGTAATAGTTTTGGATTTATTTATGTGTATTTTACTTCATTTTCCACTAATATCAACATCCCATTAAAAAATATCCATACTCTTTTAGCAAAAGTTTTTTCTCCTTACTTTTAAAACCAAATAGAAACAAAATGGTGTTTTTTCAAATCTCATTTAGTAGATATTTAGGGAAGAGGAACAAAAAGATCACTGACTAGAATCTGTGAAAAAAATCAGCTCTAATGTTGGAGTTCTGACTTTTCTCAGAATTCTAAAAAGCAAAAGCAATCAAGGATTTAATGAAATGATTTTAACTGTTCTTAATGTGCTTTAAAAGGGTTTGATTTGCATGTGTTTGAAACAACTCCAGCACCGTGTCCATGTTAGAACCTCTTTGGGCTTTAGCATCAACCTGTCTAATTACTGTGAATCCTGCTTTGGATCAACATTCTGTTTTACCGTGAGAGACTGGGAACAATGACTGAGAAACATCACACAGACTGTCAGAGTCACCCTGTTTTCTCATCTGTTTAACCTCCACGCTCTCATTTTCTTTTACTTGGTGGCTCGTGCGCGGAGCACGCTCCAGACCTGCGTAAAGTCCCGCCTCCATAGCCACTGCGTTTTCCTCACAAATAGTTTATGTAAGATTTAAACACGAAATGGAAAACTGTCAGCAATGCGGGACAGTGTCTCAATGTGCGGGTAACCTGCACCTCCCTTAACTACAGCATATCAGTCAGTCAGGAAGGCCCTGCCTTGGCAGGCAGGGCAAGGTTCATTGTGATTAGACCTGGACTCTGTAACTACGCTGCTGAGGCAGCAATACGCCTAGTGGGCGTCCAGCCTGCCATATTTACTGAAGTAAAGTGTTTCAGGATTCAGACTCAGTTTGTGTCGCTGAAACAGAAGAAAGAGAATTAAAGAGTTTCAGGTGAGTTAGAAGTGAACTTTGTTCTTGTTCTCCTGTCAGAGTCTCTGAGTGGTTTTCTCTCTTGTTGCTTTGATTCTCCTGCAGAACAAACTGCTGCGTCACGTCTCACTTCCTGTTTGTTCTCACTAGAAAATACCGTTATAGTTGTGTTGTGTTTGTTTTTTTGGCCTTGGTTCACCTTGAAGAAACAAACATTCTGTTGAGTTTTTCTGGAAACAAATGATTTGTTCAACTTTCTCATAATTTTACCCAAAGTATTTTCAGGTAAAACGACTCTTCTGTCTCAGATTCAGTAAAACTGATCAGTTTTAATGATTAAAAGGAGAAAATGTAACAAAACAAAAGACGAGGCAGAGACGTGACGTAGTTCCTTCCTTAGTGAACGTTTTAACTCTGATCTGATCCAACCTGGAACATCAGTTTCATCAGTAAAACTTTGTTTCATCAGTTGATCCAGATCTGATCCAACTGTTCTGACTTTTCATTATTTCTCACTCATCACTGCCTCTCTGCTCCATGATGAGCTGCTGGTCACCATCCACACAGACTTCTGCTTTGGTACGTCTGGATTTACAAAACTACCTTTGGACTGGAGTCCTCATGTGTCTCCTCTCAGATGTCCTGAGGCTCAGTTCCAGCCTCTAGGACAGGGCGTGTCAAACTCAAATCCACACTGGGCCAAAATGAAAAACTGGGACGAAGTCGCGGGCCAAAGTCAAAATTTATTGAAAAATTGATGGCAAATGTGCACATCTACAGATCTACAGATATGTCTTTTTGAACCTTTTCATTTAGAAACAAACTTATTTTTGCATAAACACTGAGTCTGGAATAACTGAATTACACACGAGCAAGTCAGTTTTAAATTAAATACACATCAGTGGTATTCGTTACTTATGTCTCAATTTTTATCTTTTTTATTCCTTAAAATGTGTAAATATTCTAGCCTAGTGAACTAGACCAATTCTTGCTTTGCAGAGTTTGTATATATTCACATATATAGGATGGCTTGCCAGGCTATAAATATTCAGCATTTTTGAATTTTTAATCTTTAAGTATTTCTGTTTTATCTTTATCTTTTTTTTACTTAACATTTTTATTGCTATGTAAGGTTTTAAATGTCCAATTTTAGTGTTTTTATCTTATTTTAGGATTGTTGATTTGTTGTGATGATTTTATGATGTGCTGGCACTTTGGTCGCCCTGTCGGGTGTGTGAAAGTACGTTACAAATAACGTGACTTGACATATTTAAAGGAAGCGACATCCTGACCAATCACAAGCTTGCACTCTACGTCGCTTTTCGACGGACAGTTAAAAAAGAGGGCATGTCTCCGTCAGCCTCTGGCAGCCTGTCGGAGAGCCCTTGCGCCGACCCAAAATGGCGCTGCATGTCTCCGTACCGAAGCAGTCGGAGAAATAAAAATTAGGCTTAAGCAGTGCAAATTTGTTAGACTATATCAGCATAATCTAAGAGTGGAAACAAAAGCTGAGGAACAATCAAAAGTTAAAGCAATTAGCCTTTCGCCGGCCCCGCCCCAAAACGGCTATTGTCCAATCACACATCATAGCAACCGTTACTATCGACAACTCCAAACAAAATGATGAAGCTAAGCCTAATTTACTACTAATCATTAGCCTCGATAGTAGTCGTGTCCCCTTCGTTTTCCTTCAGAACCTCCTCATCGAGCTCAACCAGCAACAGCCAATCATGAGTGCTCCCCCCGCCCGCTGCTGGTCGGAGGTCCGCCTCCCAGACTATCCAAGACCCTTAAGACACACCGTGCCGGCAAATCAGTGTAATATTACCTCAACCGTGTGTCTTGTAAACGCACATTAAGCATTGGCACAACACAGGGTGGTGTCATGATCACGTGATGAATTAATGCTGAGCTCCGGCTGGGAACTATATGAAAATGAAAGTAAACACGGGCATAAGTTTCGTTTTGTAAACAGACTCAGCTGAGATGATCAACTGGAGCGATGCAGAGCGCCAGGAGCTTTTCTCCGTTAGAGCTGCCTCAGCTCAGATCATCTGACAGCTCACAGGGACTGTGGAGGACAGAAACCTGTAGCTGCTTGTGACCCCTTTATGCCGCCATCGCGTAGCCTTTAATAAAAAGGACACAATAGCGCCACATTACCACCATGGTCTGAGCTCTTACAAACGACCTAAGGCTCCCACCGCAGCCCTGCCACAGCTCCTCGGATCCACGCGTCCCTGGACGCCGCCTTCTCCCAAACTCCCAACTCCTTGTTCCCCGCTACGCTTCGCTCAGCGGAGCTGACACTAATGTATCCCTCCACTGCATACTGTAACCCTTTTTGCCTCGATCTGGATGATATTGAGGAGGAATTGTTCCAAAAAATGTCGCTGACATGCATCTGTCTACTTCTTTCCATCGTGGAAATCTGCGGAGCTGGTCAGTGTTTGACCCACTTATTGTCGGACTTAGCAACAGTAACTAAGGGGGGCGGGGCTCGGTGAAAGGTCAGTTGATTGAACAATATACATTTATTAGGTTAAAGTTGATCTTGTTAGTGACTGTCTGAATATGCTTTTTGAAGGACAGATCCGGCTCTAACCGAACACCCAAATAATTAATAGAATCAGAAGCTTTCAGCCGTGACAGATCTAAGAAGTGTAAGTTTAGATCACTGTGCAAGGCAGATGGACTCCTCTGAAAAAGCATTGAATAGGATTTTAATTTATTTAAGAGCAACTTATTATGAGCTAACCAGTGTTGTATAATGTTAAAGTTAAGCTGGAGACACTCTAGAATTTCAATTAAGCTGGGTTTAGAACAATATAAAATTGTGTCATCAGCATATAAATGCACTGAACATGAAGAACAACACAACGGTAGATCGTTAATAAAGATAGAAAATAAGAGGGGTCCCAAGGAAGATCCTTGATGAATGCCTTTCACAACTCCCCGTTGTCTAGAAAGGGACCCGTTAAGAGAAACTATTTGAGAACGGTTATGAAAAAAAGAGTTAAACCAAAGTATAGCAGTGCTTGATAATCCAAATTAGTACAGTTTGTGTAGGAGCAGGTAATGATCCACCAAATCAAACGCTTTAGTCAAATCTAGGAAAATAGCCCCCATGGCCAGACATTTAACAAAACCAGAGTATATGTCATTGGTGAGTTTCAGCAGAGCAGTGGTGGTAGGTAGAGAAATGTTTCTAAAATCCTGATTGGTAGGGAGATGATAAATTGTTTTCCTCAAGATAACTCGATAACTGATCGAATACTAGCATTTCAAATATAATATAATTGGTCAACCTTTGTTGTGGGCGGGGCCACACATTTTTTTTTAAGTTAAAGCCCCAGTATGTAACATTTTTCCCTGTTTACTACCAAATTCTGTGCATCCAGTGCACAAACTTGTTCTTTTTCATTAATATTTCTCACCAACATCAATTCTAAATATTCCTCTCAGCTTCAACTTTTACATTTTTAATACATAAATTGTGGTCGACGCTCCATGGTCATCCTCCATCTTGAAATACGGTAGCTATTTAGGGACATACGAGCTCTGAGTTACGCGTTTGCACTATGACTGTAACCTGAAAGAAACAGCAGAGGGCAGCAGTGCGCCGTGGAAGCATGGCGTCTGACAATGCAACTAAGAAGAGACGAGACTAGCTGTTACACTGTTGCTGTAACTTTGTTAGTTTGAATAACAAACAATGAAATCAAAAGACACATCAAATATGTCAGGTCTTATTGTTTTCCAACACTCAGCAGCTGCATATGATGAGAACCCCGCCCGCAACAGCTAGACACCAGCCTCCAAGTGTTTTTATGACTCACCTCAGCTGATCTTTTCTTCATAATAAAGCTCCCAATCCGGTCCCAAAGTATCAGTTCCAAAGTCCTTCTTCAAGAAAGTTCCTTCTATTAAAGTCTCCTCTCTTACCGCAGCCTGCCGTGTCTCTCCCAACGGTGGTCCGCTAGCCGGTAGCCATGTTAGCATTAGTTACTTTATTTCCACAGCGTGTCCCCGACTCCAGCCAAACCTCATCGGCTATCCGATCGCTAAACAGCCAGTGGTTGATGTTAGCTCCATCTCGATCCTCACTGCGGC
>SSNS01000163.1:734777-767873 GCA_006937985.1 Aphyosemion australe | reverse complement strand
ATTTCTGCAACTCAAAATGCTTTTCAGTATCTTGTGTGGCCCCCACGAGCTTGTGTGCATGCTTGACAACGTCGGGGCATGCTCCTAATGAGACAACGGATGGTGTCTTGTGGCATTTCCTCCCAGATCTGTGTGAGGGCATCCCTGAGCTCTTGTACAGTCTGAGGAGCAACCTGGCGCCGCCTAATGGACCCAAACATAATGTCCCACAGATGTTCTATTGGGTTTAAGTCAGGGGATCGTGAAGGCCATTCAATTGTTTCAATTCCTTCATCCTCCAGGTACTGCCTGCATACTCTTGCCACATGAGGCCGGGCATTGTCGTGCATTAGGAGAAAACCAGGACCTACTGCATCAGCGTAGGGTCTGACAAAGGGTTCAAGGATTTCATCTGGATACCTTATGGCAGTCAGAGCACCATTTCCTAGGCAGTAGAGGTCTGTGCGTCCCTCCATGGATATGCCTCCCCAGACCATCACTGACCCACCACCAAACCTGTCATGTTGAACGACGTTGCAGGCAGCATAACGTTCTCCTTGTCTTCTCCAGACTCTTTCACGTCTATCACAGGTGCTCAGGGTGAACCTGCTCTCGTCTGTAAAAAGTACAGGGCGCCAGTGGCGGACTTGCCAATTCTGGTGTTCTTGAGCAAATGCCAGTCGAGCTCTACGGTGCTGGGCAGTGAGCACAGGGCCCACTACAGGACGTCGGGCCCTCAGGCCATCTTCATGAAGTCTGTTCCTGATTGTTTGGGTAGAGACATTCACACCAGTGGCCCTCTGGAGGTCATTCTGTAGGGCACGAGCAGTGCTCAGCCTGTTCCGCCTTGCACAAAGGAGCAGGTATCGGTCCTGCTGATGGGTTGTGGACCTTCTACGGCCCTGTCCAGCTCTCCGAGAATAACCGCCAGTCTCCTGAAATCTCCTCCATGTTCTGGAGATTGTGCTGGGAGACACATTAAACCTTCTTGCTGCAGCACGTGTGGATGTGCCATCCTGGAGAAGTTGGACAACCTGTGCAACTTCTGTAGGGTTAAGGAATCGCCTCATGCTGCCAGTAGAGATAATTACTCAAGCCAAAACTAGCACGAGTGGAAAACCAGCCAAAAAAGATCAAGAGGGAGAAACTTGAAATGACCTCCACATGTTAAACCAGTCCTGTTTTGAGGGTTTTGTAATTGTTGCCACTTTAGTGCACCTGTCGTTAAGTCCATGAACACCAATACAGCTGAAAGTGATGAACAATGCCCTCAGCTGCTTAATCAACCAGAAAATTATCAGACAGGTTTCATTGATTTCATGCCAGGCCCAATAAAAAAAGTGTTCCTTTAATTTTTGTGAGCAGTGTAATTTGTACCTATTTTCAGCTTCTCTTGTTCTTAGTTTTAAAAAACTTCTGTAAAGGTAATTTTTCTTCTTACATGCATTTTTTAATCCTTTAGTCATCCACGGTTTATTAATCTTTTTAGTATTGGCCTGTTTCGTTAATTTACAGTTGTTGTTATATAAATTACTAAACAAACTCAGGAAGGTATTATATGCTATATTCACATCCTTTACATATACCTCATCCCAGCTTTGTTGTTCAAGGTCTCTCTTTAGCGCCTCCCAGGCTTTTTGTGATCTATCCCTTATAAGCATTTCTGTCAAATCACAAATACAGTGGTTCATTTGAGGGGTGTGGCTAATTTGCCTATAACCAAAATATTAAGCTCAGATTTAGATTTAACATTTAGATTAGCTAAAATATGTGAAATGCAAACATGTTTACATGATAATTTTGGGGAAATTTCCATTTAACGTCAGATGAAAGTGTGCTAAATTATAACAAAATTAAGCTAAATATAAAAAACAATCTGCTAATCTCTTGCATGAACATTTTAAGTTGGTGTCTCATAGACGTTTAACTTTCATCACAAACTGAATCTGGAAACTAAAAACATCTCATTTCTCTCAGAGTTCTCAGATCACTCTCAGACTGATTAAAGAGGAAGATGGACATTCATGTGGAGGAAGAGGACAGAGCAGAACCTCCAGGACCCAGCTGTCTGTCTATGAAGAGTGACCAGTCCAAGGATGAAGCTCCAGACTTCAGTGAACCTGGACCTTCAGACCCAAAGTAAGAAAAGTGTTTCTAACTGAATGGTTTGACTCCTCAGACAGAAAACCAGGATTTGTGCTGATTTCTGGTAGAACTGATGAATGAGTGCAGTTCTAAAGTGTTTCAAAGCAAGTTGAGCAGGTGAAGAAGCAGCTGTTATCAGAGCTTCAGAAACACAGTTGGTAGTTTGATTTCCTGTCAGTTTGTTCAGTTGTGATGAAATGAGAGATTTTCTAGTTGAGTCTGAAGACGTTTCTCCAGAATCACAGCAGGATGAACGTTTGAACACATTTAATGTTTCATGTGAAAAGTCCTGAATCTGGAGCTCTAGACAGGCTGTTTGCTGCAACAAGAAGCTTCCAGAACATCAGAAAGAGTCCAGCTGGAAACAGAAGTGGACCTGAGCTCAACCACCTTGGAGTCTGAGCTTCTGCAGCTGCTGGAGATTTGAGTGACAGAAATGTGAGACGAGCTTTGGTGTGAAGGTGATCTGTGTCTGACCTCACCTGGAAGACAGACAGCTGTCAGTCATTCTGGAGGGATTTAGGAATGGGACATGTCCACAGACAGATGTAGGAATGGAACGTGTCCACAGACAGATGTAGGAATGGAACGTGTCCACAGACAGATTTAGGAATGGGACGTGTCCACAGACACATTTAGGAATGGGACGTGTCCACGGACACATTTAGGATGGGACGTGTCCACGGACAGATTTAGGAATGTAACGTGTCCACAGACAGATTTAGGAATGGGACGTGTCCACAGACACATTTAGGAATGGGACGTGTCCACAGACACATTTAGGAATGGGACGTGTCCACATACAGATTCAGGAATGGGACGTGTCCACGGACACATTTAGGAATGGGACGTGTCCACGGACACATTTAGGAATGGGACGTGTCCACGGACAGATTTAGGAATGTAACGTGTCCACAGACAGATTTAGGAATGGGACGTGTCCACAGACACATTTAGGAATGGGACGTGTCCACATACAGATTCAGGAATGGGACGTGTCCACAGACACATTTAGGAATGGGACGTGTCCACGGACGGATTTAGGAATGGAACGTGTCCTCAGACAGATTTAGGAATGGGACGTGTCCACAGACAGATTTAGGAATGGGACGCGTCCACAGACAGATTTAGGAATGGGACGCTTCTACAGACAGATATAGTAATGGGACGCGTCCACAGACAGATATAGTAATGGGACGCGTCCACAGACAGATTTAGGAATGGGACGTGTCCACAGACAGATTTAGGAATGGGACGCGTCCACAGACAGAAGGACAGCAGCTGTCTCTGATAGGTCAGCAGGTGGACGGACCTAAACTCCACTTTTCTCTTCATCCTGTAGTCAGAGATGTTAGAATGGATCTGATCAACGCTCGCTGTTGTTCCACTTGTTCATCAGTGATGATGAAGACATGTCTTCACAGAGGGAGGAAGAGGAGTGCTGTTGGTGAGGAGGACCAGCTGTTCTGCTGTTCTTGGTGTCAGGACGTCCTGAAGGATCCAGTCTCTACCAGCTGTGGACACTGGTTCTGCAGACGCTGCATCACTGAATACTGGGACCAGTCTGCTCCATCAGGACTCTCCTCCTGTCCCCAGTGTGGAGGAAGATCCAGAACTGGACTGCAGACAGCCAATCAGAGCAGCTCAGGACCAGGTGAGACGTTTCTGCTCTCCTGTTGGTTTAAAACACGTTGTTGTTTGGGTCAGAATGAAGATTTCAGATCTTTATGAAGATGATTCAGATTGAACTACCAATAAAATGTTGGAGGTTCTGCTGCAGCATTCAGATCTGCTCTGTGTCACATTTCTCAGCAGATGTTGGTCTGCAGGAGGTTCTAGAAGAACATCAGCTCGGTCTGAGGAGGAGGTGTGAACGTGTGACTGAAGGAAGTGATGAAACAGGAAGTAGAACCCTCCTGAACAGGATCTACACTGAGCTCTACATCACAGAGGGATGGAGTGAAGAGGTTCATACCCAACATGAGGTGAGACAGCTGGAGACCACTTCCAAGACCAAGAGGCTCCATGATGCTCCAATCAGGTGCCAGGACATCTTCAAAGCCTCACCTGAGCAGCATGGAGCCATCAGAGTGGTTCTGACCAACGGCGTCGCTGGAGCTGGAAAAACCTTCTCAGTGCTGAAGTTCACTCTGGACTGGGCCGAGGGCTTGGAGAACCAAGATGTCCATGTGGTGCTTCTGCTTTCCTTCAGGGAGCTGAACTTGATCAGAGACGAGCAGCACAGTCTTCTCACGCTGCTCCGTGTTTTCTATCCAACATTCCAGAAGCTCCCAGCAGAGAAGCTGGCTGTCTGGAAGCTTCTCTTCATCTTTGATGGTCTGGATGAAAGCAGACTTCCACTGGACTTCAGCAGCAGTCAGCTGGTTTCTGA
Organism: Aphyosemion australe; assembly: GCA_006937985.1. Taxonomy (NCBI): domain Eukaryota; kingdom Metazoa; phylum Chordata; class Actinopteri; order Cyprinodontiformes; family Nothobranchiidae; genus Aphyosemion; species Aphyosemion australe. The sequence goes on along the minus strand of SSNS01000163.1, from coordinate 763,357 downwards.
GGTCACACAGAGGTCATCAGTCAAGGTGCTGCTGACGAGCCTCATCAAGGGGAACCTGCTTCCCTCGGCTCTGGTCTGGATCACTTCCAGACCTGCAGCAGCCAATCAGATCCCTCCTTCATGTGTCCACAGGGTCACAGAAGTACGAGGCTTCACCGACGCCCAGAAGGAGGACTACTTCAGGAGGAGGTTCAGTGATGAAGAGCTGTCCAGCAGAATCATCTCCCACATCCAGACCTCCAGGAGCCTCCACATCATGTGTGGAATCCCAGTCTTCTGCTGGATCACTGCTACAGTTCTGGACCACATGTTGACTACAGAGCAGAGAGGAGAGCTGCCCAGGACCATGACTGACATGTACTCACACTTCCTGCTGGTTCAGACCAAGAGGAAGAAGAACAAGTACCATGAAGGAGCTGAGACCAGTCCACAGGAGCTGATGGAGGCTGACAGGGAGCTTCTTCTGAAGCTGGGGAGGCTGGCGTTTGAACATCTGGAGGAAGGAAACATCATGTTCTACCAAGAAGACCTGGAGCATGGAAGAAACATTAATCATCTGAACGTTCAGGAGTTTCTGGCTGCAGTCTACATGTTCCACTGTTTCACCAACAGGAACATGAAGGTTATGAAGAGGTTCCTGGGAGAAGACTTTACAATCACCAGCAGAATCATGGAGGTGATGACAAACCTCCTGGGAGGTTATGACTCCTACTCATGTCTGGAGGACTTCCTGAAGAGCGTCATGGAGAAATCTCTCAGCAGTAAAAACGGCCACCTGGACCTGTTTGTCCGCTTCCTTCATGGCCTCTCTGTGGAGTCCAACCAGAGACTCTTAGGAGGTCTGCTGGGTCAGACACAGAACCGTCCAGAAACCTTCAATAACTTGAAGGAGATTAACAGATCAGAGGAACTCTCAGAGTTCCAGTGTTCAGCTCTGGCCTACATGCTGCAGATGTCAGTGGAGGTTCTGGATGAGTTGGACCTGCAGAAGTACAGAACATCAGCAGGAGGACGACTGAGACTGATTCCAGCTGTGAGGAACTGCAGAAAGTTCAGGTGAGTCCAGATGTGCTGATGAGCCTCATCANGTGTGGTCTTGATGTCTCAGAGGCCTCGGTGTTCTCAGGAGTTTGTACAGAGATCTTCAGGAGAGAGTGTGTGATCTTCCAGAAACCAGTCTACTGCTTTGTTCATCTGAGCGTTCAGGAGTTTCTGGCTGCAGTCTACATGTTCCACTGTTTCACCAGCAGGAACATGGAGGTGATAGAGAACTTCCTGGGAAGGTACTACAGAAACACTTCTCTGGAAGACATCCTGAAGAGCGTCATGGAGAAATCCCTCAGCAGTAAAAACGGCCACCTGGACCTGTTTGTCCGCTTCCTTCATGGCCTCTCTGTGGAGTCCAACCAGAGACTCTTAGGAGGTCTGCTGGGTCAGACACGGATCAGTCCAGAAACCATCCGGAGAACCATCAACAACCTGAAAACAATGAACAGACGTAGATTATCTCCAGACAGAAGCATCAACATCTTCCACTGCCTGATGGAGATGAAGGACCTCTCAGTTCATCAGGAGGTCCAGAAGTTCCTGAAGTCAGAGAACAGATCAGAGGAACTCTCAGAGATCCAGTGTTCAGCTCTGGCCTACATGCTGCTGATGTCAGAGGAGGTTCTGGATGAGTTGGACCTGCAGAAGTACAGAACATCAGCAGGAGGACGACGGAGACTGATTCCAGCTGTGAGGAACTGCAGGAAGTTCAGGTGAGTCCAGATGTGCTGATGAGCCTCATTAGTCAGTGTGTGTGTGTGTGTGTGTGTGTGTGTGTGTGTGTGTGCGCGTGTGTTTGTGTGTGTGTGTGTGCGCGTGTGTGTTGGAGGGGGTGGTCCTGAACACTGTCTCATGTCAGTCAGATAGACCAATTGCGCAAATTGCAGGTTAATTTTTTTTCTAATTCATATAAAATGCTGCCCCTTCCTGGCTGCCACCTTATCGTGGTGGAGGGGTTTGAGTGTCCCAATGATCCTAGGAGCTAAGTTGTCTGAGGCTTTATGCCTCTGGTAGGGTCACCCATGGCAAACAGGTCCTAGATGAGGGATCAGACAAAGTGCAGCCCAAAGACCCCTTATGATGAGTACAATAAATGGAATCAGTGTTTCCTCGCCCGCACGCGGGTCACCGGGGTCCCCCTCTGGAGCCAGGCCTGGAGGTGGGGCACGCTGGCGAGCGCCTGGTGGCCGGGCTTTTACCCATGGAGCCCGGTCGGGCACAGCCCGAAGAGGAGACGTGGGTCCCCCTTCCCATGGGCTCACCACTCAATGCATGGCTCTGGATCTGGAACCAGTTTCCTCGAGAGGGGTTGGACTCTCTACCACTCTGGAGTTCCTCCCACTGAGAGGCGCCGAGCAGGGGTGGGCATACTTCTTGCCCCCCATCTTGGTGCCTGTATGTTGGGGTTTACTCCAGTGAGCGAGAGGGTAGCCTCCCTCCGTCTTCGGGTGGTGGGACGGGTCCTGACTGTGGTTTGTGCTTATGCACCAAACTGCAGCTCAGACTACCCACCCTTTTTGGAGTCCCTGGAGGGGGTGCTGGAAAGCGCTCCTTCGGGTGACTCCCTTGTTCTGCTGGGGGACTTCAATGCTCACGTGGGCAACGAGTGAGACCTGGAGAGGTGTGGTTGGGAGGAACGGCCCCCCTGATCTGAATCCGAGTGGTGATCTGTTATTGGACTTCTGTGGTCGTCATGGATTGTCCATAACAAACACCATGTTCAAGCATAAAGGTGTCCATATGTGCTCTTGGCACCAGGACACCTTAGGCCGCAGGTCGATGATCGATTTTGTTGTCATTTCATTTCAGTTTGGTGAGACCTTGGAACAAGACTTCCATATGGCTTCGAGGAGATTCTGGTCCACCATCCGGCGCCTCAGGAGGGGAAAGCAGTGCACTACCAACACTGTTTACAGTGGGGAGGGTGTGCTGCTGACCTCGACTCGGGACGTTGTGAATCGGTGGGCCGAGTACTTCGAAGACCTCCTCAATCCCACCGGCACGTCTTCCAGTGTGGAAGCAGAGTCTGGGGACTTTGGGTTGGGCTCTCCAATCTCTGGAGCCGAGGTCACTGAGGCGGTCAAAAAACTCCTCAGTGGAAAGGCTCCGAGGGTGGATGAGATCCGCCCTGATTTCGCAGGGTGTGTTCCAACTACAGGGGGGTCACACTCCTGAGCCTCCCTGGTAAGGTCTATTCAGGGGTTCTGGAGAGGAGGGTCCGTCGGATAGTCGAACCTCGGATTCAGGAGGAGCAATGTGGTTTTCGTCCTGGCCATGGAACACTGGACCAGCTCTATACCCTTGGGGGAGTCCTGGAGGGTGCGTGGGAGTTCGCCAAACCAATCTATGTGTGTTTTGTGGATTTGGAGAAGGCGTTCGACCGTGTCCCTCGGGGGGCCCTGTGGGGGGTACTCTGGGAGTATGGGGTACCAGGCCCCTTGATACGGGCTGTTAGGTCCCTGTACGACCAGTGTCAGAGCTTGGTCCGCATTGCCGGCAGTAAGTCGGGCTCGTTTCCGGTGAGAGTTGGACTCCGCCAAGGCTGCCCTTTGTCACCGATTCTGTTCATAACTTTTATGGACAGAATTTCTAGGTGCAGTCAAGGTGGTGAGGGGATCCGTTTTGGTGGCCTAAGGATCAGGTCTCTGCTTTTTGCAGATGATGTGGTCCTGTTGGCTTCGTCAGATCGTGATCTCCGGCTTTCGCTGGAGCAGTTCGCAGCCGGGTGTGAAGCAGCTGGGATGAGAATCAGCTCCTCTAAATCAGAGACCATGGTCTTGAGTCGGAAAAGGGTAGAATGCCTTCTCCAGGTCAGGGACGAGGTCCTGCCCCAAGTGGAGGAGTTCAAGTATCTCGGGGTCTTGTTCACGAGTGAGGGAAGGGTGGAGCGTGAGATCGATAGGCGGATTGGTGCTGCGTCTGCAGTGATGGGGGCGTTGTACCGGTCTGTCGTGGTGAAGAGAGAACTGAGCCGAAAGGCGAAGCTCTCAATTTACCGGTCGATCTACGTTCCTACCCTCACCTATGGTCACGAGCTTTGGGTAGTGACCGAAAGAACGAGATCGCGGATACAAGCGGCCGAAATGAGTTTTCTCCGCAGGGTGTCTGGACTCTCCCTTAGAGATAGGGTGAGAAGCTCGGTCATTCGGGAGGGGCTCGGAGTAGACCTGCTGCTCCTCCACATCGAGAGGAGCCAGTTGAGGTGGCTCAGGCATCTGGTTAGGATGCCTCCTGGACGCCTCCCTGGTGAGGTTTTCCGGGCACATCCAACCGGGAGGAGACCCAAAGGAAGACCCAGGACACGCTGGAGGGACTATACCTCTCAGCTGGCCAGGGAACGCCTTGGGATTCCCCCAGAGGAGCTGGCCCAAGTGGCTGGGGAGAGGGAGGTCTGGGCCTCCCTCCTTAAGCTGCTGCCCCCGCGACCCGACTCCGGATAAGCAGAAGAAAATGGATGGATGGATATAAAATGCTGCCCAAAAAATACTATTTTAAACATTTATTATAGGTATTTCGTTTTAAAATACATAACAGCTCAGATTTTTGAGTAAAAACTGGCCTTTTTCAGCAAAACGTCTAAAAGCGCTCTTTTTTCTAAATCTTAACCTCTGACTTAACTCAAGGGAGTTTTAAGCTAGGTTCTGCCTCAGCTCAGTGTGGAGAGTGGAAAGTTTTAGGGTAGAGAGGTTGTGTTATCCAGTCAGTGTGTGTGTTCAGTAGTTTAGGATTGTGTTCATTTTGATAAACTATTGTTTGTGGAGGCTGTACAAACTCCAACCTGTCCGGACATCAAGTCCAAGGGGTTCCAAATAAGAAAAACAACCTGCCTGGGGGTGTTTGTGCAGCTGAAAAGACGGGACTTCACTTCTGCTTCAGCTACGAAAAACACAGTCGTTGTGGTGCGCACTTCAGGCTGGAGAATTACAATTCCAGCGATGTGATGGAGTTCAACAAGCCTCCCATCCTCCAGAACAGGATGAGAGGCTGCGGGTCTCTGGAGCTAATTTCTGGGTCGGATCCATCTCACAGCAGCCCGCATGAGTTCCAGAACCGGATGACAGGCGTCTCTCTTTCTCTCTCTCTCTCTCTCTCTCTCTCTCTCTCTCTCTCTCTCTCTCTCTCTCTCTCTCTCTCTCTCTCTCTCTCTCTCTCGCTCTCTCTCTAAAGAGCTAAACTACGTGAACGGATATTAACGAGCATGAGACTGCTGACAAACGCTCATTAGTTTATTATTGTCAAGTATTAATGTTATATTAACTGACCGATACTATTTTAATTGTCTGCTACATGATGGTAATCTGTACAATATTGTGATGTTAGCACACGAGTTTAAGCTAACATCGTTAACTCACCAAGACACCTGCTGCTCCCCCGCAGCTCAATCTCTCTCCTTTGGCCGATAGTTTTTCCCTCTGGCTTGTCTCTGCTCAATGTGTCCAGATGTGGATTTGGTCTCCAAACATCTACTCAGTTTAAGCAGAAAAATAGCTTTTGTGAATGAAAAAGACATCAAAGTGAATCAGAAGTTTTAGAGTGTGATTCTGAACAGATCAACACTCTCTGCTGCCTTCGTATAGGCTTCACCATTTAAGGCTTGCTATTGGGTATAATTCTGTGAATTACAGCAATTCACTGAAGAGCTTTTAATGTACGAAAACAAATTGGGCATGTCCAAGACATTATTAACAACTGGTGTGATGAGTCCAGATGGACCCTGTTCCAGAGTGATGGGTGCATCAGGGTAAGAAGAGAGGCAGATGAAGTGATGCACCCATCATGCCTAGTGCCTACTGTACAAGCCTGTGGGGGCGGGGCTATGATCTTGGGTTGCTGCAGGCATAGATATCATATAAACACTAGATGCCTTAACTGGGACTCGACAGCGTCCCTACACGGCGGCCATCTTACCTCGGACAGCTTACGTTCCGTTCTCAATGGTAGCAGATGGAAGGTGAGCGAACAACTTAAACAAAAACACTCTTAACTCGATTAAAAATGAACGGATTTACAAGCCGGTTGCATTATTACAAACCTTATGACACATAGGCTTGATAGGGCATACTTTAACATTTTTAAATTAATGGGCCAAATCCGTCATATTTTACAGCCACATCTCTGGCGTTTGTAACAAACCAAACCGTTTGAAATTCGGTTGAAAATTGAGCAAGTTAGAGTTATTTAAATAGTACTTTCACCATTGACACCAATGTTACGAAAGGGGGCAGCTGTCCGAGGTAAGATGGCCGCCGCGTAGGGACGTTCGTCCAATCGACGAACAGCGCGGATAAGGCATCTAGTGTTTATATGATATCTATGGCTGCAGGTGGTCAGGTCTAGGTTCAGCAACAGGATGTGCTCCAAGAATGAGGTCAGCTGACTACCTGAATCTACTGAATGACCAGGTTATTCCATCTTCCCTGATGGCACGGCCCATATCAGGGAGCATGAGACATCATTTTCACACATGACAACGGTGCCACGTTATCAATTTATTGTTCAAACAATATAATTTTCACTCTCATAGACAGATATCACAGTTGTACAATATAATTATCATACATTTTATTATATATTCAATATTATACATGTGTATGTTAGAACATTATATTATATTGTTTCAAAGTGAATTTATTTATTGTAAGAACATAAAAATTATATTGTTAGAACAATAAGATGATCATGTTGTAATGTAATTTTGCTGTAATTTATTTACTTTTCATGAGTGGCAGCTCAACATTCCAGTATCATATTGCTGTGTCTTCCATGGTCTTCAGTGATCTAGTACAGTGGTTCTCAACCTTTTTTCAGTGATGTACCCCCATGAAATATTTTTTCAGCCAAGTACCCCCTAACTAGCGCTAAGCATTTTTGATTGTAAAAAAAAAAAGACCTAAAACAGAGCCCTGTGCCATCAGTGACTAATTTATTAAACTTTGGAACTGATAAACGTACAAAATTCAAACATTTGAAAAAATAACAATTTCAAACATTTTAAATGTTAATAATCCATAACTAAATGTATTGGAAATATTTATCATCACTAATATGTAGTGATTCAAGTGTTCATTTTTGCATGGATGCTATTTTTTAAATATATGTATATTTTCTCACGTACCCCCTGGAGTGCCTTCACGTACCCCCAGGGGTACGCGTACCCCCATTTGAGAAACAATGATCTAGTATATTTAGAACTTTATATTGGGCAAATGTAAATGGCTTGTAGTGTAGACATGATCCATGCTGACTGAAATCTGACATAGTAAGGAACGGGGAATTCCCAGTGATGACGTACTTCCGGTTTTTGTGAGAAAGGTCTACTGCAAGACTGGGGGTAAGATTGGAGAAGTCATTTGTAAGGAGGCCTCCCGCCTCCTGGCCAAGAATATGGAGTTTACATTAACCTCATCCAAAAGAGACCTGGTCTGATGTTCGGTGAGTCTGATCCATATTAATGATCATCAGTGTGTGTCACAGATCCCTGTTATTATTACCCATAGGCCCAATCACAGCCATCTTCCTGTGATGCACAGAAACCTAAATAATGTACATCTGGTTCGGACTCTGCCTGCTAGCCCAAAACAAGATTGCATCAAGATGTCCTTACTTAACGTTAGGTCACTAACTACTAAGTCTTTCATTGTAAAGGACCTAATAGCTACTCATTCTCTGGAATTCATGTTTGTGACTGAAACTTGGTTAGATCAGACTGGCACAGCTGTGCTCAATGAGACTGTGCCTCATAACTTTAATTTTATTCACACCACCAGATCTGGTAAAAAAAGGAGGTGGAATAGCTGCTGTTTTCTCTGACTCTTATAGCTGCAAAAACTTTAATCTAGAAACGTTCTCATCATTTGAATATCTTGCTATATCTGTTCAATGCAAGAGTCCAATACTGATAACTGTTTATCGTCCTCCAAAATCAAAATGTGGGTTTTATGAGGAACTATCTGACTTAATATCAAAGGTTTCCATAGATTTTAAACAGTTACTTATTTTGGGTGACTTTAATATTCATGTGGATGAACAGGATGCCCCAGAAGTGAAACAGGTTTTTAGCATCCTTGATGCCTTCAGTTTAACCCAGCATGTCTGTGGGCCTACTCACAACAAAGGTCACACTTTAGATTTGGTTATATCAAATGACCTCAATGTCACTGTTCCCACAGTTACAGATATAGCTATATCTGACCATTACTGTTTATTTTTTAATGTTTCAGCTGCTCCTTCCCAGCTGCGTACTCCTCAGGAAGTCAAAAAACGTTTTATTGACAATAACACAATAGAAAACTTTAAGAAAATCATAGATGAGTTGCCTGCGTCTACGAGGTCACAAACAGATGATTTAGTGATTAATTTTAATTTAAAATTGGAAAACGTAATGGATCAAGTGGCACCTGTTAAAACTAGATGCATAAAAAACCTAAACCCCCCTGGAGACACGTATGAAGATCATTATGTTTCAAAATGGCCGAACTTGTAGATCTGTTGTGTGTATTTGTACAACGTGATGTGAGCTTGAAAATTGTGTGCGTGTGTGTGTGCTGTAGAATGTGAGAAGCTGCACACCAACATGCGTAAACCTGTAAAGATAAATGTGTACTTGTAAGAAAAATTCACATGCATGTGAAATAAAATAAAGTTGTGTGTAACATTTTCAACTACAACTCTGTGAACACAAGTCTACAGAGTTGTTTCTGCGCATGCTCAGTTCTTCTCTTACAAGTGCACAGCTCTCTTCTCACACGTCTGATTTTTGAAACATGTCTCACGATCAATATGTGTCAAAATGGACGAGCTTGTAGCTCTGTTGTGTGTCTGTACAATGCCATGTGGGCTTGAAGATTGGATGTGAGTGTGTGTGCAGTAAAATGTGAGCTTGAACATTTGAGGTGTGTGTGTGTGTGCAGTACNAACATGGTTGAAGACGAGATCGTAACAAGAGAGCGAAGAGTCTCAAATCATAAAGAAGCAAAGAAAACAGATGAAAGTCAGCTGGAGGGAGAAAGGCCAACCCAGGGTGATTCAGAGAGGAGAATGTCTGAACACTCCCAGAAAGAAGCAGAGAAGGAAGTGGAAGCTAAAAGATACCCAGAGAGAGTAAGAAGAAAACCAGCATATCTAGATGATTATGTAACAGATGTAAAAGAATGTGAAAGCAAAGAAATGGACATGGATTATTGTTATCGGTTGCTATGTGATGTACCTATGTCTTTCAGTGAGGCAGTAGCATCAGATCAGGCAAGAGAATGGAAAAGAGCCATGGATGATGAGATGCTATCACTCAGAGAGAACGACACATTTATTTTAACTCCACTACCGACAGGCAAGAAAGCAGTGGGGGGTAGATGGGTCTATGCACTGAAAAGAAATCCAGACGGTACAGAGAAATACAAAGCAAGGTATGTCGCAAAGGGATATAGCCAGACAAAAGGAATCGATTACAAAGACACTTTCTCACCTACAGCAGATATAACCAGTGTAAGAGTGCTAATGCAGAAAGCCATCCAGGAGAATATGTTGTTACACCACATGGATGTAAAAACAGCCTTTCTACATGCACCAATACAAGAAGAGATATATATGGAACAACCTGAGGGATATGAAACGCAAACAGGAGAACACAGTAGAATCGTGTATAGACTCAAGAAATCAGTTTATGGTTTGAAACAATCAGGCCGAAATTGGAATCAAACACTACACGATTATCTATGTTTGTATGGATTGAAACAAAATGCAGCAGAACATTGTGTTTATGCTAAGGAAACAAAAGAGGAAAAAGTCATAGTGATCGTATGGGTTGATGATTTATTGATTGCAGCTAACAACAAAGAAGCCCTACACAGAATCAAAAATGCATTATCAACAAGATTCAGAATGAAAGATTTAGGAAAACTCACTCATTTCCTGGGGATGGATTTTGTGTATGATGATGATTGTATAATGATGTCACAGAGTGCATATGTGAAAAACATTTTGAGAAGGTTTGACATGGAGAACTGCAAACCACGTTACACACCCTGTGAGATGAAGCCGGTGTTATCTGTAAATGGAAAACCATTACAGGACATCAGAAAGTACAGGGAAGCTGTTGGTTGTTTGAACTATTTGAGCCTATGTACAAGACCAGACTTGAGTTATGTTGTTAATCAACTGTCACAGTACTTCAAGGCACCATCGGATGAACATTGGATCGTTGTAAAACACGTTCTGCGATATTTACAAGGTACTCTAAAGAGGGGACTATGTTTTAGAAGATGTTCAGAGGAACAACTCGGGCTAGTAGCATATAGTGATGCGAACTGGGCATCTGACGCTACGGACAGAAAAAGCATAACCGGCTACTGTGTGAGTTTGAGTAGAACTGGTCCTCTGATTTCATGGAAAACAAAGAAGCAAGGGACAGTGGCACTGTCTACTTGCGAGGCGGAGTATATGGCATTAGCGGCTACAGCTCAAGAATGCATATACTTAAAGCAACTGATACGAGACATTGATGGATATGAATATGCAAAACCTGTGATACTTGAGGATAATCAGGGAACTATCGCTTTATCACAAGACCCAGTACACAGACAAAGGAGTAAACACATTGATGTGAAACATCATTTCATACGATGGACGATACAAGAAGGACAACTGTATGTTGAGTACTGTCCAACTGAAGAAATGATAGCCGATATTATGACCAAGCCGCTACCCCGTATGAAGATTGAAAAATTTTCTAGGTTTATGTTTGGAAATTAAGTTACAGGAACATTCAACGACTATTTACATTGATGTTGTACCTGTGAACAAGTGGGGGTGTTGAGGTGTGTCCACAGGTGTTTCCAATCAGAGTGGAAAGTAATAAGAGAGAAGGATCACCTGGCACTCGATGATGTAATCTGATGCGTCACACGCGGATGGCGCGGATGTGGAGAGGACGTGAGTAAGGAAGTGAGCTGTTATGCCACGAGAGAGAAAATCACGTAATTTACTGAGAGTGACCAGAGCAGTCTGTTTGACGGATCGGCTCCAGCATTTGGACATTGCCGCTGCGTTTACCCTGCCAACATATATATATGTCAATACTTTAAGACATTGTTTCTCAAATCGGGGTACATGTACCCCTGGGGGTACGTGAAGGCACTCCAGGGGGTACGTGAGAAAATATACATATTAGGGGTGTGAAAAGCAGCCAGTATTTGTATTTGTTGAGTGGGGAAAGTATTTATATGAGTTTTTGTATTTGAATTAAACTCAAAATAGGTGAAAAATCAATTTTTTTGCGTTACACTTCTACACTATAATATAAATTAGAAGTGTAACGCAAAGAAAAATGGATTTTTACACCGATTTTGAGTTTTACTCGAATACAAATAATTTCCCCCCTTAACAAATACAAATATAGATACAAATATTGGCTGCTTTGAACACCCCTAATACATATATTTAAAAAATAGCATCTATGCAAAAATGAACACCTAAATCACTACGTTAGTGATGATAAATATTTCCAATACATTTAGTTATCGATTATTAACGTTTAAAATTTTCGAAATAGTTTTTTTTTCAAATATTTGAATTTTGTACATGTTTATCAGTTCCAAAGATTAATAAATCAGTCACTGAATCAGAATCAGAAGGGTTTTATTGCCAGATGTGTGAGAAATCACAACATTAGGAAATTGCTGCGGTACTTGGTGCAAAAAGAAAGATAAAAAATAAGAGATAAGCAAATATAGGAAATAATAATATGCTCATGATAAAATAATTATTATAAAAGGGGTGGCAATAATTAGAGAAGCAGCTACTATATACACAGTGTAGGTAATCAGAGTGGATCAGCTTCAGGTACAAACACAACACCGGGTCATGTGACTGGGACCAAGCGACTGGAGTGGGCAGCCCTAGGATTGACATTCATAGTAGAGTCCAACAGCAGAGGGGAAGAAACTGTGGCGAGAGGTTCTGGTCCGAATGGATCTGAACCTCCTGCCAGATGGGAGCGGGTCAAAGAGACAGTGTCCTGGGTGAGTCGGGTCAGCTGTGAGCCGACCTGCACGCCTCAATGTCCTGGAGGTGTACAGGTCCTGTATGGAGGGGAGTTTGCAGCCAATGACCTTCTCAGCAGAGCGTACAACACGCTGCAGCCTCTTCTTGTCCCTGGTGGTGGCTCCAGCATACCACACGGTGATTGAAGAGGTGAGGATGGATTCAATGACTGCGGTGTAGAACTGCCTCATCAACTGTGCTGGTAGGTTGAATCTCTTCAGCTGCCTCAGGAAGTACATCCTCTGCTGGGCCTTTTTTATGATGGAGGTGATGGTGAGCTCCCACTTAAGGTCTTGGGTGATGGTGGTGCCCAGGAAACGACATGAGTCCACCATTGTGATGGGAGTGTCAGACAGGGTTATGGGGGGAAGGGGGGCTGTGTGCTTCCTAAAAACCACCACAACCTCAGCTGTCTTCTGGGTGTTTAGCACCAGGTTGTTGTGGCTGCACCAGGACGCCAGCCGTTCCACCTCCATTCTGTAGGCAGACTCATCCCCATCAGAGATGAGTCCAATCATGGTGGTATCGTCTGCAAACTTGATTAGTTTGACAGACTCGTGGTTGGAGGTGCAGCCGTTGGTGTACAGGGAGAAGAGCAGAGGGGAGAGAACACAACCCTGAGGGGAACCGGTGCTGATGGTCCGCAGGTCGGAGAGATTCTTCCCCAGCCTGACTTGTTGTTTCCTGTCTGTCAGGAAGTCAGTGATCCACCTGCAGGTTGGGTCAGGCACGTTCATCTGGGACAGTTTGTCTTGAAGGAGGTCTGGCAGGATTGTGTTGAAGGCAGAGCTGAAGTCCACAAACAGGATCCTGGCACTGATGGCACAGTGCTCTGTTATAGGTCTTTTTTTTACAACCAAACTTCTTTGCGCTGGTTAGGGGGTACTTGGCTGAAAAAAATATGTCATGGGGGTACATCACTCAAAAAAGGTTGAGAACCACTGCTTTAAGACATGGGTCACTTTTGGGTACTTTTTAATAAAGAAAAGTAAGCCAAAAAGAATATGTTAAGACAGTTCACTTTGTGCTACTTTTTAATACAGAAAAGGATGCCAAAAGAATGTATGTTAAGACACAGTTCACTTTGCGCTACTTTTTAATACAGAAAAGTAAGCCAAAACGAATACAGGTCTCTGTTTTATATATGCTAATACTTTAAGACACGGGTCACTTTGTGCTACTTTTTAATACAGAAAAGGATGCCAAAAAGAATATATGTTAAGACACAGTTCACTTTGCGCTACTTTTTAATACAGAAAAGTATGACAAAATGACTACAAGTCTCTGGGGTGGTCGGGGGGTCAGTGGGGGGCATGTTAACCTTTGGGTCAAAATGGGCTACTTTGGGTCATTTTGGTCTACTTGGGGTGGGTGGGTGAGGGCAGTGGGGGGCATGTAAACCTTTGAGTCAGAATGCCACACTTTTGGGTCATTATGGGCTACTTGGTCAATACCTGTATGACACCCCCACCTAGTGGGCAGGTGTGGTCGGCGCAATCAGGCAGCCCAAAACGACCCAAAGTAGCCCCAAAAGCCATCAAATTGCAGTAGTAATTATTTTAAGTTGGATCTTGTTTGGGACCTCATTTTATCTTTTGTTGCAGGCTGAGAGCTGCAGGTGGTGGCTGGAAGTTCGCTGGGTGGCAGTCCATCTTCGTGTGTGTGCTGTGTCCAAGGTTTCCTTCACTCCTGAATGCATGGTCACGGGTGCTTGGGGTGCCTTTTGATTTAGTTTTTATTCATTGTGGTTCTGCCTTCCAGTCATTGACCGGTCCCCATTGGTAAGCCTCTGTCTGGGTTTTAGTAATTTTAGTTGGTTTTAGTAAATATTTAATTTTTTTATTGAGGTCTTTTTTATCATTATTTTAATAAATTATAAAATCATTCCTTGAACCATTTCCTGCCTTCTTAAGTAGAATGGACTTGCATGTCCCTTTTAATGTCGTTTTTATTAATTCCTTGGGTGAAATTCCCAAGGTGGCGTTGTTGGGTTTTTAATAAAACGTAGTCTGTCCTAATGCCACGCTCTCAGAAACAAGAACTAACCAAACGGTGAGCAGGAGGTGGGGTTGTAGAAGCTGACAAGATGAAGAAAATGCAATGGTGATCTGAGACGTAAACATCCTCAGGACAAACACTGTCAACATTTAAATCCAGGGTAAAAACAAGGTACAGAGTAACTTTGTTTTAGTTGCTGTATTGCTTTTTATATCTTTTTTTTATTTTTTTAACTAATTGATGCCTTTAATTGCCATGTGCTTTCTGGCAGGGGGATTAGCAAAGGAAATTACATTGTAAAATATTTATTAATGCATACTGTCCCTAGTAGAGTGCTCAGGTACACCGGGGTCACACACAGACACTTCACACTAGTGGGATGGCTTCCAAATGCCTCCGTTTACCAAACTGCTCTTTGTCCTCGCACTTCTCTGCATCTCAGGCTCACAGCTCCAGCTGTGACGGATTGGAAACCATCTCCTCTGCGTCGTCTGTCACCTGTATGTATAGAGGAGGACGTCTGATTGCTGATTGGTCTACCTGCTGCTGTGTGCGCTCCTATTGCCACGTCCGCCCTCCTCTCCCCCGCAGATGTGCTTTTATTAAAGCACCACCACATCCCTCTAAAACTAATTAAAGTTATTTATTCATTCATGTCAGAGTTCTAACGTTAGTCTGTGGAGATAGAACCTTTATTAAAAGGAAAAAAAGCTTATATATATCCGAGTGTGGCAGGATGCTCACTAACACCTGCTACCAATTAGTGGGCTGATCATCAGTAGAGGGTGCTATGCATGAGGCACCAGAAGTCCCCGGGTGCCGGGACCAGTAGTCGGAGATGAGGGATGGGTCTAGAATGGAGCGGGTAGGTTCCCAGGACCGCTCCTCCGGCCGGTACCCCTCCCATTCCACCAGGTATTGCCATCCACGACCCCGACGGCAGGCGTCCAGAATACGGCGCACAGTGTACACCCGATCTCCATCCACGTAGCGAGGCGGCGGGGGCGGGGTCAGAGGTGGAGACAGGGGGGAGGAGACCACAGGCTTGAGCTAGGAGACATGGAACACTGGGTGGATCCGGAGAGTGGCTGGTAGGCGAAGTCTGTAGGTGACCGGGTTGATGACCGTCAGGACAGGATATGTGCCCAAGAAGCGGGGTGCGAGTTTACGGGAGCCGGCCTGGAGCTGTAAGTTGGTGGATGAGAGCCATAACCGGTCCCCAGGCTTAAAAGAAGGGCCTGGGCGGTGGCGGCGCCGATGCTGGCGGGTGTACGTTGAGTTGGCCTGGGCAATGGCAGCACGGGCCCGGATCCAAGCGAGGCGGCAATGCCGAACCAGGGCGTGGGTGGCTGGTACCTCTACCTCCGGTTCCTGATGAGCGAAAAGCGGGGGTTGATGACCATGGCAGGTTTTGAAAGGAGACATTCCAGTGGCCGAGGAGGCATGGAGGTTATGGGACATTTACGCCCACAGGAGGTAACTGGGCCAGGTGGTCGGTTGAGATGAGACAAAGCAGCGCAGGCAGCGACCCAGCTGCTGATTGGCCTTTTCCGTTTGTCCATTGGTCTGGGGGTGGTAGCTGGAGGACAGACTGGAGGTGGCTCCTACCAGGCGACAGAAGGCTTTCCAGAACCAATGCCAATGCCAGAGTCCAGTCACAAAGTCGAGGCTGATATGGGACCAGGGCCTCTTGGGTACTGGAAGGGGCTGGAGAGTCCCAGTCGAGGGCTGGTTGAGAGACTTGGACTGGGCACAGGTGGCACAGGCCGCGGTATAGTCTTGAACATCCCTCCCCATCGAGGGCCCAGTGATGTGCCCTCGATGGGCACCAGTGATGTGCAGTGAGGTTTATGACTGGGGAGGCAGTGACTGCTCGGGAGTCGGACTTACAAATATATGATACTGAAATAGAAGCTTGTATTTTAATTTTGACCTTGAATTAAATATTTTGTTGTTTTAAAACTTCTTAATTATGATTTAATCAATTTCATACTGGTCAACAAAGCAAAAACAATATTCAATATTAGTTTAGTTTCAGTATATTGTAGTGAGTAAGTGCTCGTGAGTCAGGAATGACAGCACTATTGCACAGAGAACTACTTTTATTAGTGAACGCAGCAGTCAGGTCATCCACAGACACTTCCCTCTAAGTTATGGTGCACCAAGAAAACTCTCCTAAACATGCCGCTAGGCACTCCTGGGTAACAGGAAGTAAACCCCTCTCTAGCAACTGCTACATTATCCCCCCCCAGACGGTTAGCTGTCCCAGCAACCGAGAACACCCAAAAACAGTCTAACACCAAATAACCTAACTGAGGGAGGCGTAACATGCCGTCCATACTCTATCAGTCAAGAACAAAGTCAGTGAACCTCCGGGGAAGCCGCCTTTGCCTCCGGCTGGCCCTCAAGGGTTCCCCGGCATCTTCCCGATGTGTGGGGACACTCTGCGATGGGGGGACTGTCTCTATGTCTCCTTCTGCGAGCTTGGCCGGTTGGTATGGGGCAAGGCGGTCACGATGAAGAACCACGACCCGGCTCCTTTTCCGCAGCCTCACTCGGTAGACCACATCAGACAGTTTATGGAGAACCACACAGGGTCCAGCCCACTGGCTGGTAAGCTTGGGGGACTGTCCCTTTTTCCGTTCCGGGCAGAACACCCAAACTTTGTCACCTGGGGCGAAGTCCCGTCCCTGGCAGCGGGAATCATAGGCTCGCTTCTGCCTGCTTCCAGCCCCAGCCAAAGCCTCTCGGGCAAGTTCGTGGGAAATCCGGAGGCGCTCCTTCAGTTCACAGAAGTAGCGCGCTCCTGGCCCGGCTGACCTCTCCAATTCTGGGGGTGGTCCAAACACCAAGTCCACAGGGGTGCGCAGTTCACGGCCAAACATCAACGCAGCTGGGGTGCAGCGGGTAGACTCCTGTACTGCGGTCCTATAGGCCCAAAGTGTAAGAGGCAGGTGTATGTCCCAGTCCTTCTGCTGTTTGCCAACCAGGATGGCGAGCTGGGTAGCCAAAGTCCGGTTAAAACGCTCCACCAGCCCGTCGCTCTGGGGATGAAGTGGGGTGGTCCGTGTCTTCTTGATGCCCAGTCGCCGACAGACCTCGCTAAAGACCTCTGCCTCAAAGTTGCGGCCCTGATCGCTGTGCAATTCTTCTGGGGCCCCAAAGCGACAGAACATCTCAGTGACCAACCTTTCCGCTGTGGTGGCAGCACTCTGATCAGGGACAGCATATGCCTCTGGCCATTTAGTGAAATAGTCCATTGCGACCAGTATGTAGCGGTTCCCCCTCTCCGTTACTGGAAATGGACCCAGGACATCCACCCCCACACGTTCCATAGGTGCCCCCACCTGGTATTGCTGCAAGGGGGCATGCGAGCGCTGAGTTGGACCTTTCTTGGCTGTGCAGGCATCACAGCAGTGAACATAGAGCTCCACATCTTGGTGGCAACCAGGCCAGTAGAATCTGGAACGCAGACTCTGCAGCGTCTTAGCCACCCCAAAATGGCCTGCGCCCACCGATCCATGGACCATCCGGAGCACCTTGGGCCGCAGGTGTCGAGGAACCAGCAACTGGAGGATGTCTTGCTGTGTGGCGGGTGCCTGCCACTTCCGATAAAGGATACCCCCATGGCAGCGGATGTTGGCCCACTGGGAATACAGTGCCTTAGTCTCTGGGTCCAGTGCTGCCACAACCCCCCAGACGGGCCGCTGGCCAGCTTCCACCCACTGCTTTAAACGGGCAAGAACAGAATCCTGGCTCTGCTCCTGTCCCAACTGTCCTGGTTCCACAGCCTCTACGATGCTTGCATCTTCCCCCGCCTCTCCGGGGCCCATGAGGCGCTGAGGACTGTTGCTGGCAGCTTGTCCGGCCACTGCCCTGATAACAGCTGGGGGTTTGCCCTCCCCCCAATTGCACTGGCGACAGTCGTCCCCCAGTGCACATGGCCGCCGGGACAGGGCATCCGCGTTAGCATGCAGTCGGCCAGGCCGATGGGCAATGTCAAAGTCATAATCCTGCAGGGTCTCCAACCACCTAGCTAGTTGACCCTCTGGTTCTTTAAAGTTCATCAGCCAAGTGAGGGATGCGTGGTCTGTCCGCAGGAGGAACCTCCTCCCATAGAGGTAGTGGCGGAAGTGTCGAACCCCCTGGATGACAGCCAACAACTCTCGTCGAGTGACACAATAATTCCTTTCTGGTCGGCTGAGAGTGCGGCTGTAATAGGCAACTGCCCGCTCCCCATCCTCCCCTTCCTGGGAGAGAACCACCCCAATTCCTCTGTCACTGGCGTCAGTGTCCACAATGAAGGGCAAGTTTGGATTGGGGTAGCGTAACACTGGGGCCTCCACAAGCTTTGCCCTGAGTGTTGCAAATGCAACGGCACAGTCTGCATCCCAGTGGAATGTCTGCCCCTTTCGGGTCAGTCCATGCAGGGGGCTGGCGATGGTGGCAAAGTCTCTAACAAACCTACGGTAGTAGGAAGCCAACCCCAGGAAGCTACGTAGC
This sequence comes from Aphyosemion australe, assembly GCA_006937985.1. Classification (NCBI taxonomy): domain Eukaryota; kingdom Metazoa; phylum Chordata; class Actinopteri; order Cyprinodontiformes; family Nothobranchiidae; genus Aphyosemion; species Aphyosemion australe. Next base: position 744,772 of record SSNS01000163.1, on the reverse strand, counting down.
TCACCCACATCCCGTGGCGCTGGCCATTCCTTCACCACCTTGACTTTGTTCGGGTCCGTCGATACTCCAGCCGCGCTGACAATGTGGCCTAGGAAGGTGGTCTCTCGACGGAACAGGTGACACTTCCGAGGGTGGAGTCGCAAGCCAGCCCTGCGGATAGCCTCAAACACCTCCTTGAGGTTTGCAAGGGCAGTTTCAAAGCTGGATGCGTGTACCAGGAGATCGTCCAAGTAGATGACACAGCGGCTTCGCGGAACCTGGTCCAGCACCTTTTCCATCAGGCGCTCGAATGTGGCTGGCGCATTGCAGAGACCAAATGGCATCACCTTAAACTGCCACAGTCCCTGTCCGATGGTGAATGCGGTCTTAGGACGGGCTTCTGGGGCCAGCTCCACTTGCCAGTATCCGCTGCGAAGGTCTAGCGTGCTGAACCACTCCGACCCTGCGATACAGTCGATGGTGTCGTCGATGCGTGGAAGAGGATAGGAATCTTTTCGGGTGATATCATTCAGCCGCCGATAATCAACGCAAAACCTCCAGTCTTTGTCCTTCTTTCCCACCAGGACCACCGGTGCTGCCCAGGGGCTGTTTGACGGCTCTATCACATCAGCCACCAGCATCTCTTTAATCTTCTGTTCCGCCACAGCTCGCCTTGACAAAGGCAAGCGTCAGGGACGCAGGCGAATGGGTACGGCCCCGCCAGTGTCAATGTCATGCTGGACCAGGCTGGTGCGGGAACACTCCTCAGTCCTGGCAGCAAAAATATCCAAAACAGGGTCCCCCAGCAGACCTCGTAGTTGTTCACTCTGCTCCTTGCTTAGCCCTTCGCAGCTGCGTTGGCACAGTTCTTGCACAGCCTGTTCAGTCTCACTGGAAGGCAGCCCAATGGTTGACTGGGTATCACTTGGGTGTGGTACAACCGGGTTGGGGGCCTCCATCCCTGCCAGCGCCCTCGCCTGCTGACCCTCCTCCACACCATGATAGTGGAGTGGAATGGTTCTTTGGTCCATTGAAAGTGTAGCTGCAGCAACATTAATGGTGCCTTCCCATGCTGTCAGCAAGTCTAGTCCAACAATGCAGGGGTCTTGGATGTCAGCCAGCCAGAACAAATGATCGTGCCTCTCCCCATCCACCTCCACACTGAGGATCTGTTTGCCTTTCATCCTGGAGCGTTCCCCAGTGGCTGTAGTGACACACCTCCTTGTTGGGATCCAGCCACCGCGCCTTGATATTCCAGAGTCAGGCAATGCATTGGGTCGGACTAGAGAAACGGTGGAGCCTGTGTCCATGAGGGCTCGAAGGGGACTGCCATTGAGTTTAATGTCCACATATAATCCTTGCAGTCCACCAAGCCGGCCCAACCTTAATACAGTCTTAGGGGTAGGGGTGTCATCTGGTTGCGGAGGCAGCCCCCCTCCAATACCACCGCAACTTNATCTGAGCTGCAGATCTAACGGAGAGAAGCTCCCGGAGCACGGCATCGGTCCAGTTAATCATCTCAGCTGGTTCTGTTTACAAACGTGAAACTTAAGCGCGTGTTTCCTTTCATTTTTAATATAGTTCCCGGCCGGAGCGCAGCATTAATTCATCACGTGGTCATGACACCTCCCTCTTTTGCGCCAAGGCTTAATGTGCGTTTATAAGACCGGCGAAGCTGCAATATTACCGCAATATTACTACCAAGCGTGGCGGCACGAATGCCGCAAAATTCCCGCAACGTGATGCCGCCATGGCGCGTTCATAAGAAACATGTTGCGGTAATATTACGCTGATTTGCTGGCACGGTGTGTCTTATAAAAAGGACTAGTGGGTCAGGCTGTCAAGGTCATCACCGTGAGCGCTGCAGAGTGTTTCCCAGTCAGAGTTTTGGAAACAGTCCCTCAGAATTTCTGTTGATTCCTCATTCCACACTTTCACAGTATTTTTCTGAGGAGGCTCTCTAATCACCCTGGGTGTGTATTCAGGCTTCAGGTAAATGAGGTTGTGGTCTGAGCGGCCGAGCGACGGCAGGGGGGAGGAAGTGTATGCGTTTTTGACATTAGCATACAGAAGATCAATTGTATTAAAATTTCTTGTGGGACACATAACATACTGTGTAACAGTGGGGAGAGTAGAGGAGAGAGACGCGTGATTAAAATCCCCGCTGATGAGAACAAGCGCATCTGGATGAGCTGTCTGCAGCTTTTCCACAGAACTTTGGAGCAGCTCACATGCAGCGACTGCGTCAGCCGAGGGGGGGATGTACACATTAAACGCTATGACATGTGAAAACTATGAAGATCATTATGTTTCAAAATGGCCGAACTTGTAGATCTGTTGTGTGTATTTGTACAACGTGATGTGAGCTTGAAAATTGTGTGCGTGTGTGTGTGCTGTAGAATGTGAGAAGCTGCACACCAACATGCGTAAACCTGTAAAGATAAATGTGTACTTGTAAGAAAAATTCACATGCATGTGAAATAAAATAAAGTTGTGTGTAACATTTTCAACTACAACTCTGTGAACACAAGTCTACAGAGTTGTTTCTGCGCATGCTCAGTTCTTCTCTTACAAGTGCACAGCTCTCTTCTCACACGTCTGATTTTTGAAACATGTCTCACGATCAATATGTGTCAAAATGGACGAGCTTGTAGCTCTGTTGTGTGTCTGTACAATGCCATGTGGGCTTGAAGATTGGATGTGAGTGTGTGTGCAGTAAAATGTGAGCTTGAACATTTGAGGTGTGTGTGTGTGTGCAGTACAATGTGAGAAGTTGCACAATAACACCTGTAAACTTGTAAAGAAAAATATGTACTTGTAATAAAAACTCACATGCATGTGAAATAAGATAAACTTGTGTGTAGCATTTTTCAGCTACAACTCTATGAACACAAGTCTACAGATCTGTTTCTGCACATGCTTTAATTTCACAAGTGTACAACTCTCCTCTCGCACGGATGCCTTTTGAAACTGCTGAGCCTATCAGAGGTGAGAGCGGAGCGGGGTGAGGAGGGGGCGAGGGCGGGGAACAGAATCGACCAATCAGTGAGCGCTACGGGTCTCCCCTATTCAGCTCAGCTAGCTTTAGCTAACACTCTGGGTAAGTTCATTTTCAGTGACTTTTTAACCTTTATTTAACTCATTTCATCTTCTTTTTGGACGTGTAAAGTGACAATAACACGACAGAACGTCACGCTATTTGTACTGTAGTGAGTAAGTGCTCGTGAGTCAGGAATGACAGCAGTATTGCACAGAGAACTACTTTTATTAGTGAACGCAGCAGTCAGGTCATCCACAGACACTTCCCTCTAAGTTATGGTGCACCAAGAAAACTCTCCTAAACATGCTGCTAGGCACTCCTGGGTAACAGGAAGTAAACCCCTCTCTAGCAACTGCTACATTATCCCCCCCCAGACGGTTAGCTGTCCCAGCAACCGAGAACACCCAAAAACAGTCTAACACCAAATAACCTAACTGAGGGAGGCGTAACATGCCGTCCCTACTCTATCAGTCAAGAACAAAGTCAGTGAACCTCCGGGGAAGCCGCCTTTGCCTCCGGCTGGCCCTCAAGGGTTCCCCGGCATCTTCCCGATGTGTGGGGACACTCTGCGATGGGGGGACTGTCTCTATGTCTCCTTCTGCGAGCTTGGCCGGTTGGTATGGGGCAAGGCGGTCACGATGAAGAACCACGACCCGGCTCCTTTTCCGCAGCCTCACTCGGTAGACCACATCAGACAGTTTATGGAGAACCACACAGGGTCCAGCCCACTGGCTGGTAAGCTTGGGGGACTGTCCCTTTTTCCGTTCCGGGCAGAACACCCAAACTTTGTCACCTGGNCAGTGGCGGCCGGTGAGTTTTTTTTTGGGTGGGGCGCTAACCACATATCACCACTAGGGGACGCCAAATTACCATTGATTCTTATGCATCAGCGTCACACAACTGACGGTCACAGTAGCGCTTCCGGCAACAAAGTTATTCAAAAAGTCATCTTTTTGACAAAAACGTTCTTAATATTCATCCATTCACCCATATATTACACAAACTGCACACACGCTTAAGGGGAGTAGGCTAATCTAATCAATAGAATCCACTTTCTACCAACACCCAATAAGCTGTAAAAAAACGTGAGGCCGTAAAATAGACGCTACACGTATCCAGAAAAACACACAGTGACACAACGCAAGATATTCACAGAAGCAGGCGTTTATATTAAAGCAAGAAGAATAGAAGTACCACTCTTAGTTCAAACCGTATGGAGCGGTGCTAGCCGCTAACGAGGCAGCATGCTAATTTCCTGAAGCCAAAAGCTAAAATGAGGCTTACCTGCAGGTTATGGCCATAATTCGTGTGGTGTAGTAAAAACAATCCACTCGGTTCGTGAAGTTCTACATCCTGAGCTGATCAGACTGTTTGCTGGCATTGTTTTGCTGGGAAAATATCCTTGTGTAACTTCTCCCTCTGTCCTGCGTTTGTTGCTTTATTTTAATGTCCGGCTGGTCGGGTCCAAGCTCTTTAAGGCCAAGTTTTTCCTGTTGTGTCCTCCTACTAAACGGATCGCTTTTCAAAGACGCAACTGTATTTGTTTTCTCCATAGTCGAGGTGTGCGCGGCAGCAGCTACAACAACAAACTGAACTAGCACGACGCGCTAGCCTGTGGAAAGTTTTCCCCTCAGGGCGGGGTGAACAACCTGACCAATCAGCGATCTCCTCCCCCTGGTCTGAGCAGAATTCACCCGGTGAGGCGGCGACGATCGCTAAAAGATGCGACCAACCGCTCTCCTATTCTTTCTCGTTGTGGACGGTTTGGGGACCCACTGCACATGCGCCAGTTAGCCCATATTAAGTCAATGGTAAAGATTGCTGCGCCCGCGAGAGGACACGTGACAAGTACGTCGACGATTCGGCCGTGTTAAAAGTAAAAAGAACATTATTAAACACAGATTACACACAGCACTTAGTCCATATGGTGTGTATAGATCGTTTAGTTTACTTTTTATGTTTTTTTAAATATATTTTGTGATTCCTATCTTCTTCTTCTCCTTCCTGTGAGTGGTGGGGCGGCGCCCTAGCGCCCCCTATGGACGAGCCGCCACTGGTGGAATGGTTCTTTGGTCCATTGAGAGTGTAGCTGCAGCAACATTAATGGTGCCTTCCCATGCTGTCAGCAAGTCTAGTCCAACAATGCAGGGGTCTTGGATGTCAGCCAGCCAGAACAAATGATCGTGCCTCTCCCCATCCACCTCCACACTGAGGATCTGTTTGCCTTTCATCCTGGAGCGTTCCCCAGTGGCTGTAGTGACACACCTCCTCGTTGGGATCCAGCCACCGCGCCTTGATATTCCAGAGTCAGGCAATGCATTGGGTCGGACTAGAGAAATGGTGGAGCCTGTGTCCATGAGGGCTCGAAGGGGACTGCCATTGAGTTTAATGTCCACATATAATCCTTGCAGTCCACCAAGCCGGCCCAACCTTAATACAGTCTTAGGGGTAGGGGTGTCATCTGGTTGCGGAGGCAGCCCCCCTCCAATACCACCGCAACTTAGTTTAAAGGATGTGATGGTTCCCTCTCCCGTGGAGCTGGAGCCGGGCAGTTCCGAGCGAGGTGACCCAGTTCCCCACAGCGGAAACACTCTGCCCCAGCACGTCGTCGTTGCTGCCGTCGACCCGATGGCTGTGGGGGTCCCACAGAAGTGTTTCGCAGGTAGTCCCCCTCGTCGTCACTCTCCAAGGTAGCCTGTGCTGCATACACCCTTGTGCCATAGTCGTCTTTCCTGGGCCCCAACATTGGCTCCACTCGTTCTGCCTCTGCCAGAACCGCCGACCAGCTGCCGGAGCAGTGAACACAAATGTGTTCACGAAGCCTGGTGGGCCGGAGTCCTCTAGTGAAGCTTTGTAGGGCCAGTTTTTCTTGAACTCCTTTCTCCAAATCAGGGTATCCTTGTCGAGTCAGGAGCATGATATCCGCAGCATAGGAACCAAGAGTCTCACCATCCCGTCGACGGCGGGCGACCAGCTGTTCCCTCGCATGTTCAGCGTAGATCCTCTTCCCGAAACGCCTCTGGAGCGCCTCCTGGACCAGCGGCCAATTGTGACGCTCCCCTGGTCGCAGGTCAGACAGCACCTGGAGTGCACCACCTTCCAGGCTTAGGGAAACCTGTAGCGCTGTCTCCTCCGGGGACCAGCTGCACAGTTCAGCAGCTAAGCCCACTTGGATGAGGTAACCATCGAGCGCAGTTTCCCCAGTATATCGGGGAAGCTTGGGCAGGGCTGCCAGGCGCTGAGGGTGCCGAAGTGCCGCTGTCGAAACCCTGTCCTCGGTTTGATGTGTAGGCGCCGCCAGTTGGGAGGCAGGAGGTGTTCTTTCCAGCCTTGGAAAAGGCTGTCGAGGAGCACTGGCTCCATCTGGTCGACCCTGGCTTGTATTTGCCTCCACCAGGGGGCGCTCATCCACCTGCCTTGGAGAAGACAAATCCTCCCTCTGACGTGGCTCTTCAGCATGCCTTGACAAAGGCTGCTCCCCATCGTGTCGTCGTCTGGGCTGTTTGGCATTCCAGACATGATCTCCACCCATTTCTAGGTCAGCCAAAAACTGCTCAATTTCCCGCACAGAAGTCATCTTACAAATCCCACTTCTGACACCAGTGTAGTGAGTAAGTGCTCGTGAGTCAGGAATGACAGCAGTATTGCACAGAGAACTACTTTTATTAGTGAACGCAGCAGTCAGGTCATCCACAGACACTTCCCTCTAAGTTATGGTGCACCAAGAAACTCTCCTAAACATGCCGCTAGGCACTCCTGGGTAACAGGAAGTAAACCCACTCTAGCAACTGCTACAATATAATCTGGTACTTCGGTCTTTTAATCGTATCATTTATTCGTGTCTGACGCGCTCTGCAACAGAGCCACAACACACAGAATAAGAATAAAATGTAGTGTTATGGAACATTAAAATAAAGGTAAACAATAAAAACAATCATAAAATATTAAGAGAAACTCGAATAAAAACAGGAAACAATCTTTAAAACATGTTAAACGAGATTAAAAACAATAAAAGATCAAGGCAATGTTGTGATCCCTAATGCTGACATGCCATCACATAAGAATGGGTCTTCAAACGAGACAAACCAGAAGTGATGGAGCCTGCCTAACACTCAAAGGCAACTCAATCCAGAGCGCTGGAGCCAGAACCGAGATACACGATCCCCCCTCGATCTGTACTTGGAGTGGGGGACCACCAACAGATCCCGCTCAGCTGAGCGAAGAGAAAAAAGATGGGACATGTCTGTGCAGTAGTGCTGACAGATAGGAGGGAGGAATACCTTGAAGAGCCCTGTACACAAGCAGGAGGATCTTAAATTTGGCTCTGTACTGCACTGGGAGCCAAAGTAAGGCCACCAGCACCAGAGTGATATGTTCCCGGTGTCTAGTGCCTGTCAGAAACCTCGCAGTGGACTGGACGAGCTGGAGCCATGCAACCACGCCCTTACTCAGGCTGGCATACAAGGCATTGCAGTAGTCCAATCGGGACAGGACAAATTCATGAATAACAGACTCCAGGTGTCACGACCCTCTCTCGTCAGAGCCCCCATGGATGCGGGTCCCTGACCTAGAGAACTTCGCTTCCCAGCATTCCGCTCCCCGGACATCCGTTCCACGTCATCACCGCACCTTTATATGGAAGCGCTCTGCTTCCGCCAGCACTCAGTCATTGCTTCGCCTGAAACGATCCAAGAGTTATCCTAGCTTCCAAGCTAACCAATCCACGCCAGCCTGACAACTCCCAGTAAGTCAGCTTTTCTTATTTCTGGAACGCTGGCCAGACTCATTCCCTTTTGAGCCCTGCCCGCCGCTCCTATATTAACTTGCGTGTCGCTAGTTCTCCACGCCTGGGTCATAAAACACGCTACAGCCGAACTCTCTGCTATTCCTCGGTCTGCCAACACTTGCTAATGAGTCCTGACAGCATGACTGAGTCAAGAATCGAAGCAGCAGAGTTTGCACGCCTCCAGCCGGAGGTCACCCACCTCCATACGGTGGTCGATCGCATGCACACCAAGATGGAATCCCTCACGGAGGCTGTCCTCCAACTCTCTACGGCCATGCAACGGATGGCCCCCCAGGCAGTTCCCGAGCCCCACATAGGCCTCCCAGAGCGTTGAGATGGGGTGAAGGGGAGTCCGGACGGCTTGTTGGCCACCTTGGACATGTTGTTCGAATGCCAGGCCGCACGCTATGCTACCCCACGCTCTAGAGTGGCTCTGCTAACGTCTCTGCTGACAGGACGTGCCCAAGAATGGGCTGCCGCTCTCTACAACAACCAGTCCCCCGCCTGCAACGACTACACCATGTTTGTTAAGGAGCTTTGCAAGGCATTTGTTCAGCCCAACAGCAAGGTCGGGGCTGAAACGCTCCTGAGGCTGCGCCAAGGTTCCCACGATGTCAGTGACTATGTGGCCCGTTTCCAAACAGCCGCTGCTAAGCTACAGTGGGGGGACGACGCCCTCAGGGGGGGTTTTACCAAGGGGCTCGCCTCCTACATACGGGACGAGTTGACGGGACCGGTAAACCCCACAACCCTGGATGGCATGGTGAACCTGGCCCTGCAGATCGACCGGAGAGTTCTAGTATGCCCTCGGCCTCCCTCGGGCTTCAAACCGGCCCCCTCATCAGGTTCACATGACCCCTCGGGACCACAAAATAAGGAACCCATGCAGCTGGGATGGCTTTCTCCAGGGGAGATGGACAGATGCTACAAGGAAGGATTGTGCGCGTACTGTGCCACCCTAAATCATCTCCTGGCACAGTGTCCCCAGAGGCCAGGAAACGACGGCCCCAGGTAAAACTCGGGGGAACATTGCCTGGGTCGAACCCCTCCTCCCTCACCCAACGTACCACTGTTACAATCACACTCCACCTCGCCCAAGGGCCCACCACTCTCGAGGCTCTATTAGATTTGGGCACACAGGCAACTTTATGGATCGGCGACTGGCCGCCAGCCTCTGGCTCCCGGTGACCCCCTTGGATCAGCCTATTCCAGTCACGGCGGTGGACGGCCAACCACTCCAACCCTTCCCCATCGACACCCCTGAGGTCCGGATGAGTGTAAAACACGCTACAGCCAAACTCTCTGCTATTCCTTGGTCTGCCAACACTCGCTAACGAGTCCTGACACCAGGTGTGCTGTAGACAACAGGGGCTTGATCCTAGACAGGCGTCTCAGATTAAAAAGACAGGACCGCACAACCGTATTAATTTGTGTCTCGAACCTAAGGACTGAGTCATTTTTTATCACTAGATTGCACATCAGAGCAAGATCCATCTAATCTACCAGGACTGAGAGTTATTTCAGTTTTAGTGTCATTCAGGAATAAAAAGTTAGAAGCCATCCAGACTCTAATGTCCCTTAAACAGTCCAGGGCCCTCATTTATCAACCGTACTTACGCACAGATCTGTGCGTATATTGTGCGTATGAACAAATTTACGCATTGTGTGGTATTCATTATTTTGTACCTGTGCGTCAATTAACTTACTCGTCCAGTGCCCGGCCGAAGCTCCAGGATAGTTGACCAATAACAGTAACAGTAACAGTAAGAGACACATTGCACACAACAGTTTAAAAGTTTAAAATAACACGCAGAAGACAGAAGGCGTGCCACATACAGCGGCGCCATCTTGCACGCTACTGTGAGCAAATTAATTAATTTTTCTTGGCAGAGCTCTCTTTTATTACACTTGAAAATCGTGTATGATCTTACCTTTATATTTTCATGAAGTCCGTGCACCTGACATCTCCATTATTCTGTTGTAATAAGCATCCTCTAATATGTGTGACAAGTGAATTTCCCCACTGTGGGATCAATAAAGTCTATTCTATTCTATTCTATTCTATTCTATTCTATTCTATTCTATTCTATCTTCTGTTCTGACTGAAAATCCAGTTTAAATAAATCCTTCAGTTTTGAGCCATAATCTTCCATTTAGTCAGAGCAAATTTAAACTAATTCACCGTTACAG
>SSNS01000163.1:682508-713220 GCA_006937985.1 Aphyosemion australe | reverse complement strand
TCATATATTAAGTGTTTTTTTTATAAATATCTACCACAGATCTCACACCTGGTATATAGTCCTTTTTGAATTATTTTGATTCTCATTGTTTGTGATTTTTATGTTGGATCCTTTTTTTCAATAGGTTTTGTCACTAGGCAGTGGATAAGAGTCCTGTAATGATGAGAACAAATAGCAGTTTCCCTAGTTGTCTGTTCAGTTATAGATCTATGTTGTGCGTGACCCGGTGCGGGAGCGGGACAAGAAGCAGTTCCGGGGTTAACTCGGGGTCCCAGCGAGACATGTAACAAATTCAAGCTTGTCTATATAAAACGCCATCTCTTCAAGATAATAAAGTGTGTCATTATTGAAGAACCCACACACAAAACATTACAAGTCCCGTATATACCCACAGCAAACCCATTATGATTAAAAACGCTCAAACATGTGTCCTGTATCAGAGCTACATGTGTGAAGTTTACAGAGAAAAAAAACGCATCAAAATTAAAGTTAAAGTCCCAAGTCATCACCACACACTGGTGAAATTACATCTCCGCATTTGACCCATCCCCGTGGTGGGGAGCGGTGAAATCGGGTCAGTTTTCAAGGAGTTATGGTTGATTTAACATGCTGACACTTCAATGTCTCTGCAAAGGGAGGGGGGGCGTGACCGATCCAAGATGGCGGAGCCACCGCTCGTCAGCGCCCATAGGCAATAGCGGTCACGAGGGGTCTATCAATGTCTATGGGGGTGACCATCTGGACCCATATCTAGGGGGCTGTGCGGCAAAGGGACGGGGTGTAAATGAAGACACCTCCTGTCCTTTGAAGCCCAGCCTCTGGAGCAGACAAACGGTAGCCATCGTAAAAACAACAACATTTATGGCTGTTGTAGCCTCCACTTCCCCTGACCCCACAACTGCTCACTGTAGGATTATAATGAACAAATGAAAAGAATCAAATGTATCCATTACAGTTAGAAGTCATAAATAGGTAATTTAATAGAATAAGTTAAGCTAAAACCAATTTCATTTGTGTATATGTTGATTTAAAAAACATTATTTTTGCTAAAAGAAGTCTTGTTTTGGTCAATCCATGTAGAGTAGTAAAATAGGTTACTGTCACTTTGAGAAAAGCAGACACAGGCGGTAGGGCCTTTGAAGTCATTCACATCCAGTTGAGGCTTGTGAAGTGTAGAGCAGTATGGTTTTCTTACCGTAGCAGTGTTTTATTTTTGGACACTTCTGTAAGATTACAAGCTGTACAATAAATTGTTATCTTTTCATCGAAGTTTTTCTCCTCATCAATTAACATGTACTAGTAAACCAAGGCCTTGAAGCCTCAGCTGTAACACGCCCCACAACTGAGATCTGTCTTGGTCAGACTATATACACTGCCTGGCCAAATATAAATGTTGCCACTGTGGCATGATCAAGGGGTTGTTGGTAGTACCAACTGACAGTTCCAAACAACGCCACCTAGGGAATTTCACCCTAGGAATCATTTCGACCCTTAACGGTACAATAAGGCACCCAGGTTCATTTTTATGCACAGGAAGTTGGGAGTCGTGGGTAGAGAAATCAATGATTTATTAAAACATAAAATAATCACAGTTGGAGCTTACCGGCTGGGGCTAACTAAAAAAGGGATTGGTGGGCATCCACCACCACCAGGACACCCGTGAAACACTACACACGTGGAAGACAAGAAACCCCACCACCAACGAAACCAACACGCCACACAAGGGAGGGGAACAGCACCACGCCCGCCGGCAGTCTCCAACTAGAACAGAGAATGGAATAAAACAGTTAAAAACGATATAAAATAAAAACACGTTCAGGACTCCACTCAGTCATGGTCCATATCGCTGCAGGAATTGCAGTCTTTAAAAATGGCAGAAGAGTCTTGGCCATACTCAAAGCTCAGTTCCTGCCCACTTGGGTCCTTGACAGGCCGCTCCAAAGACACCAGTTAGGAATACGAACCCCGGACCACGGTCCTACTCCATGCAGCCTGCCGTTCCGTCGCAGTCACCACAGAGCTCCTTGAGCTTTCCTCCGGCACAACCCAATACAGTCCCATCCGCATCGGCCGAGCCCCTCCAGCACACTGGATTCTCCTCGGGTGCCCAGCACAGCCTCCGCCCGCCACTGCAGCTCCGTCGGCCAGCATGAGTCCTTTGCTGGCGGCTCCATGAGCTCAGGCCCAGGCCGGCTGCTGCTGCTGGGAGTGACAGTAATCAGCCAACTCTTAAAAAATGAACAAGGGCGCGACAAACAAAACACATACCTGCTGGGAGTGACAGTAATCAGCCAACTAAAGCCACCTGCCCTGGTGAGCCTTTTAAAGGAAGCCACCAGGGCTCTGATTAGCTGACTCCCTCATTAAGGGAAATTGGCAGCAGCTGAACCAGTCCACACTGCCACACCACCAAAGAAAANCCATGATTTGATGATGTTTTTTCCACGATTGCATGTTTCAAAGGCAATTAAAAATATTCATTTTTTGACAAAACATTTAATTTATTGGTTGCCATCGGTGTGTGAAGATCATTTCCAGAAAAACACCTCGTACTCCACCTTTAAAAATTACAATTATGATTGCAGCTGCAAGTGAGAAGGTCATCAAAGCTTTTAAAAATGTGCAATTTAAAAATAAAAGAAATTTCTAGTTATTAACTTATCATAAATTCTAATCATGGCATGTATCATCATCATCACTGTTAAATCTTCTGAGACGATGCTGCGCTCCCTTTCCTGGAACAGTCCCTTGCAAGTTTTCCAAAATGAAAAGAATTTGGCACCTTAGGTGTACACCTCTATTGTTTTACACCTATCATTTTATTGTGAGGATGTTTTAGTTTGTTTTGGGACAAAAGTGTTGGCTGTGTATGGAACAGAGACATTGTGTTCTTCTACAGCAGCAAAAACATGTTATTATGTCTAACTGTCTTCCTCCATCTAAAATAAATGTAATTCAATCTTCTTAACGGGAAACTGAGCTACTGCTGCCATGATGAAAATAATAAATTATTCATCAGGCTGCAGGAATTGCTAACATGCAGATATTTGATAGGATAATAAAAAACAAGATGATGGGTAGGTTTTTTGTTTATGATGGAAAGTTTTAAAAGTCCTTTCCTCTGCAAACCTGCAGTTGCCATGGTGATAAAGATTTGTCAGCATCCTCATAGGTTCTGTATCTTTTCTGTTCAAATTAATATACACATTAACACATTAAATATGATCTGTGTGCACTGATATTTTATTTTTTGTGTGTTTTTCATGTTTCCATTGAAAATCTGTAACCCAAGGTGGGATTTGTCCCCCTGTACTTGCATTGATGCGTGTAGACATACTTCAGGATGGTTGGTTAGGCAGACTTTACTCACTGACGTGTATATTTCTTTGTGTTCCAGGGAACTATGAAGCTCGGTCGTTCTCACGGGATGGGGTGTGTCTGAGCACCTATCCCAGGGCCATCTCCAGCACAGAGGGAGGTTTAGACTGTCTGACCCCTCCGTCTGACCCCTACTGGACCTCCACCGGGCCCCACAAACATCTGCCTGTTTGGACCCTCACGGCAAAATTCTTTTAGGTCTGTGCGCCGTACACCGACTTCTGAATGTTATTAGCCGAACAATCAAGCAAAGCTACCCAAATTACAGTGGGTGTAGTCTGACGCAGGTGTATTACGAGCCTATGACGGCAAAGAATAGAAGCTCCAGGTGTGTCAGAATGATGCTGTCAAGGCATCAGTAAAACATTAAACCTGTTTAGGTTCAATAGCCAGGATGCATTTCTAAGTTAGCTGCTGATGTGGCTGCAGAGATTCTGATCGTAGCTTATTGTAATCAGGATACGTTTCTGACTTAACCCTGAACCTTCAAACCAAATATGTCCCTATTTTTTAGAGTTTATTATAAAATAAAATAAGATTGTAAAGAAAATGTAGCGACTGAAAAGGCCTGAGCTGATTTACCTTGTGGAGAAGGTTGGTTAAAATTTGAGTGGCTTTGTTTATAGATTACTAAATGTTTATTTAACTGCAACTCTTCCAAGGTCTAACCTGTGCACTAATTTTACTTAAAAAACCATTTTTCACCTCAAAACCAAAACCTAGTGATAGTTTTATAACCTCATGGTGGAGATGGAAGAGTCTATGGAAGACGTGATGATAAAACAGCCTTTTGTTCACAGAAATACATTATCTGGCCCATAAAAAAGTCACACACTCTAATATTTCGTTGGACCACCTTTAGCTTTAATTACAGCATGCATTCACTGTGGCATTGTTCCAATAAGCTTCTGCAACGTCACCAGATTTATTTCCATCCAGTGTTGCATTAATGTTTCACCAAGATCTTGCATTGATGATGGTAGAGTCTGACCGCTGCACAAAGCCTTCCCCAGCACATCCCAAAGATTCTCAATGGGGTTAAGGTCTGGACTCTGTGGTGGCCAATCCATGTGTGAAAATGATGTCTCATGCTCCCTGAACCACTCTTTCACTATTTGAGCCCGATGAATCCTGGCTTTGTCATCTTGGAATATGGCCGTGCCATCAGGGAAGAACAAATCCATTGATGGAATAACCTGGTCATTCAGTATATTCAGGTAGTCAGCTGACCTCATTCTTGGAGCACATCCTGTTGCTGAACCTAGACCTGACCAACAGCAGCAACCCCAGATCATAGCCCCGCCCCCACAGGATTTTAAAGTAGAAGAAGAAGAAGAAGAAGAAGAAACATTTTTTATATAGAACAGGTGAGTTTTCACTGTTATCATTTGTTTCTTTATTAACACAGATCAAAGAGTTGTTTTTTACCTTCTTGTTGCTGACGTTTCGATCGCAACCTGCGATCTTCCTCAGAGCCACGTCACGGTTGGCGACGTCACTTCCTTCTCCGTTTATCTGTGGGCAGCAGAGGACGTAGTCGCCCCCTTCTGCCCACGCTCTCCTCGCCGATGACACAGTCCCATGCATGATCCAGTGTGTAAACCCCATCACCGAACAATGGTCATAAATTCAGCGGGAGCAGGATGAAGGAAACAGTCCTGCGCAGGACTCTAGTGTGACCTTCAGCTGATTCTGTTAATTCTTCCTCACTAGCTTCTCTTCATGCTGCTGTTTCTACCATTCCTGTCTTTCTTGGGATCCCATGACTACCTTTTTCTTATTTATTTTTTTCCTTCCTTCACATTTTTCAATCTAAATTTTTTCCTTTTCCCCCATGTTTTATTACGATATATTTTTTAATATTTTATTTTTATTTTTTGTTCTCGTGAAGCACTTCAGGATTTTTATATTGTTTCTTCTTCTTCTTCTTCTTCTTCTTCTTCTTCTTCTTCTTCTTCTTCTTCTTCTTCTTCTTCTTCTTCTTCTTCCTTCCACCCTCCAGTGTAGTTGCTGCAGTCTCCTGGGATATTGAATCTATTGTCAAGCAAGCTCAAAGTTCCATTTCCGATCCAGGTAAAGATAATCATTGGACCAACAGTTTGTGGCGGCGGGAAACCTCAGCCAGATGGGGTCAGGACAGTGTACCTGAGTGGCGCCAAAACGTCCCGCCAGATCATCAGACTGAGGCGGAGCCAGTTCGGGGACATCTAGCCCTTTGCGATGAGCCACCTCTGAGATGGTGGCAGGCAGCTCCTGGAGCACTGCTCAGACTGCTGAGAGAGAGGAGGAGCGTGGACGCCGAGGCGCATGTAGTGGGAGACTCATCGACTTCCAGATTGTCCAGGAGGGATATAGGTCTATTGCAACCAGCCTTATCATCATCATCATTGCATTCGGTCCAGTCGGGGCCAGCCAACTCCTGACCGACACCAAAGACCTTGAGTGCCGTGTCCAGCGGATAAGTCTCAGCCACTGGGAAGTCCTCATCGGTGGTGAAGGTGGAGTACTCTATGCGGCGGATCTTTTCAGCTGATGGCAGAGCAGCACAGAAGGGGCATGAGGCATGAGGCCTGAGGCGTCAGAGCGAAGTTGGCATGTTAAGCCCCCATACAGACTTTGCATTTGGCATGGAGGTTGCTGCTGGAGATGTAGCTCATTTGGCATGAAGGACAGATCCGTGCAGCGTCGCTGGACATTGTGAGTAGGATTGTTGCTCTTTTGTGGAAGGATTAATTGCTCTTTAGAAGGATAAAATGCTCTTTAGCTTGTGTTGTGAAGAGAAAATGGGAGACGAATGATGAACTTGCGCCCATTACATACCAAAGTAGGGGTCTGCAGACTGGCGGGTGTATATTCAAACTCTTCAGTGTATGGCAACCTGAGAATGCAGCTATCCAATCATAGCCTTAAAGGTCAAAGCCTATACAAAATAGAATCATCTGTTCTCTCTTAGGTACTGCTGAGGGGACTATTCTCATGTGCCATCCAGGGGTGGCTTGCACCTTGGCTTTGGGTTTGGGTTGAGGAGAGGACACTGGCATTGGTTGTTCGCTGCTTCTTCGCCCTTGATTTTAGATTTTAGATAGTTTTTAATTGCTTTTTCTTTGACTGCTTTTAGCATTTTATGTGTAGTTTTACAGTTTTTAGCTTTCTGCATTAGGTATTCCTGGACTTTGACTATCTGCTCCCACTTAGCGGTGGGGAAGCTAGGTAACTACACAGCTACCTGCGGCAGAAGACTTGCTGGACTTACCTGAACCTTTGTGAATCCATCTATCGCATTTCTTTGATGAGCAACCCCATTCCAGCCCACCAAAGGTTCAGTTCCTGATACTAACAGTGTTGGCTAACGACTGGCTAGTACTCTTTCCTTGGTCATCATGGCATTTAGATACTCCAGCTAACAACTCTGCCAGTTTAATCCTGTATCAACTCTTGGAATTACCATCCCCATCATCAAAGAACTTGGACTTCTTCGTCACCCCTATTATATTCATAGAGGCTCTGGCCAAAAAATCTTCTTCCATAACCAGCCAAATGGCTCTGCTACAAACATCCCATCTCTCCGGTCAACCGTCACACGTCTGATGCGTCATCAGAGCGCCGTGACTCCAGCTATGATCAATCCTGGAAGTATCACGAGATCTTCTCACCCCCGGCTGGAAGAAATTCATGGGATGGATCCCAGCCTGAGTGGAGTGGATCTTAATGTCAATTCTGCATTTATCCCAGAACTGGCCGATCTTCTCACAACACTTTGTACTACCTCTACCAATGCAATAATTTTGGGAGATTTAAATATCCATGTCGACGCCCCCTCATGCCATCTCGCTGTTGACTTCCTTCAGCTATTAGACTCCCTCAATCTACAACATGTTGACGTCCCCACACATTCTAGGGGGCACACACTTGACCTGGTCATCTCTAACGCCACCCCCATAAACAGTCTACAAGTTTATGATCTTGGTATCTCGGCCCATAAGGTGGTGTCGGCGGAGCTGCTTTTTCCTTCCCCATGTTCAACAACAAAGCGACAAATCCACTTCAGAAATCTGAGAAACATTAATGCAGACACCATGGCACTGGATCTTCAACGTCTCTCTTCTGGTTCCACTAACTTGTCTACTGTTGATGACGCTTTCTACAACCAGTCGCTGAGCTGTCTCCTGGACTTCCATGCCCCTTTAACAACAAGGTCAGTCCCATTTTTGCGCTCAGCGCCGTGGTACACCTGTGAGATGTGAAAGATGAAGGCGAGTGGGTGTGTCCTTGAGTGGTGGCTCAAGGCCTCTGGACTGACTGTTGATAAACAGGCATACAGGGAGCATAGGAAGGTGTATGCAGAAGCACTGAGGGTTGCACGAACTAGGTTTTAATCCTTCATCATCAGCTCTAGTAACTCTAGACAACTGTTTTCAACAATAAATCACCTTCTTAAACCCCCACTACCCCCCCCCCACTCTGACTCTACAGGGGAGAGGTGTAACATGCATATCAGCTTTTTAGACAAAAAGTAGAGAACACTTGCACCTCTCCACCACTGCTGTCACACACACCCAGACAACTGACCTGTCTCTTGGGATTATCCTGCCACTCTGCACTTTCTCAGTTGCCAGGAGAAAGAGGTGGAGGATGTCATGAGAAGCATGAATCCGTCCTCCTGTGCCTTGGACCCTTTACCTACAGCCCTGCTGAAGGCCAACACCTCTGCCATTTCTCCACTTATCACCAAGATAATAAACCATTATCAGCTCCGGTGGCCTAGTGGTAGAGTGTCCGCCCCGGGACTGGGAGATCAGGGTTCAATTCCCGGTCGGGTCATACCAAAGACCTTGAAAAAATGGGACCCAATGCCTCCTCGCTTGACACTCAGCACTAAGGGGTTGGATTGGGGGGTTAAACCATCAAATAGTTCCCGAGCGCGGCCACAGCTGCAGCTCACTGCTCCCCACCATGGGGATGGGTCAAATGTGGAGATGTAATTTCACCATTGTGTGATGAATACTTGGTACTTTAACTTTAACTTTATTGGCTAGCAATGTTCCATCTGTTCTAAAAACTGCTGTCATCAGACCATTACTGAAAAAACCCACTCTGGATCCAGGAGTTCTCTCCAACTACAGACCCATTTCAAATCTCCCAGTTCTATCAAAGGTTCTGGAAAGAATTGTTGCAGATCAACTTCATAACCACCTTAAGAACAATAACCTGTTTGAAAAGTTTCAGTCTGGATTTCGCAATGGCCATAGCACAGAAACAGCCTTGGTTAGGGTCACAAATGACCTCCTGATGGCAGCAGATACTGGATCCCCATCTCTACTGATCCTATTGGACATAACAGCTGCTTTTGATAAAGTTGACCATACCATTCTCCTTCACCACTTGCAGTATACCACTGGTCTTTCAGAAATTACCCTTGCCTGGTTCTCCTCATACCTCACTGGTAGAACTGAACGTGTCGCCTTGGGCCAAATAAGATTGCACACCCATGAAGTCACCTGTGGTGTCCCTCAGGGCTCTGTTCTGGGCCCCACTTTATTCTCCATCTACATGCTTCCCCTAGGAAATATCATTAGCAGACATGGTATATCTTTCCACTGTTATGCTGATGATACTCAGCTCTACCTCAAGACACCAACCACCTTCTCTGCTCCTGTGCTAACATCTACAATAAAGACTTGTCTGGAGTACATAGAGGCATGGATGAAGCTCAACTTTCTTCAGTTAAACAGCTTTAAGACAGAAGCCATTCTTGTTGGCACACCACATCAGCTCCGCTCTTCCACCATAACCAGCATCACTTTCTCTGGCCAAAACATATCTCTATCCACAACTGTCACCAACTTGGGTGTCAAGATTGACTCACAACTCACCTTTGACACCCACATAAAACACCTGTGTAAGATGTCCTTTTACCATCTTAGGAACATTGCCAAGCTACGTCCAATGCTAAGTCTGGCAGATGCTGAGAAGCTTGTCCAAGCCTGCGTCTCTTCTAGACTAGACTACTGTAATGCAATCCTCATCGGGATCCCTAAAAAAAAGCATTCAGAGACTACAATACATCCAGAACAGCGCTGCTAGTATACTGATGAGGGTGCACAAGTATGAGCATATCACCCCCATTTTGAAAGATCTTCATTGGCTCCCAGTTTCACTCAGAATCAAATACAAAGTTTCTCTACTTTCTTATCAGTGCATTCATGGTCATGATCCCTCCTATTTAAAGGAACTCCTCACCTTCCTGACAGATTGTTTTCTCCGGTCTGCAACAACAAATACACTCCAAATCACCAGAACCAAACTCCACAGCATGGGTGGCCTTTTCATCTGCTGCTCTGAGGCTGTGGAATGCCATCTACCTGAGAGCCCCGCAAACTATAGATCAGGGGTGCCCAATCCTGGTCCTGGAGGGCTGGTATCCAGCACGTTTTAGTGGTTTCTCTGCTCCAACACACTTGATTCAGTGGTTGAATCACCTGGGCAGCAACTCATCAGACTCTGCAGAAGCCTGTTAATCACCTGCTGATTGAAATCAGGCATGTTGAAACAGGTTTAAAACTAAAACGTGCTGGATACCGGCCCTCCAGGACCAGGACAGGGCACCCCTGCTGTAGATGCTTTTAAACAAAATCTTAAGACTTATCTTTTTAGGGAAGCCTTTTGCTAAGCACATTGTATAACCTTTGTAGCACTTTCAGATTGCTAAAATATAAAGTGCATTACAAAGAGAATTCATTATTATAATTATAATTATTATTATTATTATTATTATTATTATTATTATTATTATTATTATTATTATTATTTTTCTGCAGCAGAAGTTTTGGTGGCCACCCATGTCAACAGATTTTCAAGTCTTTGTTCTGATTGTGCCCAAGCCAAGACTCCACCTAAACCTAGCTCTGCATTCCACCTTGTTCCTGTTTCAACATCTCCTTGGTCACATGTGCTTCCATATCTTGAAACAGGCAAGAACTGAACTTATGCATGTGACTGCCAGGATGGGAGCCCTACCAGACTATCCTACCTCTGCCACCAAGAAACCAGTTTGTCTACACCCTGCTCTACCTGGATCTGCCTCTGCTTCCATAAAATACATTTTCAACTTTCAAATTCTTTTAGCTGAGTCTGCTTCTGGGTCATCTCCTAAATCCATTACATTGTTAGTTTTATCCCCTTTCTAGTTAAATTTCCCTCTTTTTTACAAATAAGCCCAACTTCCTGTGTCTCACACCTTTATCTATTACCATCCTCTAGGCTGTCACTATTATGATTTTTATAGAAAAAGCTGATGATGATATTTGACTTTGAAGATATTCACTGTTTTAAAATAAACTTATAAATTGTTTTATGTTGTGTTGATTAGACACCGAATAGAATATTTTTGTTTGCAAAAAGTGAAATAACATTTTTAAAAAAACAACAAAGAAGAAAGCAAATTTATAGAATGCGTTAATTTATATTCAATTCAAAAAAGACCAAAGATACATTCACTTAAGGGATTTTTTTTTTCTTTTCTTCATTTGCCAGAAAACTATGTTCATCAAAAGAAGACAAGTAGATAATGATTACTGTACAGATCAGAGGATTGTTTTCCAAAAAGGAAAACATGAATGTTTATGCAGGAGCCACAGAGGAGACCTCTGTCTTTGATGTGGATACTTCAGAACCTTCCTCCACCTGTTTGCCAAAGAGCTGCATGATGCATGTGCGAAACTGAAGGGAAAGGAAATACAATGAGGGTTAAAATATAAACAAAATACATTTAATAATATTAGCTGATAAATGTGTCGAAAGGTCCACTGTGCCCACCTGCCGGTTCATGAAGACATAAATGATTGGGTTATAGATGGTGGCGCTCTTGGCAAAGTATGCTGGCATGGCGGCGGCCAGTGGATGGAAGGCATATCCAGGGTTGGCTGCAGCAAAGCAGGCAAAAAAGGTGTAAGGACCCCAGCACACAATATACGCTATGATCATGACGACAACCATCCTGGATACTTCCTTCTCAGCTTTCTGGGTGGACTCAGATTCCTTCTGCTGCATGGCAACCTGAGGTCCACAAATCAAGACAGTCAGGTTTTATCTTTGATAATTGATTAAGATTCATGTTACGTTAGACTGTGAGGAACACAACTTACAGAATGGATGGCCAGCCACACAAAGAAGTAACAGATGATGATGATACTCAGAGGTAAGATACAACATGTGAGCATCAGACAAATCATGAAGGACTGGACTCCTGGGTCGTCACTTCCACTGAATACATCAGGTCCACAAGAGGTTTTCAGTCCATGGGGCCAATACCTGAAACAATGACATTTCTTCTTGGTTCACCTTCCAGTATTCAGACGTGTTTTGTATGTACTCATTTCACACCCAGGGCAGGGTATAACAGTTTAACAATGTGAAAATCCAGTAGATTACCTGCTCCATCCAAAGATTGGAGGAGAACACCATGCAGCAGCCCAGACCCAGGAGAACACAATTCCAGCTGTGGCCCATTTGGCATCAAACTTGACATTTCCAAATGGTTTGCAAACAACTATCCATCTCTCCCAGGAGATGATGGTAAGGGACCAAAGACCAGCAATACCTGTGGAAACAAACATGACACTCAGTTAATTTATCAGTCCCAATTTCAAAATGTCTGTTTACAAATGAACATCCCATGTGTTAAATACAGGTTTTGCGGCCACTTACCACAAACAGACACAGTATAGCCCTCAAAGATGCACATAGGGTGTCCTAGAATGAAATATCCAAAGAACTGGTTGCACACACTGATAGTGCTGGCAAAGACTGTTTCTCCAAGATCGGCGACAGCAAGATTGACCAAGATCCAGTTAAGAGGGTGACGGAGTTTCTTGAATTTTGCCGTGGCCACCAAGACGAGACCATTGGTGAAGACTGATAGAACCACCACAACAAACATCCAAAGGGTTGCAAGGTTGTAAACCCATCGAGGAGCGATGTGGTAGTTGGGACCCTCAAAAGGATCTGAAAGTAAAAAAATATATATATTAGTTAAGAAATTAAAGTTTTACAATTTCAGTTTTGTAGCCATTTTGAAATGATATTTTATGTGTACTAACGGCATTATTTATGAGAAGCATTGTTGTACAAACTGTACATGCATGTTCTAATTGAGGCAAAATACCTAGTCTTATCAAGTTCTTGTAGTTAAGATACATTTCAAAAGTAAAGTTATAATACTGTACCTCGGGTATTATTGCTGTTTGTGTAAGCAAAGGCAGAATCTCTTGTTGTATCTTCATGATGCCTCCTGGCTGCAAACATTGGTTTTCCCCATTCCTCTGCCATTCTGATCTCAGATGGAGGTTCTCAGCAGTCTGATGTTCCTGTTACGTGAAACCTCTTGGGGTGACCACTGCTATACATCAGACTGAAGCTTTTATACGGCAGCTTCAGTGGCTTCTGACCTCTGACGTGGTCCACAACTTAGCAGTGGTGCACAAAGGTGAAGGAAACTTTTTTGAACTGTAGTTAACACAGCTAATGAGGTTAAGACCCTGAGTGGATTTCCGTGAACTTGCTCAATATGAGGATTAGCTTTGCAGGCTTTTTTCTGTTACATTAATGTCCATTATGAGTAATTTTTACGTGATCTAATGATATTCGTCCAAACACAGCTATGCAAAAGTTAATACACAGTAATGCATCATTAGTAATTCTGCATATTGCATCTCAGTTCCAGCTTCAAAACAAATGTGTTCTCTTACACATTTCTCATGCACATTTCAGGGCAAGAAAACATCCTGCACGCCAACATTGTAACAATATTTTGTGTTGAATTTTAAACCAGAAACAAACACTCTTAATGTATTGTGTGATGCCGTGTTTTCTTGGTCTTGCTCTGAAGGACAGGCCGGTCTTGAACCAGATTTAGAGGACAAGGGGAGATCTGCAGTACCTTAGCTGTGACAGACTGCTGACATGCAAGAGGAGTAACACCCTTCTAATCCTGCTGGAAAGAGGTTTCACCCCAGAACATTGCATTATTTAAACCCACCTTTGAGCTTGCAGCTCACGTCAGACGCATAATTGCATTGCACCAATGAGGCCCTCTCTAGGAAAGTGCCAAACTTGACACTCTAGCTTCCACCTTTGTAAAACTTCCCTGTGACAATTTTACATTGGTCTTTTGTGTTGTTGCATTTCCATTACAGGTGTGGTTTTTTGGGGTCCAAAGTTGTGTTTCAAAGATCAGCTGCTCTATATTAAATCACTGCTGCAGAATGTTATGACTTGCCATTTGGGTAAATATTTTTCACTGCAGATAGAAGTTTTGACATCATGACTGAATAAACCTCAATAAAATAAAAATCAAATGTCTAGAAACATGTTCAAAGTCTGTGGATAGTTTTCCTCTTTGGGGGTTCTAAAAAATCGTTGTATTTCCTGTTGGGTTGCCCCTCTCCCTGCATCTTTATGTTACAGTTAAAGGGTTCATTTTACATATTTGAAGCGCTGCTATAAATAAAAGTGATAAATATTGATCTTATACTGTGTTCATGAAAACATGTCAGACAGTTGGACATTAATGACACATTTTAATATTGTTCAACCAAAATAATTGTTGGACCTGTTGACCAAACTGCTTCTCCTCTAAACTTGCACGTTTGTTGCCATTAAAAAGTTGTCTTTAGAACT
The DNA here is from genome assembly GCA_006937985.1 of Aphyosemion australe. Classification (NCBI taxonomy): domain Eukaryota; kingdom Metazoa; phylum Chordata; class Actinopteri; order Cyprinodontiformes; family Nothobranchiidae; genus Aphyosemion; species Aphyosemion australe. The sequence continues at coordinate 699,165 of SSNS01000163.1, read as the reverse complement.
CACAAACTGTCTTTTTACATACCATTTGCACATCATTACATCCTTTAGGAATTTATTGTATGTATATATTTTTATATCTACCTTTCTTGTTTCTTTTATTTTGTGTTTCTTTTATCAGTTGTGCCAAATGCATATTTTGGCTGCTTTCCAGTGTCATTGCATTCTCATGCAGTAACAATAAAATCTTTCTGATTTTCAAACAAAATTAAGGATGCTATAGTTCAAACGTGAGATAGGATACTTTCTTAATATTGTAATGTTTGTGCAGCACTAAAGCACCAGACGAAATGACATTTTGCTCCTAGCAGTGGTTTATTAAAGTGTAAAAGACATAATGCCACATCTCACTCCCTGCAGCTCCTACGGCGCTCACAATTCTCTAAACATTCAACATTTATTTATTTCTAATCACACAACCAACAAGTCTTAAAGGAACAGCAACAGTGCTGCATCAATTATGAATACAACAATAAACCCGTTGGAGTCATTAGAATATTTCCTAATATTTTCAGATGTTTTCTGGTGTTTCATGATCATTCCTAATAGTTTTCTGATCAATTCTGTCAGTTTATTAAATTTTTATGGGCAGAGTGAGTGTCCAAACCTCAGAGCAGAAAATGTTTTGGGTTTTGCAAAAAAAAAAAAAATAATAACATCCTTTTTTTTTTTTTTCAAATTATTCCAACAGATCATTGTAGCAATTATTTTTTTTCTAATTCTGCATAAAACAGCTGTCCCATACTGGGGCAAAATAGAAATAAACCAGTAACAGTGTTACTGTAGGTTGGTAGATGTAGAATGCTACGAGAGATAGAGAGAGAATATCTAAGAATGTAGAATTGAACACAGGAGAAGCTGAGGAGGATGTGGAGCCTAGAGCTGCAGCTGTTATGGGTCCAGAGTCTGGAGAGCACATTAGTGAGTCTGATGACGCAGATGATGAGAGCTGAACAGGACTTGGAAACCAAGTGTAGGAAACCAGAAGGCCACTGTGCCTCTGACCTGAGTGTCTCTCTCATGTAAAGCTTCACAATAACGCCCAACAGTTTGAACTGTAATCTGATTACAGTCATTGCTAATGAAACAGCTTGAGGTCACACTTGTAACCTTATTTTATCAGTAAAATTCTTATCTGCCTTGACTAAAGTACAGTGTAAAATATGCTAATGTCAGAGGTAACTACAATACCCACTATTAAAATCTGCAGCATGAGAGGACATTGTCCTACATGCTTCAAAGACGTGCTGACTGAGGCGTCCCACACCTCTCAGTAGGGCAGGCGTAGCTCAAAGGTTTCATGAATATTGTTTTGCATGGACTTTGCTTTTTAATGGTGTCAATGAACTAATTTATAAACTTCAGATGTTTGAAGGCATATGTGCATGTTTGAGACTTTTACCCAGCCAGCACACATATGTGGGCCCCATATGGGATCTATATGGGCAAGCCATATGGGTCCCAACAGGGCTTGTCTGCGGTTTCCACCGTGGCCCCATGGAAAGATTTTTGCCCACATAGATTTTAATGGGCCCTACATGGGTTTTCAGAGGGTTTGGCTCAAACACCAGCAAACCCCTGTGGGGCCACCAGGGACAAACCCTGTTGGGACCCATGCAGCTTGCCCATATAGATCCCATATGGGGCCCACCTATGTGTGCTGGCTGGGTTAATGAATGATTAAAAGACAGTCATGCTGTGAATGTAGTGTGTGTGTGCATGCTTATTTATCATCTGGACTGTAAAAAGAAACCCAGAATTCTCAGTTAAAATCATAATAAAAAAGAGCTTCAGAACAATTACCTCCTCTCGAATGTTTTTCTGGGAATATTTTTAACATTTTTCTTGACATTTTGACTTTAATCTCGACACTGTTCCTGTGTTCTCTCTCTGGCGTGGCACTAAAGCTCCTTATGGGACAACAAAACATGACTTAAAGCCTTTTAAGTTTTTAAATTGTAAAAAGGTTTTTGATGATTCATGAAGCACTTTCAAAGAATTTCAGAGTTTTATCTGCTGTCAGGTTGTCTTAAACATATATTTTCAACTGTCTGCCACTAAATGAGAACATCTTGGTGTTGAAGACCTAGTGGGATTGCAGTTGGCCCTAGGTTTGACCCAGTGATATACAAGTGAAGACACCTCCGGTCGCAGCAGGCCAAAGCAGATTATACGGACAACTCGGGTTGCTCCGCAAAACTGCTTAACCCAGAGTAATCACTTTTGGCGTGCTCATTTAGTAAGACCTTAATCTCTCCGGAATGACAGGTCACTTTAGCAGGAAGCTGAAGGTAATTAAAGCTTCTGCCATCTTTTTTTTTTTTTTTTTTTGTAGCCAGGTCCATTTCCTGCACAGGTAGCAGGCTCACAGATTTAGAAAGAACTCCATGTGGGACAAAGACCTCACATCAAGAAGATGATGGAGCTGAAGGAATCTGTAATTTTTCATTTATTAAATCCCAAAATGGTTGTGTTTATGTGAGTATGTACATTTATAGAACCTTTTGAAACTGCAGAAGGGTGTTGTGCTTTCAGTAATTTAATGTCAGTTTGTTTTAGACGTTAAAACTCTTACTTCCTGTTTCTGAGTGACGCTGTGATTTTCGAGAGTAGGTCTGGAATTCCGCTAGTTCTGAACTATTCATGTTTGGTAAAAGTTCACTACTAGCAGAACTCGGATTTGCTCCCGACTACCGACGGGAACCTCTGTAACCACGGTGACCAGAGGCTGAAGGTCTATTGAGTCCTGAACAGCAGGTGTTCTGCGTGTGTGAGTTGCTGTTAATGAACAATTACTCTGATGTGAAGTGAACCAAATCCACATTTCTTGTTCAGATGATCTTGAGTTCACTCAACATCAGGTAATTTAGATTTTCATCTTTTGAAGATTCTTTATGTTTTCTTTCTTTTTTTTATTGACTGTGTTTTTCTTTGTCTTCCTGTTGCAGCTCGGCTCATCGGAGGAGATCCAAACATTTCTGATGAAGAACATATTCAGATAACCTTTGACCTTATCTTTTACTTTTTAGGTTTTATGTTTAGTCTGCACAGATTGGATGTTTTTAAATGATTAATATCCACATAAGACGCATGTTACAGTTCTGAGAAATACAATCAGAATGTTTATTAAAAATCATGGTGTCTTTATATATAGATAGTACTTTCTGGTAATCCTATTCAGCAAACCGTCTTAACTTAATGTTGTTAATGTATTAGAAAAGCCTGTGGGCATACGCACCTATCACCCACATCATTAGAACCTCTGAAGGTGACTGCTAATTTGCATGATACTACCACATGTCCCACTAACCCAAACAAAGGAATCAATTGTATGTTTTTGTTATTTATTATTATTGTGTTAATATACGGATCTGTAATCACTTCCTCATTTCTCTGTAAATGTGCTTTTTTTGGTCTGTTTTGCTTTAATCAAGCATTTCATTGTTTTTGGCTGATAAAGCTCACTGGTGGTTTTCACAAATGGTCAGAGTCAAAAGGTTGTTATTGTGAGTCTGTGGTACTTTAGTGTCCTGATGGAGGAAATAGTCTTAGAAGGTGTACAAAAAGAAAATCTACCTTGTAATTGCTACCCTGGTTTAGGATTTGTCAGGATGTGTTTTATTCCACAGACTAACTAAACAAAACTAAATCGTAACATTTCAAGCATCCTTAATTCTTAACTGTCGCCTACTATTCTCATGAGCAGCAGGTTTGCTGACTTAGGGTGGCGCCACCTGTAGGCCACCCATTAAAGTGGCTCTGACTTTGGACAGATCATAATTTGCTCCAGTTAAATAAAAGGTGGAAGCGGCCGACTTTTCAACGTTTCCTAAATCCAACCAGCAACTAAACTTTCACACACTCACTACATGAAGTGACAGACTTGAGTTATTTTCTGAAGCTAATTTACCATCTTCAGCAGGGACACTAATCAGTTTTGGCTTGTTTTTAGCACCCCCTGGTGTTCGTTGGCGAAACTGAAAGTAGAACTTATCTCTCCTCGCTGTGCGTTCGTCTTTTTAACACCTTAATCTAATTGCTGAAATGTCTCCCCAGCCTTCATTAGTGTCTACAGGAGCGGTTCATCACTAAATCAAACAAATCAGCTGTGTTCATGATCTAAAACATGCAGGAAACATGCTGGAACCAGACTGCAGATCCAGGTAGGTCAAGCTGAATTTTTTTAAGTCCCAGCAGACCGGACCAGCAACTGTGAAGTTGCAAGTGGAATTTTCTGGCCACAGGGGGCGATAGGGGCTGGGTGACCTTTCATTAACCCTGTAATTTTAGCACATACTGGCTCAAGAAAACGATTTAAAAATATGAAAAAGTTGCAAAGTGTCCCTTTAAGCAAAGTGAAGACATGTTTTCTCTGGAAGATATTTCTTTGATGAATTTCTTTCTCCATGACAGACGAAGTCAGCATGTAAGCATACAAACCCTGGTTGGCTCCACCCACTGGTGACAGGAAGTTAACTACAAAACAAAGTTGAACTAATTCACGCTTTTTTCATGACATGTTTGATGCATTTTTAGGGTGATTGTAGAAACTGTGAGGTGTGTAGACCTAGTCAACATGTCAGACATTTTGATTTGAAAGAGTAGAGCACATGTGTAATAACGAGGGCTGCATTCCAGTCCTGCAGTTGCACATGCTGGGTGTTCTGTAAAACAGATATGAGCTTTAAATGGAATGCAGCCCTTGTAAATACATTGGTGCATTTTCCACTTTGTCAAGACAAAATGTCTGACATAAAACAGGCCTAGTGACATGTCTCCATGATTGACAGAGTGATGTGGGTCAGAAAAGAATACAATGTTCTTTAAAGTAGTATGGTGCAGGGCCATTAGAGTTTTGTTCTAATGCCTCAAACTGGTTAACAGCAGACACTTTTGAGCCGTCTCAGCTGGTTCACTAAGTACACATCTCAGAGCCACTGTCCCCATCCCCTGATTGGCACAAAATATGGCCTACTTTGGTAGAATAAAATGCCTTAAATGTTATTAGTGTCCATGTGTGCCTTTTGATGCTGATCAGTGGCATCACACACTGCTGAAACAGTCGAAATATGCTGACATTTTAGCAAAGTCCTTAAAGGGCTAATTTTGTATGAAGACACAAAGGCTGAGAGGACTGAGCCACCGTATTTTCTCTGTCACCTTCTCCTCTCCTACAACTTTACCAGAACTCCCATAGTAGGAACAGAACTAATGGATCAATAAGATCTACCACAGGGAAGAAATCACAACAAGTAGTCCTCTATGGTGGTTGTTGTTTAAACACTATGTCATTTAGTGGTGTCATGTATCCTTGTTATGTTGAGGGTGATGCCAGCTTACCTAAAGGCAACAATAACACTACTGTTGTCCTCAATCTCCTAATAGAGAAGGTGGATGACACTTGAAAAGTACAGGCACTGGTACTCACCTGTCTGACTCCACCATGCACAAGTGAAGGGTCAGACGCTTGACCTCTAAGCGGTCAGTCCACCTTGGTAAACTGACAGGAGGAGCAGGTACTTGTGTTGCTCCTTTTCCTGCAGGACCATGTCAACTGTGATGTGGTTCTTTCTAAACTCTCACAGGGATTCAGGAAGTATTAACTATGTGAAATTGTTGTTATCTTCCACAGTGAGGAGTAATATATCTCTGTAAGTGCCACTTTGTACCGTCCTGGCATCAAGGTGAGCCTATCTAACTGTTGTGCTTATTTGAGACTTGTAAGGTTGAAGTTGAAGACAAAACCAAATGAGCGCCCTCCCATGGTTGATTCCAGTACAAGTCCTGCCCCCTTCCTACAAACAAATGAGACATTGTCCTGAATAAAATATGAGGAGAATGGAGACCACACACACACACACACACTGCACACGCACGCAGACACACACACACACATGTAACAACAACATGTGTCAAACCTGAGTGTTAAAAAGGAGTGTTTCCTAATCAACTCTGTAGGTGTCATTTTGGACAAAATAACTCCTGAAAAGCTAAGTCTGAACTCTCAAAGCAGCTATAACACCTAGACAATTTAACACTGGTGTTAGAGTTAATATAGTGACTCTTAACACCGGTGTTAAATTGTCAACTCCAGAAGAGTTGGTTTTGACACTAAATCAGAGTTAAAGTACCAACTCTCCAAAAAGAGTTAAATGAAATATTTCTGGTGTGGACCCATATAGACACTTTAAACGTGTTGAAATCAACTCTGACAGTGTTAATTTGAGCATGCTGAATTTGCTGTGTACAAATGCACACCCACACGCACACACACACACACACACACACACACAAAAACACACACATGCACACACACACACACACACACACACACACACACACACACACACACACACACACACACACACACACACACACACACACACACACACACACACACACACACACACACACACACAGTGACCATTAAGAGTCACAAGTTAACCATGCATGGCCTGTGGGAGGGAACATGCTTGGGGGATCATTGCTAACTCCACACAGAAAGACCACAGCCTGTGGTTTTCCTTCAGACATGCTGCTAACGGCACCAACATGCAGCCACAGCTCAGAATTGTCTTCATAATAAATATATACAAAATCAAAAATCAGGTCCTTCCTTATTTTTCCTGCTGTAACAGTAATGAAACCAACTACTGTAGTAACCTTTTTTTGACTTATTTGTTTCAGTTCTGTAATGAAGGTAATTATATCACATTAAATTGATGAAAATGTATCCTTGTGTTGAGACTGTCTAGAATAAATGTACGATATAATGTCCAAAACAATAGCAACGTTTAATCTAGAAAGCACTGTTGATAGGAACAGCAGTGCCTATTTCCAAACATCAAGCTGTGCATTATTCACACAACGCCCCAATCTCTCATAAATGAATCCAGATTTTAACCTCTTTGTTTTTTTGTCACAATAATGCGTTTCTCAAGTGGATTTGAGCTTCAGAGTTGCGATCTCTTTATTAGTTTTTGTTTACTACATATATACAAGCAAATATTTATAAGTCATGACATGTAGGACAACTTTTTGACAGATGTGTCAGATGCTCTACAAGCATTTTATGGGTTTCAGTGACCTCAGTTGTCTGTTTGAAAAGAAAAACACATATTTTTAGGTCTGACTAAAAATATGTGTTTTATGTTCACGGTACTGTACAGTGATTAACTTATCGCATAATTTTTTTTTCTTTTTTTAAAACATTTTTCTGTGCAAAATCCTATCTCTAAGACCTGTAAAAATACATTTGTAGCATAAATCATGCATGCTTCTATTTCCATTTGAACCAAACCAGGATAGGCTAACAACCTAGGACGGTCCGACTTTGGAGACTTCGGTGACAGATTGAGATTGAGTAGTTGACTCCTCTTCGTCACCTCCACTCATTCCCAACATTTTCCTCATGCAAGAACGGAACTGAAAGACAGAAAGGAAAGGAATCAATTTAGCTGACTTTATTTATTTATTCAGTCTTGTTCAATGCTTATCCTGGGTCTCCATTTTTTTAAAGAAAAGAAAAGAAACAGGAAAATGATGGCTACATTTGGTTGCACAACATTCATACTGTAATTAGCATGTTTCCAGAGTATGTTAGATAAATGGATACCGTCAGCAACAACTTTTTTTACCCAACTCTTGATATTGCAGTTCAGTCATTTCGAGGATACATACATATACAGTTGAGCAATAGATCATTTTGTCGATACTCTATAAAGACCTCAAAGTCTGGAGGATTTAAGCCTAATCACATTATTATTGAAAGGTCAAACAGTTGCATTTTTGGTCTCTTGTTTACCTTTAAACCAGTTTTAACATAAATCATGCCAAGATTCGTCCTGTCAAAATATTCCAAGGCGAGGTGAGGTTTGGCTCACCTGCTTATTCAGGAGGACATAAATTACAGGATTGTAGACAGTGGAGGCCTTTGAGAAGCAGGACGGTATGGTTGCATATCTCAAATCAAACGTCTGTCCACGATGGTTGACAACCCAAAGAGCAAAGGAGGCGTATGGCACATAGCACACCAGGAAGCCCAGCACCATGACCACCACCATCCTGGTCACCTCCTTTTCTGCCTTCTGGGTGGAGGCAGACTCAGCCTGGGCCTTTGCTGCCTGATGACATAAACTGAGTGTGAGAATCAGCACTAAAATGCCAACACAAATACTTCACATATTGTAATAACATGACATATGTTGAGCCTGAATCCTCGTAACAAAGCTCTTACCGATTTTAACGTGAAGAGCAGCTGTGAATAGCAGAAGACGATGGTAGAGAAAGGGACGGCAAAGCAGAAGCAGAAGAGGAACAGCACAAAGGACTCAGAGTTGTACTTGTTGCCTGTTGTATACCAGTCTGGTCCACAGGAGCATTGCATGCCCTCTGGGATATACCTGGCAAACCGGAAATGTTTTCATTGATTGTTTTTTTTACAAGAAAATTCTTTACATTTAAATGAAGAAAACTGGTTGTTTGTCTACTCACCTGCTCCACCCGACCAAAGGAGGAATTGCAGCGCACAAAGCAAAGAACCAAGTAAGAGCACAGAAGAACAAAGCATGCTCTGACTTGAAGGCAAAGTTCCCAAGTGGTTTGCAGATAACCAGCCATCTTTCAAATGCAATCACAGCAAGAGACCAAAGGCTCACCATTCCTGAGAAAAGAGCAATAAAAACGACTCACAGTCAGAATCAAGCTGCTGTTAATCAGAGTGAAAATCTTCTTTGAAAACAAAAGATGATAGACTATTGAAGCTGAGATATTGTGTGACAGCTGTTTTTACATAGTGATGTTTTGTTGCAGTCCTTACCACCAATACAAGCAGTAAATCCTTCAATCTTGCACCCCAATGAGCCAAGAGCCATGTATCTGTAGGCAAAACAGTAGAAGCAGGTGAAAGAGCCCGCAGAAGAAACAACGAGGTTTGCCACAGCCATGTTGACCAGGATGTAGTTCAGGTGAGAGCGGAGCTTCTTGTATTGAATAGTACATGCAATGGTGAGGACATTGATGGCCGTACCAGCCACAAACAAGAAGAACATGAACGCTGACATGGAATAAAAAAGCGCCTTGCTTCCTAAATGGTCCTGTGGGACCAAATACGGACTGAGGGCTGTGATATTATTGGTGTCCAGAGGGACAGGAATCCAGAAGTCATCTGGGATATCATCGTGACGCATTCCCCTCATTTTTTTCTTTCGTGTTTGTCAAATAAAAATTAGAGCTTGGTTTGAAGGTAGATTAAATTATAATTTGTTAATTGAGAGTAAATAGTTTAAATCTAATGTTGCACAGCAGTGAGATACTTCATGATGTTCCTGTCTTCCAGTGGAGGGCTGTCTCACTCTCTGTGTCTCTGAAGGCGAGCTACTGAAAGCTGCATTTATAGGAGGTTTGAACAGTTCTTCAGATCAACTTAATGGGCTCAAGCACAGGATTTAGAGCTTTGCATCAATTCCCATGACAACTTACACCACCTTTTAGCTAATGCTGAGATTAGTGTCTTAGTGACAGAGTTCAGAGTTTGACAGTATCTTCTCAATGCTTACCAACGTCTGAGCCTGGAGAACTACCTAATCTGTTTGCCTGCAGTGAAAAGATTAGGTAGTTCTCTTGCACGCATATTACCTGAGCACCTTTAGCTTTATTCTTTGTCTGCTGGCATTTCAGTGTTGTTGTCGAAGAGTCTGACTCTGTTTCCTCAATATAATCTGAATTTATCAAAGGAAATTAAAAATTGAGTACATAATGAAAAGAAAACATATAAGTACCCTGGTTAAAGTTGTTAGAGATGCCTGATACATTTGATCATTTCAGGTATCAAAATAACAGCCAGTGGTTGATTTCTCTAGTAAATAGGGTTTTGCAGCCCTAACCAGCAGCATTCTTCATGGTGCACCAGCTGGTAAGCACTTTTAAGTGGTGGATAAAATGTTTTGCTTTCTTGCATAAGTTCTGTGTGATTTTGGGGTCACCTTGCCTGCTCTTTTACATGATGGTAGATAAATCACAGTATGATGTGGGTTTCAGTCGTGTTCTTACAGAACATGCTTTGTTTTTTTTATCATTTGTTTGTGGTGTATTGGTGTTTGGAGATTTTTAATAAATTAATAAATGTTTTTTCCACCTTTTTCTGCAGCTTGGTTTTGTTGGTGTCCAAAAGTTCTATCTATAAAATCCAAGTGAAAACGGTTTTCCTATTTCTTCTTCGTTGGCACTCTCCTTCTGTTGTAATTAAGCTTTTCATGTCTCAAACTATGATTTGTGTAAATCAGCTGATTTTACAGCAAACAGTCACAGTTTCAACCCAGAGCAATCTTACATTTCTGTATTTTAACATGAAAGAAGCTAAAAGAAGTGCATAAAGTTCTGAAAGGGGGTCCAATATCAACCACATAATAAAGACATTTGCATTTTTTATTATCTTGTAACTTTGCAGAAATGCAGTACTGATTTACTTGGATTGTAACACTTTTGCATATGGCTAAAGATGCTTCAATTCATTGTTAAAAATGAACAAATCATTGTCGAAGGTCTAAGCAGGCCCAACTTTGGAGACTTCAGTCACTGATTGTGTTGTAGAGGTTTCCTCCTCTCCATCACCCATCCCCATCATTGATAACATACACGCACGGAACTGAGGGAGAAAATCAAGAATGAGATAATACAACACAATATACAAGACAAAAGGTTGATATTTACCACAGTATTCCTCTGACTTGTTAAAATATTTTACTGATGAGCCCACCTGCTTATTCAGGAGGATGTAGATGATGGGATTGTAGACAGTGGAGGCCTTGGAGAAGCAGGATGGGATGGTTGCGAATCTCAAATCAAACGTCTGTCCACGATGGTTGACAACCCAAAGAGCAAAGGAGGCGTATGGCGCATAGCACACCAGGAAGCCCAGCACCATGACCACCACCATCCTGGTCACCTCCTTTTCTGCCTTCTGGGTGGAGGCAGACTCAGCCTGGGCCTTTGCTGCCTGATAACCAGAGGGAAGAGGCAGTTACAACACGAACAAATCTGGTATGGTACTATTGGAGTAACTATCTTAGTCTGAATATTTTGAACTTAAATTTAAAAGGGGGTGACAGAATTATTAGTCATACTGTTGGACCCCCCACCCCCGGCCCTACCATTTTAAGTGTAATGAGCAGCTGAGTGTAGCAGAAGACGATCATGGTGAAGGGAACCGCAAAGCAGAAGCAGAAGAGGAACATCACGTAGGACTCATTGTTGTATTTGTTGTTGGTGGTGTACCAGTCTGGTCCACAGGAACACTGCAGACCTTCTGGGATGTACCTGGAGAAATAACAGGCTCACCATGTAAAAGTGGCTGCTTAAGCTAATCGAGTGTTATATTATCGGTAAGTCTTCCTTACCTGCTCCATCCAACGAGGGGGGGGACTGACGCTATCAGTGCAAACACCCAGGTGAACGCGCAGCAAGCTGCTGCATGCTCAGGCTTGAAAGCAAAGTTACCAAGAGGCTTGCAGATGACCAGCCATCTTTCAAAAGCTATCACAGCAAGAGACCACAGGCTTACCATGCCTAGAATAAGAGAGAGATTATTTAACCTGCTTTAACTCAAATATGTTGAAGTCAAGTGAAATGAAGACAGACTCAATGGAAACTAATTCTTACCACCAAGTGTTGCCAAAAAACCCTCAATTTTGCATGCTAGTGGTCCAAAGATGAAATATCTTGATGAAAAGGCGAACCAGGCGGTAGAAGAACCCACAGCAGAGACCAGAAGATTTGCCACGGCCAGGTTCACCAGGATGTAGTTGAGGTGGGATCGAAGCTTCTTGTATCGAGCGGTACATGCAATGGTCAGCGTGTTAATGGAAGTGCCGGCCACAAATACAAAGAACATGAATCCTGCCATCGCATAAAAGGTGCTCAATTTCCCCAAGTGGTCCTGAGGAACCAGGAACGGGCTAAGGGACGTGACGTTACTGGTGTCCAAAGCCACGGGTATCCAGAAGTCTTCTGGCAGCTCCGAACTACCAACAAACCTCATTGTGTTTGATTTTTCTGTCACCCGTGTGAAAACTAAAGATGACTTTAGTCAGAAACGCTGCTGTGCTCTGATCTTGAATGTTCCTTACTCGATCATCCCAGATACAGCATTTATAAACACCTCCAGAATGACACTGCACCTCATAACAAATTGATTTGATAATTGAATAATTGATTGTTTAGTTATTCTTTCATTAACTGATCTAAGTCACTTAGTGATTCTCCATCTGGTTTATTTGCTTTGATGCTGCACAGGCTTACATCTGTTTTAAAAAGAGCTGTTCGGAGAATGCAATTGGCTTGGACCAACTCAGAAGTAATTCAGCTCCTTTATAAAGCAAAAGTATTTCCTAAATAATGCCATTTCAAAAACACTGTCACAGAAAAAATCTATAAAATGTGTTCATCCCTGCCTGTTACTCACAAGACGTTTAGAGAACTGCAACTCATCATCACAGCCATACAGAAGACCTGATGTATTTACAAAACAAGGTTTTGAGTAAATCTGTGCTCGATCGTGGTTAAACAGGTTAATCCAACTTTCTGAAGGAAGGGCTCAGTCGGTCATTGCCTGCTAATCTGGTTTCCTATAACATCATGCCTGATAATCCCATGTAAAGTACAGGATAATCTCTTCCACTGCTTTACCTGTTTGTGTTAACTCTTTGGCACTTAGCCGTTGTCACGAAGCTTAAGGGATTTCACCTGGCGGTGTAATCATAGAAGTCTTGGTCCAACATCCCAGTGGAGGAGACACCATATGTGTTATTGTTTAGAGGAGGAGGGTTTTCTTTGTGTAAAAGCAGGAAGTTAAAGACAGCAGCACTGCTGCTCTTTCAAAATGTAAATCATTCCTTTTAGGTATAAAACACGATAAACTGTCCAGATCATATGTGCATTTTTAAATAAACAAATCATCATTCAGGTTCTGCATGCAGGGGTTAACTTCAATAACATAACCAGTCTATGCAGGATGAACTTTATCATCCATCATCATCTTCTGTCTACAAAGCTGACCGACATTCGTCAGCGACACATCAGTCAACCAAATCTTCTTCCTCTCTTTGTTCCGACCCCATCACCGTCAGCATGCAGGATCTGGACTCAACTACAGGACAGGATTAGGATTATCCCCTAACAACAAGATAGAAGTGTTTGTGCCTATTTCTATTTATGTTTGGCCTGCATCTGTGCATTTTGGTACGTCGTATAAGAAGGTACGGTCTTGTATAATCTGCCTCTAGTGTATGTCTTTATCTGGCCGATCGCTCACAAGCTCCTAAAATGTGTTGACATGCTCACTTCACATTGTTTTTGTGCTCCTAACAACTCCTGTGGGTTTGACGGGAGCGTGTGTTCATGCTTTGATCCTGGAGACACCAAGTTCACATTAAAGGAGTCAGCTCAGAGATTCACCTGGGATAGTTCATGTTTAGAGCTCACAATAGAATAGAATAGAATAGAATAGAATAGAATAGAATAGAATAGAATAGAATAGAATAGAATAGAATAGAATAGAATAATCCCACAGTGGGGAAATTCACTCGTTAGGGCAGCACCTACACACAAAAGGAAGAAATAGTAATAATCACAATAATACAGGTAAATATGCCGTAAGCTATTATTGTAGCCTTCAACAATTTATCAGTCATCATAAATTAATGATAAAAACTGAACATTTTTGAAAGCTATGCAATTTGTTTTATTTATTTTTGTCACTTGAGGAAGCTAATTATAAATGCTAAATAAGAACAAGTTTATTACTTAAAATGAGTGTATAATCAGCATTTTTGAAAATTTTTACTTTAAGTATTTTTAAAATTTTAAACATTACTGTTATTTTTTTCTCATTTCTAATTTTTTTTACTCTCCTTTTTTGCTCCTATAATGAACGTAAATGCCGCTGTGACACCAAAATGTCTTCACTGAAGGACAATAAAGGGATATTCTATTCTAGTCTAGTATATTCTAGTCTAGTCTAGTCTAGTCTATTCTAGTCTAGTCTAGTCTAGTCTATTCTAGTCTAGTCTAGTCTAGTATATTCTAGTCTAGTCTAGTCTAGTCTATTCTGAGACCCAGATCAGAGTCTGAGTAATGGAAGGAATTCCTGTCTGATTCCTTCTCTCATTATTTGTTTTGATCTTTACAATATCTTCATGTATATAATGAAGCTGCTCTCACTCACATTATTTTATGCTTTTATTTAATTGAAAATCAGAATTCAAGTTTGGAAACTTAGATTTGTATTATTGGTGTTATTTGTGTTATTTGGAAAACACACAAAAAATATGGTAGTAAATATAACTATAGATGGGGTTAACATTGAAAGGGTTAATGAAATTAAATTTCTTGGGGTAATTGTGGACCATAAAATCTGCTGGAAACCACAAATGAAATATGTTAGGAGGAGTTGGCTCGGAGTCTTGCCATCCTAGGAAAAATTAAACATATTCTAAATCACAAAGCTCTTCATACATTATACTGTACACTACTGTTACCTTATCTGACCTACGGTGTGGAAGTGTGGGGAAACACATACAAGAGCAATTTACAAACAATTAATATAATGCAAAAACGGGCAATCAGAATAATAAATCAAGCAGGGTATACCGATCATACTGAGGAACTCTTTCTAAAGACCGGACTACTGAAATTTCCTGCTTTGGTGCAATTCAAAACAGCACAAATACAGTACAAGGCAAGACACAACCAACTACCCCTAACAATAATGAAATGGTTTCATGGAAAGGATGGAGGGTAAAACCTAAGAGCCAAATTGAGTTTTAAAATGCATGCTTTCAGAACAATATTAAGAAGTTGGTGTATCTCAGTGGCAGGTATTAAATTGTGGAATGGTCTAACAGATGACATAAAGCAAAGTAAAAATATAAGCTAGTTCAGGAGAAAATTCAAAGAACAAATTTTTAACGTATACAAGAATGAAGAACAGTAAAAATCAGAAAATTAATGATAGCCATGTAAAGATGAGAGCCTTTATGGTTTGACTGCACAGTTCTATGTTTAACGTTGTTGTGTTTTTTTTTCTTGTTTTCCTTGTCTTTAATTTGAAAAAATAGTAAGTAAGATCAAATGCATGATGGGATATATTTCAATTTGCATTTGATTTTCGTTTTGAATTACGGAAATGTGTAAAGGGGGTAGGGCCTTAAAAGTGTAAACTTCAACCTACCTCCATTTCAAACAATGTTGATTGTCAAAAATTGTAACTTTCTTTTATTTTTTTAATGTTTGAAATAAATAAACAAACAAAGTGCTAATAATTTTATAATTCAATTGTCCACATCATCTTACACAGCCTCCACTCAGGTATACTACAGACAAATCCTGTGTTATGTTGGCTGTGTTTACATGTCTGGTGATCAAAGTGAGAAATGTTGTGATGTCTCAAAGTTATTTACATGCTGCGATCCCAGGTCCTCAAAAACATAGACGTATAAATGTCTGTGCACTCACATCTGCCCTGAAGCAGAGTTTGTCTCTTTGTATGATGATGTATGAAATGTGTGTGCTGTTACGGCCCCTGGCCATTTTGTGTTCTGTATTTTACCTTCTGCTTTGATTTTCTCCCTTCCTGAGTGAGTGAGAGGAGAGCACCTGCAGCAGCTGGCTCCACTCCCACTAATTGCCTCCACTTTGTGTGTACCAGCTGTCCCAACTTCTAATCAGCCCTGGCTCTGCTATAAAAAAACAGCCTGTCTTCAGTTCTGGGAGCAGCAGGAGAGAGAGGAGTGTCGTTCTAGTGTTCTAAGGATAAGCGTAAATACAGTAAGATTGTTATTCACGCTGGCGGTAATGACACCCGGTTACGCCAATCGGAGGTCACTAAAATTAATGTTGCTTCAGTGTGAAAGTTTACCAAAACAATGTCGGACTCCGTAATTTTCTCTGGCCCCCTGCCTGACCGGACCAGTGACGACATGTTTAGCCGCTGTCCTTCAACCGCTGGTTGTCTAGGTGGTGTCCCGAAAACAACGTGGGCTACATTGATAATTGGAAAACTTTTTGGGGAAAACCTGGTCTGATCCGAAGAGACGGCATCCATCCCACTTTGGATGGTGCAGCTCTTCTTTCTAGGAATATGGCCAATTTTATTAGTCCTCCCTGACAACCCAGGGTCCAGACCAGGAAGCAGAGTGGTAGTTTAACCCTCCCCTCTGCAGCTTCTGTACTGTTACCCACCCACTCCCCCATCCAGACAGTGTCCTGCCCACGGCCAGAATCAAACAGATTAAAGATCAGGCTTAATAGAGCAAATCATGAAAATCTCATAAAAATAAAAACAAACTCTACTGAACAGAAAACTAGAACAATTAAATGTGGTTTATTGAACATTAGATCTATCTCTTCAAAGACTTTATTAGTTAATGATTTGATTTGTGATAATCAGATTTCTCTGTTTTGTCTCACAGAATCCTGGCTGCAGCAAGAGGACTATGTTAGTTTAAATGAGTCCACTCCTTCTAATTATTTAAATCATCATATTGCTCGTAGTACAGGGCGAGGAGGAGGAGTAGCAACCATCTTTCATTCAGATTTATTAATCAGTCCCCTACCAATTAATAGCTACAGTTCTTTTGAACATCTAATTCTTAGTTTGCCTAAT
>SSNS01000163.1:433216-667441 GCA_006937985.1 Aphyosemion australe | reverse complement strand
GTGTTGCAGATTTGGCTGCACTCTCTGACCAGAGAGACCATGATGTACTACATCAGGGGTTCCCAAATTGGGGGTCGGGACCCCCAAGGGGGTCCCCACAAGATTGCAGGGGGTCCCCACAATTTTGTCTTTGCTGAGGTTGTGAGGTTAGCAAGATTTTATTTGTACAAATTACATTTATAAAATCCCAATAACACACCCTACAGTATAATCAGAACTCCATATAAAAGTTATAGCTCTGTATGTCTGTGTGGCAAGGTGGACAAACAAGGGCCCAGGCGGGATTTGAACCTCAGACCCCCAGGTGAGAGTCATGCGCATTAACCAGTCAGCCAAAGGGATATCCCTGTGGCCAAGCAGCCCAGGCGCATGATCAATCGGGATACAGTGACGGCATGCTCACCCTGTCACATCTGTATAAAGTTTGTAAATGATCACATTTACAGTAATGTGTTTATGTGTGAAGGAGTTGGGTTTGGGGGTCCTGGCTTGTCTTGGACATGGGCAAGGGGGTCCTTACAGTAAAGAAAAAAAAGGGAACCCCTGTACTACACGATCACTTACAGTAGCTCTGATCTCATCTGAGACTACAGCTCTTGATCTTCCTCGTATTCTTCTTCCACCACGCATACGTATTCCTCGCCCTCTCCAGCCTCTCTTCTTCATCTTTCAGCCACTTCTCTATTCTGGCTGGGTCCATGTTTACATCACAATACAAACCTATTCAGCAGTTGTCTCCTTTTGTAATGAAATAGAAAGAGTAACACCTGCAGATGTTCATCTATGAGAATCAGCTGTGGCTGGTTAAACTGCATTTTTAGATTTAAAATATGTTACAATAACATATTGCTGTTGAATGTTGCTCTTATTCAGTTTTGCATCATGTTATTGTTTTGAATATAAGTTTAACAGTTTTGTAAACAGTATGTAAGCACATGCAAAATGGCCTGTTAGTACAATGATTTTTGGCAGTTGTTGTGTCTGAGTGAGAAAAGAATTCATGACATTTGAGAGATGTAGTCATTGAATGGCCTAGTGAACTAGACCAATTCTTGCTTTGCAGAGTTTGTATATATATATATATATTGTATCTATATATTCACATATATAGGATGGCTTGCCAGGCTAGTCATTGAATGCCTTTTGTGCCAAAACAATGATAATTGATCCTCAGTTTAGCCCACATAGACGTCTGTTGTGCTCACTGTGTGAAGAGTTTAGCAAATGTGACCAAAGTATTGAAAAATGTGTCCTAGCGTCTGTAAACTGTAAACCGTAAATGCATGCATGTGTGTGTGCTTGTGTGTGTATGTGCTTGTGTGTGTGTATGTGTGCGTGTGCTTGTGTGTGTGCGTGTATATGTGTGTATGTATGTGTGTGTGTGTGCGCGCGCATGTGTGTACGTGTGTGTATGTGTGTATGTATGTGTGTGTATGTGCTTGTGTGTGTGTGAGTGTATGTGCTTGTGTGTGTGTACGTGCGTGTGTGTGTATGTATGTGCGTGTGTGTGTGTATGTGCGTGTGTGTATGTGCGTGTGTGTATGTGCTTGTGTATGTGCTTGTGTGTGTGTATGTGTGTGTATGTGCTTGTGTGTGCGTGTATGTGTGTGTGTGTGTATGTGCTTGTGTGTGTGTATGTGCTTGTGTGTGTGTATGTGCTTGTGTATGTGCGTGTGCGTGTATGTGCTTGTGTGTGTGTGCGTGTATGTGCTTGTGTGTGTGTGAGGGTGTGTGTGTATGTGCTTGTGTGTGTGTGTGTGTGTGTGCATGCGTGTGTGTGCATGCGTGTGTGTACATCTTTGCTGCTGTCAAAAGGGAGCTCTGATTCTGTTTGTGAAATGGTGTAAAAGGTTTTATTTGTTCACTTCTTGTTGGTCAACTCTGGCAACAATTCATGTCCTTTTGGGAGTGTTCAAAATGACAAACCAAGGAAATATCTGATAAGAGAACAAGAGAAACAACATTATGAATCGCCTTGTAATAAAAATAAAGATTTATCTTTGAGAAATATGTGATTAGTTAAAAAAATAACTCAAACAAACAGAAACCTTTTCTTTAAGGACAACAAACAACTTCAAAGCATGCTGATTAGAAGTGAGCTTACTATTCAACATGTTTTTACCAGAGGTTAATCTGACATATAGGTGAATAAGCCTCTGTGGACAGGTAACAAGGGTGGCATCTAATGAACGAGATGCAGAAGTACTGTAGATGGGTCACATGTTTATGTTGTTTTTGTTTAACCCAGGTTCCATTTAAATATATCATAAATTAAATAACCAGATTATTGTGAAATATGAAAATGAATCTAAAATCATTTCTAATTTGGTGTTCTCTGTGTAGGAGCCTTGCAAAAAGAATGCAAGCCTGCCATCTACTGGAGTTAAAACATATTACAACCAAAGACAACCACTTTGTCTACATTAAACTACTGAACATTCTCTTTACAGCACAACAGAATAGGAACTGTCATTAACTAGTATAACTGCATGTCCCATAAGAAAAAAACATGTAGCTAAAAGTAATCTCAAAGAGGTCTCTGTATTGTTGTGTAGAGTATCTTACACGATCATAAACCATCTGAGAGGTCAGTCTACAGATCCCAGTTTTATCATTAAATAAACCGGAGGACTGCTTGTTGTTTCAACATTTACAAGAAATAAAATTCCAGATTTTATGTAATTGATTTCTGTAGGCGACTTATGTAGATTGTAGATTGATATTGTTTTTATTGGTTGAAAACATTCTTTAGAAATTGAAAAATGTATATATGATCTATGAAAATGTGAATTGTTTAATTAAACTATATGCGTTAATATAACACAACATATCATTAGATTAATGTTTAGTTTTGAAACAGATGAAAAGTATTTTGCATTTGTATCAATAGTTTATACGGGTTGCTTTTTATACAATAAGACAATATAAACATCTGAATTGTCACAAAATAAGCTTTTTATGGCTCGCGCACGCGAGTGCGCGTGCGTGCGTGCGTGCGTGTTTATGGAAGGCGCGCTAACGGACTACGTGGGTGTGTCAACATTAAAATTTGAAAAAGTTAATTTTGTAAACTGGTTCTTGCACATTGTCTCCGTGCACGTGTAAACATCGCTACGTCTGTTTGCTGATGAATAAAATAATCGTTACCAGAGAAAAGAAAATAAAAGGGTTCCAGGACGGATGTCGCCATCTTTAGTATGGGACAATAACCCCACCGCAAACACACAACTTGTTATAATTTCATAAAAATCGCGATATGTTTACAGTATGGAGATTTCAAGTGTTGTTAAAGTATGTCCAAAAATAAAAATACATTTACAAGCTCACAATGGCAAATAAAAAAATTCCGTTTGTCTGTGTTAGACTGTGAAGTTGTTATCGAGCGAGTCTGCGTCGCCATGTTTACTTTGGGTGACTCTTCCATTTTCCTCCGCCTCTGGTTGTCAAGAAGATGGCAGCTTCCAGGCAGGCATGAGAGCAAATACTTCTCTACAAATCGAATGAATTTGGATTATTGACACAACATAAGAGCACATACCCGTGTTTTTACATCTACTGTATCGGATTAAGTGAGTAAAACTTTGAAATGTTTGTGCCTTTTTCGGGTTTGTTATGTTTTGTTGTAGCAAACCGCCCGGCCATTTTTCTTGTGGGAGCTGCCGATAGAGGCCGATTGTCGAAAAGATGGCTGCTTCCAGAGACGGCATGAAACAGAATAATACAGCATTTTCATTGTTTATCTCCATTTAGCTCAGTTTCAGAGGTGTTTGTGCAACTAAATTTGCATCAGGTAAATTGTGCATGCGTGGGTTATTTGAAGTTTTGTCGAATTTAATTGTGAATTTGGACGACGCTTTGACAGATGCGAGCCGCAAAGCTAACGCTAATAGCATGGGCAAATTAAGCTCACAGGCTAGCCGCAGGAGCTAACGGAGCTAGCAGTTTGTTTGGATTCACAAATAGCCCTTATTTTGTTATAATAACAACAAACCATTCGACCGTAGTTGTGAGTTGTCGTGTTATTAAGTATGGTATATGACTTTGCACGCTTGAGGATATTTTTAACGTTATCACTAGCGTTAAATCGTGGAAAAAATGCTAATGTTGCTAGCTACAAAATGAGAGGCATGAAAATAGACGACTCTTGCTAACAATTCTAGATGTAGGTGTAATTCAAGTTACAGCTGTATATTATTCTTTTTGCTTAGTCACATTTGCACTTGTAGAATACATTGTTGTTGTATCGTATTTTTTTGCCGGTGTTATCGGTTAGTGTCCATGTATTTAGCCTTTTAATTCGCTTCCGCCATTTTTCAGAAGGGCAGTAGCTTTAGCGGCGGTTTGTTTGGTTGTGAGATGGCTGCTTCCATGGATTGAATTCAAATAACTTGGAGGAAACTTAAGTGATGGTAAAACGTGCATTTATCAAGATACCTGGATATGTACACAACTACGTATACGTAACGTGGGGCTTGAAATAAGGTCTTGCATCTTGTTTGGTTTGAGTGCATCTTTCAATCGAAGTTTACCGCTAACAGTTTTTTAGCCCTCAAGCTACTTTAGCAGCAACCCCCCCGAATGTTTGGTGCTCTAGTCGGTCACACGCTGCTGTTGTCTTCCTGGATTTATTGTGTTACAATCGGTACGATAGTTTGGGGGTAATAAAACAAGCGTTTGTTTGTTTTTTTGTCTTTTTTTCTGGCAGAAGTCATGTCTGCCCCAGGCTCCGCAGTGACCGGGACCACTGCGTCGGTTCTGCAGCCGCGATGGAAACGGGTCCTCGGGTGGTCAGGTCCGGTTCCCCGACCCAGGCATGGACACAGAGCTGTGGCAATAAAAGAGCTTATGGTCGTCTTTGGTGGTGGAAATGAGGGGATTGTTGATGAATTACATGTATACAACACAGGTAAGTTTAGCTTGCATCATAAAACTTGACCTGCTGTATAAATGTAGCCGACACAATGTTGTGCTCAGTATATTTGCACAGGTCACTGGCAGTTATCGAAAAAATGTACACTTCGTTTCATACAAACATTCAGTTTTAATAGAAACTTAAGATGTTTAAAGTTAAACATTGTGTAGGCCCGAGTAGGCCAAACAAACCCGCGTCTGGGTATTTTTGTCCCCCTCTGCTGGAGACGACGTGTTATTACAGTGTTAAAAAAGGCGGGCTAAAATAAAATGGATGATGATGGTTGGTTTAAGTTTGTCTCGTTTCCTGTTCTTAAACCAGAACCACTGAACTAATTCAAGTTGGTCTAATTAGGGACAAATACATGAAGACTTCACTAGTAAATCCATCTGTTCTTTTGTATGTTGATTTGTTTTTAATAATAAGTAATTCAATTTCACATAAAATTAATGTTTGTTTACTGTGTTAAATCCCAAAGTTAGTTGGATCAGTACCCTAAGAGATTGTTTAGAGTTGCCACTAACTGTGGGAGTTTTTATCCTTACCTTAGTAATAAACTAACTTTGACTTTTAGAGTAAAAAGAAAAGCACATATAAATGAACTTTACTTTGTTTTGATTTCAGCAACAAACCAGTGGTTTATCCCGGCGGTCCGTGGCGATATTCCTCCTGGTTGTGCTGCATATGGTTTCGTTTGTGATGGAACTCGGTTGTTGGTGTTTGGTGGGATGGTGGAGTATGGAAAGTATAGCAATGATCTCTATGAACTACAGGTAATTTCTCTTAATGCCTTTTTAGGTGAATTTGTGCATTAAAGTATTCAATATAAATGTTTTTAAAACATCGTGGGGTGTTTATTTTTACAAATGTCTAGTGTAAATAAATTGGACTTGTTTACAAAGTATTTTGTAACAAATGTGTTGTACTACTTTAGCAGGGTGCTTGTTTTCCACCCAGTGGCTGAATTTGATCTTGTCTGGCTACTTTAGGAGCTTATTGATGGAATAACTCTTCCATTGTCAAACTAAAGGATAAAAGTTTTCTGACTTTACAATTATGTAAAGAAATGTAAAATCATTCAAATGTAAGCTTCAAATAAATTTGAATTCAGGAAATTTGACAGATGAGATAAATACTGTTCAGCAGATTTGGGATAAAACACATTACATTTTCACACAAACGTAACCATTACTACCAGAACACAAGCACCAGTTTTTTTCCCCTAATTTACTAACGGCGTGTTGTTTCCGTGATCTGTCACAGGCTAGCAGATGGGAATGGAAAAAACTGAAAGCAAAAAATCCAAAAAATGGTCCGCCTCCCTGTCCTCGTCTTGGCCACAGTTTTTCATTGGTTGGTAACAAATGTTACCTGTTTGGTGGACTGGCCAATGACAGTGAAGATCCAAAAAACAACATTCCCAGGTGAGGCCGGTTTTCCACCATCAGACTCCAGCTCACCGCCGTACTGCTTGACTCTGATCTTTTGTCTTGTTTTTTTATTCCAGATACCTGAATGATCTGTACACGCTTGAGCTTCGTCCAGGTTCTAGCGTGGTTGGATGGGATATTCCTATCACATATGGAGTTCTGCCTCCTCCTCGTGAGAGTCACACTGCTGTGGTGTACACAGAGAAGACCACCAGGAAATCCCGCTTGATAATCTATGGAGGAATGAGTGGATGTCGTCTTGGAGATCTGTGGACTCTGGATATTGGTGTGTTTAATCGCGTAAAGAGGAGTAACCACAGTAAACTAGTAACTGATGATGTGTTGGAAACTGATCATTTCACACGAGCAAGAGAAGAGATGGGTTCATGTTTGATGTGAGTAGATTTCACTAATATGAGACGGTCTTTGTCCCTAGATACCCTGACTTGGAACAAACCATCAGTAGGTGGAACAGCACCACTTCCACGAAGTCTCCACTCTGCCACCACAATCACAAACAAGTGAGGAGGCTGCTGAGCGTTTCTCATGCATAGATCTATGTTCTGATGTTTAAATATCTTGTAGAAATCAGTAAAATGGTTCCTGGTGGCCGGATCTGACTGATTCCATCTTTTTGCTCTCATTGTAGAATGTATGTTTTTGGAGGATGGGTTCCTTTGGTGATGGATGATGTTAAAGTAGCCACACATGAGAAAGAGTGGAAATGCACAAACACTCTGGCCTGCCTAAATCTGGGTTTGTTTAACGTCTGATTTTACACAAGAATGCTGAGTACACGAGGCAGCTCTGGTGCTAAACTCTGCCATGCTCTTTTAGACACCATGTGCTGGGAGACTGTGTTGATGGATACTCTGGAGGACAACATCCCCAGGGCTCGTGCTGGCCACTGTGCTGTGGCTATCAACTCCAGGCTGTACGTGTGGAGTGGGCGTGACGGTTATCGTAAAGCGTGGAACAACCAAGTCTGTTGTAAAGACCTCTGGTACCTTGAAACAGGTGGGTGTGCTCATGAGTGATAATAGGGGAGGTCAGAAAGTGGTTTTTTTTTTTTTTAATTATTATTTATTTTAATGATGCTATTGTTTATCTCTCAGAACGGCCACACGCTCCGGCCAGAGTACAGCTCGTCCGTGCCAACACAAACTCTTTGGAAGTGAGCTGGGGGGCGGTTTCCACAGCCGACACATACTTGCTGCAGCTGCAGAAGTATGACATCCCAGCAACCCCAGCAGCAGCCTCACCAGCGATGAGTGCAACCCCATCACAGCCTGTTAACTCTCCAAAGAGCCCCGTGCCTGCTGCTGCAGCACCATCTGCTCAGAGTTTACCACAGACAGGTAACAATCAAGACAGCGAGATCCAAACTCCTCTGTCCCCGTTGCTCCAACGCAAAGTCTTGATGATGTGTATCGTGTTTGCAGCTGTTTTGAAGGTTGCAGCTCAGCAGTCTGCCACTGGTGCATCTGTTGTCACAGTTCGCCCCAGCCAGCCGGGGAAATCCCCCGTCACTGTGACATCCCTTCCTCCAGGTGTTCGAATGGTAGTGCCTACCCAAACCACCCAAGGATCGGTACGGCTGTTTTCACACAGCACTTAGCCTTGTCATAGCTTTGGTGTGGTGTCTCTTTGTTGTGTTGTCAAATGAATTCAGGAATGTTGTACTTTTCCTTTGTTCTTAGCCAATCGGGAGCAGCCCTCAGATGAGTGGCATGGCAGCTCTGGCTGCTGCAGCTGCAGCCACACAGAAGATCCCGCCCTCCTCTGCAGGAACTGTCCTCAATGTTCCTGCAGGTGCCACCATTCTGAAGACGGTTGCTGTTTCCCCGGGCACAACCACAGTCAAAGTGGCTTCTCCAGTAATGGTACCTATCAGAACATGATGGATGTTCTCATTTCCAGTATCAGATGCAGTCTGTCAGTTAAGTAAAGATGATTTTGTGCTTGTAGGTCAGTAACCCAGCTACCCGGATGTTGAAGACTGCTGCAGCCCAGGTGGGCACAGCAACTGCCTCCTCTCCCACCACCACCAGACCCATCATTACTGTGCACAAGTCTGGTGCTGTCACAGTGGCTCAGCAGGCCCAGGTAGTGACCACTGTGGTGGGAGGAGTCACCAAAACCATCACTCTGGTCAAGAGTCCCCTCACCATGGGTGGCAGTGGCACTCTGGTAAGAAAACAGGAATTTTGTAACACATTTTATTATAAAAGGCACAGTCTGGTGCTTTTATAATTGCATGCTATGAATCCTGGATTTTATAAATTGCCTTTTACACTTGGTGTGTGTGCGTGGCTTGTTTTTATGTCACAAGATATTTTGAACCAGTGGGGGAGGGTGTATTAGCTGGCCTACAGTGAGTGTTGGAGAGCTGGAGTTAGAAAACAGAGAGCATGATGTTAGTCATCTGCATGACTGTAGTTCAGTTAGGGCTGAAATGACTCAAAGCCACAGGTTTAGTGGTCCACCTTCCCGCTGAACTCCCTGTACTGTCCGATGCTTTCTAGTGACTCATGAGCTTGAGTCTCTCTCCTGTGTCGGCAGATCTCCAACCTTGGGAAGATGATGTCTGTGGTGCAAACCAAGCCAGTGCAGACATCAGCTGTCACAGGCCAGGCCTCCACTAACCCTCTCACACAGATCATACAGGTCAGCTATCTGCATGAGTGCAGGATTAAAAAAAAAAACCAGGAGGTAGCTTAAACTCCTGAGACAGGCACCAGGTGGCTTTCCCCCCAGTGGATTGTTTAACATGTGCTTTTGTTCTCAGACCAAGGGCCCGCTCCCAGCTGGCACCATTCTGAAGCTGGTGACTTCTGCAGATGGCAAACCCACAACGATCATCACCACAACCCAGGCAGGGGGCACCGGAAACAAGCCCACTATCCTCAACATAAGTGGGGTTTCTCCCACTACTACTAAGCAGGGCACCACCATCATTAAGACCATCCCCATGTCGGCCATCATGACCCAGCCTGGAGCCACAGGTTAGCATTTTTTTAGCGCTACTCCCTTTTACCAACAAGAGCAAGGAAAAAAATACAGAAGAGATGAAACATCAGTCATCCAGACTTATTTTAGTCTCCAGTTGATGTGAGAACATATTTCATGTTTTGTTGTGTTTCCAGGTGTGACGAGCAGTGCAGGTATGAAAACACCTATAACGATCCTTACCACAAAGGTAATGACCACTGGAACTCCTGGTAAAATCATCACGGCAGTGCCCAAACTCACCACTGCAGCTGGGCAGCAGGGCCTGACACAGGTACTGACCGGCCCAGTAACTCTCAGAGCAGCAGCAGTAACCATGTAGCGGCTAAAGCAGGTGTGTCTGATCCTAGGTGGTGTTAAAGGGTGCTCCTGGACAGCCTGGAACTATTCTGCGCACGGTGCCCATGAGCACGGTGGGTGGTGTTCGTCTGGTTACTCCAGTAACGGTGTCAGCTGTTAAACCCACCGTCACCACTCTGGTTGTCAAGGGGACTACTGGTAAGAACACTGGTTGTGACGCCACATTTTGTTATTTACAGTGTTGCCTTTAACACTTCGCCTTCATTTCCTCCAGGAGTCACCACTTTGGGCACAGTCACTGGCACCGCGTCCACCACCTTGGCTGGAGGTGCTGCCGACAGTTCCAGCGCCTCACTGGTAACACCTATCACCACACTGGGAACCATCGCCACACTGTCCAGCCAGGTGATCAACCCAACTGCCATCACTGTGTCAGCTGCCCAGACCAGCCTGACTTCTACTTCCACCCTCTCCTCGTCCACTATGACCGTACAGGTAAGACGCAGCGGTCCTGAGCTGTAGGTAATGTTAGTGTTAGAGAGGTGAAGCCTTGTCTGTGCTGAATTATGCACTTGTTTGACCCTTTAGAGAGTTTAAATTATTCATTTATTTTGTTTCAGAACCAGCCCACCCAGGTAACTCTGATCACAACTCCCAGTGGCGTGGAAGCCCAACCAGTTCAGGACCTCCCTGTTTCCATTCTGGCTTCACCGACCTCTGAACAGCCCAGCTCCACTGACGCAGGAGCAGCTGGAGACGGCTCTGGGACCGTCACCCTGGTCTGCTCCAACCCGCCCTGCGAGACCCACGAGACCGGAACCACCAACACCGCCACCACCTCCTCCGCCACCATCGGAGCAGGACAGGTGTGCTCCAACCCGCCCTGCGAGACCCACGAGACCGGAACCACCAACACCGCCACCACCTCCTCCGCCACCATCGGAGCAGGACAGGTGTGCTCCAACCCGCCCTGCGAGACCCACGAGACCGGAACCACCAACACCGCCACCACCTCCTCCGCCACCATCGGAGCAGGACAGGTGTGCTCCAACCCGCCCTGCGAGACCCACGAGACCGGAACCACCAACACCGCCACCACCTCCTCCGCCACCATCGGAGCAGGACAGGTGTGCTCCAACCCGCCCTGCGAGACCCACGAGACCGGAACCACCAACACCGCCACCACCTCCTCCGCCACCATCGGAGCAGGACAGGTGTGCTCCAACCCGCCCTGCGAGACCCACGAGACCGGAACCACCAACACCGCCACCACCTCCTCCGCCACCATCGGAGCAGGACAGGTGTGCTCCAACCCGCCCTGCGAGACCCACGAGACCGGAACCACCAACACCGCCACCACCTCCTCTGCCACCATCGGAGCAGGACAGGTGTGCTCCAACCCGCCCTGTGAGACCCACGAGACGGGGACAACCAACACAGCCACCACAGCCTCATCGAACATGGGAGGAGCCCAGCAGGTGTGTTCTAACCCACCTTGTGAGACCCACGTGACCGGCACCACCAACACAGCCACGCAGTCTTCATCCAACATGAATACGGGGGAGACTGGCACCGTGCAGAGCGCTTGCTCCAATCCGCCCTGCGAAACCCACGAAACGGGGACCACCAACACTCCGTCCACAGCCACCTCCAGCATGGGAGGAGATCAGACCAGCACAGCATCAGGCCTGGTCCAGAGGGTCTGCTCCAACCCACCCTGTGAAACACACGAGACCGGGACCACCAACACTGCCACCACCGCTACCTGCAGCATGGAGACCGGCGAAGGAACAGGTATGCTAGCAGTGTTTGGTTGGTGGGAAGACGTGCTGCCATGTGCTGTCTGCACAGCTCAGTTACCAACCTGAGGGTTGTACCTACAGCAGCTCTACAGACTGGGATGTTTAAATAACCCAGATGAAACTAGAGTTTCTTAGCTCGTGGTTTATTTTTCAAGTTTTGAGGGATTTGTGTTTAAACGTTCTTTTGTTGGATCAAACAAATGTAAGAGGTGATGTTTTTGTTTCCAGCTGCCCAGCAGACAGAAGAGGAAGCAGAAGGAACCAGCAGCACAGAGGTAGCTTCCACCACTGCAGCAGCTGCCCCGGCTGCCACCGCCCAAGGCAGGGCCATCACTACCGTCACCCAGTCCACACCTGTCCCCGGTCCCTCAGTACCAGTAAGGAAACGCTCTAGCATCGTTATCCGTTTTCTACTTTTCACAGATAGTTTTATGTTTTTTTGCTGCTGTTGTGTTAGGAATCTCAACTCTGGTTCTTTTCCCCTTCAGTCGATTTCATCTATCACAGAGGGAGCGAGTGCGGCTGCCAGCTCCACAGAAGAACCCATGCAAACTGATGAGGCTGCATCAGCTGAAGCTGCACCTGCTGAGGAGGCAGCTGCAGCGATGGAGACACAAGCAGCGGTGAATAAAACATGACGTCTGACAACGGCTAGCGCTAGCTTTACTTTCTCCACCTGATATGGGCTTTTGCACCCATTTAATTAGGCTTTTAATGTCTTCTTCCAGGGAGAAGCAGCCGCTGCAACAGCCTTGAACCTGCCTTCAGAGCTGATGTCTGAGGGTCAGGGAGCCACACTGATGGTGACGGGGCTGTCGGATGAAGAGCTGGCTGTGACTGCTGCAGCCGAGGCCGCCGCTCAGGCAGCAGCCACTGAAGAGGCCCAGGCTCTGGCCATCCAGGCTGTTCTCCAAGCCGCCCAGCAGGCTGTCATGAGTGAGTATGGTTTTAAAATATCCTTTCGCTAATCTTCTCGTTACATTACATCCAAATCATCAAAAACAAAATGGTTTTTGCAGGTAGGAAGTAGATTTTAGCACTTCTTAAGTTTTTGATTTAACCATTTTACAGATGAAGGTGATGCTGCTGGAGACGGTCAGCAAACCACCAACATCCCCATCATGCTGACCCAGCAGGAGCTTGCAGCGTTGGTCCAGCAGCAGCAGCAGCTGCAGGAGGCCCAGGCTGCAGCCCAGCAGGCCTCGGTGGACACCAGCCTACCCACAGAGGGCCTCGCACCAGCTGACAGCCTCAACGACCCGTCTGTTGAAAGTAATGGACACAACGAAATGGCAGCCTCTGTTGCCTCCGTGGCGTCCATCCTTCCACGCACCACTGCTGAAAGTGAGTCTGCAATCACTCTATTTGGATTCTAAAATGATCTGTTTCGTACACGTGGGTGAACTATTTTATGCTGCTTTACCCTAAATCCAGCTCTGGCTCCTTCAAGTACATTTGCACCATCCGGATCAGTAGCAAGTCCAGCCAAGCTGCAAGCAGCAGCCACTCTGGCAGAGGTCGCCAACGGCATCGAAGGAGAGGTGAGACATTTTGTTATTAGCATCTGTCACAGCTCAAAGTGGAAGTACCATTCTAATGACGCTTTATTCTTTCATCTGACCAGAAACAAGCCCCTCAGCCCACTCCAGTGAAGCCTGTTGTAAAGAAGGAGAACCAGTGGTTTGATGTTGGAATTGTGAAAGTGACAAATATGGTTGTGACTCACTTCTATGTGCCAGCAGATGATTCTCAAGGAGATGTGAGTGTGCTAGCAGAGTGTTTATGTCTGTTCTGTGTTGAGGTTGTCTCTAACCACACGTGTATGTTTGGTAGGATGACTCTGGCATCGTACCCGACTACAGTCAGATGAAGAAAATGGAGCTGCAGCCCGGCACAGCTTACAAATTCCGTGTTGCAGGAATTAACGCTTGTGGTCGCGGAGCTTTCTCTGAGATTTCTGCTTTCAAAACTTGCCTACCCGGTTTTCCAGGGGCACCTTGTGCCATCAAAATCAGCAAGGTAGGCAGTCCTGTGTAGTGCTGGGTTGTGTTTTCAACTCAGAACTAAGGGTGCACCGATTGCAGTTTTTGGCTGATCACCGATCTTGAGAAAAATTTGACTTGCCGATACCAATTTTATCTTAACTAAAAGCAGATTGCATCAATGTTTCAATTTCCTTTTACTGAGAAAACCAATATGAATACTCATGACACAATAACAGTTTCAACTGGACATGAGGTCATGTTCTCAAATATAAATGAACATATTTAGCATTGCTGTTTGAGCTACACAATCACATTTGTTCCTTTAGACTTTCATTTTTCTAATTTTGAAAACAAAACTTTTGTACCTGTTTTGACACACTTGTCCAAAAAAATTATTCTATAGCAATGCTTTGATTTAACATTAACTAGGGGTGCACCGATTGCAGTTTTTGGCTGATCGCCGATCTTGAGAAAAACCTGAGATCAAGGCCGATAAATCGGTTGGCCGATCGATCAGTGCACCCCTACTCAGAACAGACTTGGATCATGACAGTTTGCCCACCTTTGGGAACAGGGCACTGAGTTATTGTTCACTGTGGTCCACAGAGTCCAGATGGAGCCCACCTGACCTGGGAGCCCCCCTCTGTGACGTCAGGAAAGATCATTGAGTACTCGGTGTACCTGGCTATCCAGAGCAACCAGACGACCGAGGCCAAGGCCTCCACCCCAGCTCAGCTAGCCTTCATGAGAGTGTATTGTGGACCCAACCCGTCGTGCTTGGTGCAGTCGTCCAGCCTCTCCAACGCTCACATCGACTACACCACTAAGCCAGCTATCATCTTCCGCATCGCCGCCCGCAACGAGAAGGGTTACGGCCCTGCCACCCAAGTCCGATGGCTGCAGGGTTCGTGTTTAGAGTCCCACACGGTAACAAGAGGTTTGTGATTGTTGACAAACTGACTCTAATTGTTGTTGTGATTCACAGAATCTGGCAAAGATGCTGCATCTGCTAAGCTTGCTCCTAAAAGACCAGGCGCCTCACCTGACATGTAAGTCCAGCGGTCTTGTTTCATGTTGAGCGGATCCTTATCACACACGCCATACTTACTCTGGTTTTATGTGTCCTCCTGCAGTAAGCCTGCTGGTCTAAAGAAAGCAAGGACGGACCAGTGAGGTTCCCCAGAGATACCCTCCCAGTCTGTCTTTTTTTTCCCCCCTACTGTCCTTTTTATCAGGAAGACTGAGCTTCACCCCTCTCATCCTCATCCTAACCTCATCCTCCACCCCCACGTCTCAGTTCAAGACGACAGCGAAAGCAGAACAACAACAAGAAGCTGAGATGAAAGTCAATCTGAGATGTTTCTGTAGATAAAACCCTTCTTTCCTCTACTCGTTCTGTTGGTTGTGATATTTTTAGAGCAACACAAAAACCTAGAAGCACATTCTCTTTTTCAGTCACACCCTTTCCATCTTTTTAACATCTTATTTTTTTGGCTTGTTTCAAGTAGTTGAACAATATAGAGAAGCATTTACACTTTCAACAAACTGGGAGCCTGCCTGAGCGCGATGTTACCTTTTTCTTTTTTCTGTGTTTTGTGAATTCTGGGGGAATGTAGAGAGAGACTACATGAAATGTTGTACAGTGTTGACAAATGGCTTTGGAGGCGTTAGTTTAGACGAGAGGAAAGAATCGGTATGGAAACAAATAAAGCACTTGTCCTCCACAGACGAGGACATCGTTTTCTTTATTCCTTTCTTTTGTGTTTTTGGCTCAAAACAAATTTACTTCATGGAGAACCAAGTCTGTACCGTCACCGTACCGGACTCCCGTCTCCTGCTAAAATCATCACTGTGCGCTTTTGTTGTTTCCCCCGACATGAGGACTGGTGGCAGACACGCTGGAGTGGACAAATGAGGAGGAGATTTGTGGAGAAAGAATGATGGACTTTGCTAGGACAGAGACTTGCATCACATTTAAACAGCAACAAAAAAATTCCAAAACCTTTCCCAAAAAATTAGCAACATTGCAGAAAATCTTTTGTGTAGTTTATTTTTGTATTTTTAAGCTTTTTTTCCCCCCTCCTGTGTGTATCTGTATGTTGTTTGCATTTTAAAAGAAGAAGTTTTTTTAACTGTTGTTCATCCCCGTAGTTTGTGTTGGTGGGAAGACGGGTGGCTGTGTTGAGGTTGCCACTATATTTTTAAAAGTCGGTTGTATGTTCTTGTTCTCAGAAGGCAAAGAAAAGGCAGACAGACTTGTTTGTTCCAAGTAGAACCGCAGAGGTTATAGGACTGAAGGGAACTTCGCAGTGGACCCAGGGAGAGGAGAGTTGTTTTTGTTTTTTTACTTTAAGTTGCTTGTGTTGCTTCAATTGCCAAACAGAATTTCCCGGGTAGGAGGAAAGTCAACATCTGATCTTTCATCCCTTTCCTCTGTTACCCTCAATCAGATGCTTTTTATGCTCATGAATCTTTCATTTTTAGAATGACAAATTATATTAGTAGGCTTACTGTCCCTCACCCTATTGATGTATGTGAATCCATTTATTGTTTTGTTTTTCCTTCCACGGCTCTGTATTTCAGACTACAGATGGTGTGCTAAGCTAACTGTGACCTGTTTGATGTCTGGGAAGGAAGCTCACAGCCGGAGTGTACTCACTTGTAAATTAGTTCGTTCATAGAGCAAGAATAAAACCAACACAAAAAAGAAAAAACATCTGGGCCTTTTATATAATTACCTGTAACAAACTTTTTACATGTTGGTCATCTCTGGATTGCCTTTTGTGTCTTTACTTATAAAAGATTCAAATATATATATGAATATATTTAGTCTCCCTGATTGTTCTGAGTTGCTTCTCTGTAGGAGTCTGAGCTAGGTCGGTTCCAGCCCAGACCTGTACAGGTGGGGGTTCTGACTGGACATGAGTGTAAATGTGTTTGTGAGGGCAGACCGAGGTTTGACGGGAAGATGACCGGAACGGGCAGAGCCAAGGCTGGTTCCTCAGCCTGGGGTTCAGTTTGGGATTTCTCCTGATTTCTTTCTAGAAACAACCGTTCTCTTCATATACATTCATGATTTTGTGCGTGTCGGTGTGTCTGTTGAACAAAACTAGACATGCATGCAAAAGCAGTGTATTTTAGTAGTGATGCCTTAAGTTAGACCATAAGCTGAAGGTTCTCAAGAAAAAAAAAAACAAGAAAAAGGAAAAAAAAACATTTAATGAGTTTGTTCTTCTCTCCATGTGGTATACAATTGTGTCCTTTCCTTCCACAGTACCTTTGCTGGGTCACTATTTTTGCACCCTTGTTAGATAGGTCATCATCAGCAGTGCCGAGGTCTCTGAGCCCCCCCCCCCATACTGGGACGAGTGCCCCCCCCTCAGCACTCACAGGTGTTGCGAGGAGTTTCTCTCGGTTGTTTGCAGGTTATCTGGAAATGTCCTGTATTTTCCAATGTGTGTTTTTTGTACTGTAGGGAGTAATGTATCTTTTATCATCAAAAAATAAACATGTTAAACAGAAATGTTGTCTCTGCCTGGTCTGAGCCGGCTCAGTTACCTGCTGTAATCCGCGCTCGGCGCCTCTCAGGAACGGCTTCTCCAGGTCCACATCCTGTTTGGCGCTTCCTTCAAAGTACTCTGCTCCAGTCTGCTCACACCACTGCAGGGCCTTTCTGTGAGACACCTGCAACAGAAACAAACGGCTCCAGAGCTGAACGGGATAAAGGATGATAAACAGGAAGCTGCAGCATTTTTATTCCTCCAACATTATTTTATACTGACTGTCCTGCCTTTTCTGTCCCATCTGTCCTTTATTCAGGATAGAAGTTTCAGCCTATTGTTCTTTTTTACATTTAATTGAAGATCTGCAGTAGAATGAGTGATGTCAACAGAGACGTGTTTATTAGACATCAGCGGTCTGCAGCAGGCCGGTCTTCTACAGCCAATCATCTAACAGCAGCTCAGCCTAAATCTGTTTATTGTGTTATTATGTATTATTACTATTGTGTCTAAAATCATTAAAGTCCTCATCAAAACTAAAGTAACAAAAACTTCCAGGTGTTAGCCTTTTCTAATCTTCCTATAAACTATATTTAGATTGCTTATAATCACACTAACGAAGCACACATTAAATAGAATGTAAAATATCTGAAGGAACTATAATCTGCATTTGAATAAATGAGTGTAAACATCTGTGTTATGTTTAACAGAAAAAAAATTTGAATGTTTAAAAAATTCCAAAATGTTGGCGCTAAAGAGGATCTTTCTGAGTTGTAGGCTTTTGTTTGAAATACGTTTTTCATTTCCTTTAATTCATTATTAATAAAAACATAAAAAACAAGATCCAGATTCTAATTCAGGTCCTCCTGGTTCTGCTGGGCCCCCAAAACAAACCAGGATCACCCAAATTTAAAACCTGATTCTTGATTAGATGAACCTGTGACGTCTTTTCTGTGTGACCCTGGCTGACCTCTCTGTTGCTCAGGTCGGTTTTGTTGCCCAGAACGAGAAAGGGGAAGTCAGATGGATCCTGAGGTTCTCCCTGGACCAGGAACTCCTTCCTCCACATGTCCAGGGCTCCAAAACTGGCAGCAGACGTGACATCAAACACCAGCATGCAGCAGTGGCTTCCTCTGTACAGCGGCGTTCCCAGAGACTGGAACCTCTCTGTGCCTGCTGTGTCCCATATCTGACACACACACACACACACACACACACACACACACACACACACACACACACACACACACACACACACACACATACACACACACAGCTCTTAAACATGTTGAAACATCCTGTGTTCTCTAAAATGAAGTTTCATGTGTTGTTCTCAGGGAAAACGATAGTTGTCAGCCTCAGTGCTGTAAGTGAAAGTGAAACAGCTGTTCACCAAAACAACAACAACAACAAGCCAAGGTCTCTGAGTAGAGATGAGAGTGAATGGGTTTACCCAGAATTCCCTATGAGGATCATCTTCAGGGTGATGGGAGTCTTTCCTTCACTCATCTTCTCAGAAGGTGATCAGATTAGGTCCACCGGAGCCTCAGAAGACGATGCCTTCAGGTGCTCCTCGGAAATCAGACCGACAGTGATTTTTACTGCATAAGAGCTGCAGCTTCAAACCACTTGAAGTGAAATTCAACAGCATTCATTAATCTGGTTTCTCTGCTTTCATCCTACATGCTTCAGAATTCCTGTAATGTTTGATTATTAGCTGCAGCGTTGATGACTGATTGTGACCAACGCTTGTGAAAGCATCACTCAGCTGCACTTTTATTAACCCTACAGCCACCACCACTAAGGTTTTGAGAATGGCACAGACATTAATTGTCTCTTAATTTGCTGCCTTTGTCTTTTATAATGGCAGTTAGAATAAACTCTACAATGATGTGGAAAGTGAGTTAATTACAAGAGAGGAGCTATGATAAATGGCCAGTGAGTGTATATATATATATATATATATATATTGCATCGAGTCACTGACTTGTGTCAGAGACTTTACACTGTAAAGTTGCTGTAAAGTTTACGGCAACTCCTATACTAAGAAAGAAAATTGCCCTTTAACAAGAAGAAACCTCCAACAGAACCTGGTTCAGTATGAGCAGCCATCTGTAACGACTGACTGGAGGTTTGAGAAGACAGCAGGCACACACACACACACACACACACACACACACACACACACACACACACGCACATGCACATTCACACAAAACACATGAGCAACACTGTAGCCACAGCGGCCCTGTGGGATATTTACAAATGTGAGGCTGCTGTACACAGGCACCACCATCAGTGTTTTGCCCAAGAACACAAGGACGGGGCTCAAACCAGCAACCCTCCGGTTACAGGGTGGGTACTTAATGCTTTTTCCACTGTCGCCCTTGATAAATACAGGTGAAACTGGAAAAATGAGAATCTGGTGCAAAAGTCCATTAATGTCAGTAATCCTGCTCAGACTGAGAGACCATCTAAAGGCTCAGGAACCCTTTGCAGGTGTTTTGGATTCATCAGCTGATTAGAGACACTTTGAGTCTAGAATATTGAACCTTTTCACAATATTCTGATTGTCTGAGATTTTGAATGTGGGGTTTTCATCAGCTGTAGCCATGATCATCACAATTATAACAAATAAAGACTGAAACATCTGGATTTGCATGGAATGAGTCTGTCTCACAGATGAGTTTCACCTTTTAGGTTGAATTACTGACATTAATGCACCACATTCTAATTCTCTTCGTTTCAAGCCGTTAGTGAAACTAAGAGACAGTGAAACTACATTCCCCCAGAATTCTCTGTGTGTGTCTGTGTGTGTTGCAATGGTCAATAAGCATCTTTAAAACTTGTAATTCCACTTCAGTAACCAAAGAAACATCTGAGGAAAACATCTAAAAACTTTATGAAGGAATAATCCTCTCATTCTCACAGCCTTCGGCCACAGCTGTAATTTAAATCAGCTGGCTGAATGCAGGAAATGTAAAATCATCTAACACAAAAAAAGCATATTGTTTAGTAGGGAGGGAAATGAGACAACATGCTTAGTGTAAAGATTTATTGACAGGAAGCTACTTTATCGGTTTTTCATAGCTGAAAACTAGGCATGTCTACTTTTGACCACTAGGGGGCAGCAGGCTCACCTTCTGTCTGTTTCTGATGGAGGTTTTTAATTTACTGTCTATCAGCTGAAGGTAACATTACAACATTTAATCCTAATCCTTTCTAGAAGTTAAAAAATCTGCAAAATATATGAAACCTGTTATTTGTAAAAGCTCAAAAGATAAGAGGCTACTTAAAAAAACAAAGATTAATCACACATGTACAGTCTAAATACATAACAATGCAGATAACAAGTTATTAAATGATGTTTTTTATAAATGAGCCAAATGACACAAAACAGTATATAGAAATATAGCATAGTAGAATAAACTTAACCAGCAGATTCAGACACACGCAGAAGGATCTATAATCAACGTGTTTATGAAAATATGTTTATTTAAAGTGTTCCCAACATGAAATAAATACTAAAACCTGCTGTTTGGGTGGAGAGATAAAAAGACGTGTCCTTCACCAACATTAAGTCAGATGCATGAAAAACACTGAGCAGCAGAAACAGCAAGTTAAAAATAGAAAAACGAGACACAAATACCAGCAGCACCAGTTTCATTCTGACACTGGTGTATGTTGTAGTGAGGGTGTGACCTCTGACATGACAGAGTTATCATGTGTGTGACTTTATTACAGACCTGCTGTGTGTGTGCGTGCATGCGTGTGTGTGTGTGTGTGTGTGTGTGTGAGTGCGTGTGTGTGTGTGTGTGTGAGTGAAATAGAGAGAGGGCGAGCTCTCCTGGGTATAGCTCTGCTGCTGCAGCTCTGCACTGTAGAGATAAGACCTCGCCTTCACAGAAGTCTGTTTCTTGGGAATTTGAAGTCTGCCTTCAAAGTCCACTGATGACACACAACGTCGTCCGTCAGCCAGCTCCAACCGGCCCAACAACCTCCCAACTGTCCAGCTTCACACTAGAGTCAGTTAAAAATACGAGTGTGAAGATGCAGCAGAGCGTCTCTGCAGGCTCCTGTGTGCCTGTGCCTCCTGCTGTGTGTGTGTGTGTGTGTGTGTGTGTGTGTGTGTGTGTGTGTGTGTGTGTGTGTGTGTGTGTGTGTGTGTGTGTGTGTGTGTGTGTGTGTGTGCTGTATAACAGCCTTTAATTCCTGGCCTCCTCCTTCCATCTTGATAAGAACTTATCAGGGCAGAGCAGGCCGTCCTCACATCGCCACGTCCCTGCCCAGCTGTCCACAGCACCACACAGGCCTCGTCTTCTCCTCGTCTCCTTCTGAGCGCGCTCAGAAACACCAGCTGATGAGCTGCATGGGCCTCTATGTTCAACATCACCGAGCTCAAAAGGGACACTTTTTAAAAGAAGCTCAATCCAGTTCAGCCAGAGGAGATGACCGTCTAACATCTAAAGATGGTGGTGAGCTCAGACCCACCCAGCATGCACTGGGCCGTTCGCCTCCCCTCACCTGTAAGCTATGAAACCACTGATGCACGCCCCTCTTTTACAATCTCCCTTCCCTTTATTCTCATCTAAACCTGCAGCTGCGTCTTGTGCAGGTTTTTATAACAAAATAAAGAATTAAAGTTCTGGTTTCCTGTCAGGAATTCTTTTAGCTGCCTTTCCTTCCAGAGTTTTACACTAAAGTCATGTTGAGAGAAGACGCTCGAGTTGTTTTGAACAAAGATGGGCACTCTGTAACGACGCTAACACAAAGTTAAAATAAGGATCTGTTAAATTGAGAGTTGTGTGTTTTCGTAGCTTTGGCGGCCATCTTGAATTGGACTGACTCCAAAATTGTTCATCCAATCAAGACTTTCTAAGAGTTTCATTAAAACTTGTCCCAAAACTCCCAAACCTTCTTTGGTGTGATTTGTTTAATTCAGCTCCAATTTACCGTTGAACTCTGATCCACACCTGGATTCTGTCCAGCACCTGTAGCAGACCCGATGAGGAGGAAACGTGTCTCCTGATGTTTATCTCATTGAAAGGTTTGCTGCTGTTCAGACAGACTTTAATGTTTTCCTCTAAAGCAGCTGGATGCAGAGCGAGGAGTACAGCTACGATGGGTTTAATGGCCACAGCTGCCATGACCTCTGAGATGATTTGCATCAGACCTAACTGATGCTGTTTATCTGCTCCGCCGCCGTCACACGACAGATAATTCCCCATTAACTGCTGTGGTTTCTTAAATGGCAGAAAAACGCTTGGTGTGAATGAAAATAATGCCCCAATTCTTCACAACAGTTTTTTCCTCCCCTGATTTCCCTGAAAACTGTAAATGAACAAAGAGAGAGGAAATTTGGGGAGCTGTTTTGACTACCAAATGACTGGGACAGCGTTGGGTTTGTGCGCTGCCAGGCCATATCTCTCCTCCATGATTGCTGCTCCTTTCCCAATTTGCATTACTGTGTTCCACTCCAAGCTTTGCCGGACCACAAAGAAATTGTGTCTTTGCATTTTACCTTTGCTTTGTTCAAATGTTTCAAACTCCTTTCCATGTGGGCTCAGTCTTATCAGGAGCTGTATGCACATTTCATCAACAGACAAAACGCTGTCCACCGGCCGAGCCGTTATTGCTTTTATATCAAAAACGCTCAACGTTTAAACCTGAAGCATACATTTGAGTCCATCTACCTGGATAGTAGTGGTGGTTTGGTGCTGACAGGCGTTTATGACTGCTGCATCCTCTGTGGAAATCAAACATGTTATCAATCCTGCACAAGCAGCACGGGGCCATGAAGGAGGAGCAGAGGAGCCAAGACTCCGGTTTGTTCACACCACAAACCTCTGATGGGACGTCGTTTGTTTCATGGATTACAGTTAAATATGATGTGTAAGTAGCACCTGCCGTCCTGTAAGGTTGTTTCTCTCTTCTCTGTGGACCAAAGAGGTGTGTCTTTCATGAAGTTGTCTCCAACCCCTCCCACGGACCGTCTCCTAGCCCTAAACTTTGCTGCTGGTTGAAGAAGTTGCTCTAGTAGCCATCAGCCTCCTCGCTGGTAGTCAGTCGCTGGAGCCGGGCCTCCAATCAGCTGCTTGTTTGACCCCCAGACCCAACGCTCCTCTGGATCAGGTAGGTGACCCGTCAGACCCAAGACCTTTGGGTGGTGATGATCTCCTGTTGTCTGTCAGAGCTGGCTCTGTGGTGGCCGGACCAGCGGTGACTTTTAGACATGAGAAGTTTGCATTTGGATGGAAAACATTCTGTTTTTCTACCTCAACTCTTCTCTTTTATTTATTTATTTGTTTATTTATTTTACCTCAGATTAGAGGTTTTATTAGTTTTAATAGTCAGTTTGTTCTGGTTTAGTTAATCTGACCAAAATGTAGCAAAACAAATAAAAAACCGTTGAATAGATTTAGTTTTTATTTATTGAACATTTTTAAATTTTAATATTCTTTAGAAACAAACAGATATCAGCCTGATCCGAGTGGATTTTCTTTCATTAAAAAAGCTAAACTAAGATTAGATTAGCTGATATTCCTGGTTTTGCCCCCGGCCGTCTCGTGTGACCAGCCTTCCATGAACGCGTCGTCTCACCCCGCCTCACCCTTCACACTTGTCCCGTTTCTGGTCAGATTTCTATTAATCTGATGAGAATGGAGTCCAGCTGTATTTAGGATTATAAAATGCCGTCTATCAGATTTTCTCAGACTTTATCAGACGCTATCAGCCACCTCTCTTTCCTCTTCTCGTTCCTGTAAAGATACGGAGGCAGAGAGGCCTGGGCTTCTCTCGTCTGACAGAAATCCTGACTGGGAGCATTTTAAATCACCTAAACTGATCTGAAGACTTAAACGGTTAAAAACTTGGTTGAGTTCCTTTCATCTGTGTTTCTGTGTCTTTCATCGTGCAGGGCGCCCCTCGGGGCATGCATTCAGCACACCTCTAACTGGCACACCTATTGTGCTGAGGCCATCTACCAACCGTTGGGTCGTTGGCTGCATCGCTACCTTTAAGGCGCTGGTTATTTTTGGTTTTTACTTTCAGCCACAGTCAAATGAGGATCCTAGAAAAGGAAGTTTGAAAAGACCTGCTGTCAAGAGATGTCGTCCCTGATAACGTCAAGTTGTTCTAGTTGTTGTCGTGGTGATGAGCTGAGAGACGAGGCTTCAGTCAGAGCCCCCAGCTTGCCTGAATCCACCGCTCTGAGGAGTAGAGCACAGGGAATAGTTCAAGATGTGTGAAATAAGGGGATATGGGATGACGGGAATGTATTTTTGTGTTTTCAGAGAGCCAACATGGAGGACTCATCAGATCAGTCCCAGTGGGTTTCTCCCTCTCTGCTCAGCTCCGACCCTTTGGCTGCCTTCTCCTCTGATCCTGGTCTGTTGCCTCCAGAAGAGAGTGAGGCCTTCTTCTCCGGTCCGGACTCGGACTTCACCGGCCTACCCAGTTTCTTCCCCAACCCAGCCCACAGCCGGCCGTCATCCACCTACAGACACAGCTCTGGTGAGCTCAGACACCAACCGTCACGCTGCTGTTCCTCAGTAACATCCCACTCTCTAATAGCTACTTATTTCCTTTTCAAAGTCCGACAGGTGTTCACCTCACCGGGCCTCCTCAGCAACTTCCAACTGCTGGACGGTCCCCCCAGCAGCTCCCTGAGTTCACCCTACAACCCAGGAGCAATGTGCTGGAGCAGCAAGGCCCCGCTGCACTCACACACCCCCACCTCCCTCTACTCCCCCGGGGTCAGCTCTGCTTTCGCCACCTCCAGAGACGGCTACTCGTCTCCGGGTGCAGACGGCAGGGAGAGTCCCCAGCTCCAGGAGGTCCTGAAAGCGGAGCGGCTGAGTCCGCTGAGTGGGTCAGGGGCCGGCAGCAGCTTTCTGAACCTGACCCCTGCAGCTGGGGGCATGTACACTCAGTCATCACATCCACACATGCTGAGCCCCTACAGCTCGTACATGAGTGGGCCCCAGGACTACGGCTCCGCTGCCCTCTACTCCAGCCCTGGAGCGTGGATCAGCCCCTCGTACTCCCCCAAGCTCCGCAGCAAGATGAGACCCACCACTCCAGGTGAGGGTCGTAGCCTCGGACAGAAGATAGTGTGTTCTCTAAAGCAGTGTTTCCCAACCCTGGTCCTCAGGGACCACTGTCCTGCATGTTTTCCATGTTGCCCTTTAAAACACCAGTGTTTCCCTGCTTCCACACAGCTTATTTAAATGAATGAGTGATTAACAGGCATCTGCAGCATGTGATGTCCTCCTGAGGAGGCAATCTAAATCAGGTGTGCTGAAGCAGAGACATGGAAAACATGCAGGACAGCGTACCCTGAGGACCAGGGTTGGGAAGCACTGCTCTAAAGGTTCTAAAGTTCTTCAGTTTTTTACAGAAAAGCTGGAGATTTTTAAGATTAAACCTTAAAACATGATTTGTGTTTTTTTAACAGAGGCCAGAGAGTGTGTAAACTGTGGCGCCACAGCCACTCCTCTTTGGCGCCGGGACGGCACCGGACACTACCTGTGCAACGCCTGTGGACTGTACCACAAGATGAACGGCCAGAACAGACCGCTGATCCGACCCAAGAAGAGACTGGTAGGACACAACAACTGTGTTACTTCAACGCCCCCTTGTGGCTGGCTGCAGCATAAGGCTTAAGTCCCGCCCCCTCCCTGTTAAAATGAGATCATCATCTCCCGTGTTTGACCCTTGTTGATATTAATTTTTAATGCATTTAATTGTGATGTGTTCGTTTCTTCTTCTGTGCCTCAGATTGTCAGTAAGCGTGCAGGAACCCTGTGTGCCAACTGCCATACAAGCACAACGACTCTGTGGCGGCGCAATGCCAGCGGGGAGCCCGTGTGCAACGCCTGTGGACTCTACTACAAACTGCACAACGTGAGTCTGTTTCTGGTGTCCAGTCCTGGTCCTCCAGGTCCTGCATGTTGGAGATGTTTCTCTGCTCCAACCAAGTCAAGCATCTGCAGCTCCTGGAGGACCAGGGTCAAAAACAACTCCTCTACACTAGGTTTGTTTTTGTGTTCAGTTAAATAACCTCCCATGTGCGTAATTCATCAGGTCAACCGGCCTCTCACCATGAAGAAGGAGGGGATCCAAACACGCAACAGAAAAGTCTCCAGCAAGAACAAGAAGAGCAAGAAGGCGGTCCTGTTGGAGCCGTACGCTGAGATGGCTCAGCCGACCTTGCTGGACGACAACAACCCCTTCTCCCTGGGCCACGGCACCCTGCTGACTTACGGCCACGCGCCCCACCTCATCCCCACTCCATCCCCCCTGCACCCCTCAAGCAGCTTACCCTACCCCCACCACCTGAGCTCCGGCATGGTGCCCACGCTGGTGTGAGCCTCACAAACTCGTGTGTTTAATGTTTTTTGTGGATTTGTACATACTGGATGTTATGTGATTTGTGTATCCTCACTGTATTTTATCTCATTTCTGTGATCTAATGAGGTCAGATAGCATCCCTCCCCTGAGGTTGCTCAGCGATAAGGGAGCTGCCTCAGCTGTAAATATAAACATCATGTGAAGATTCCTGTTGTTATTCATGAGGTGAAACTTCACGCCTGTGTGTGTCTAGCTGTGAATTTGCTGCTGTGAGTGAGTGAAGTTACCACAGTCAAACTACCGAGACCAGAATAAAACGTCTGACCTGAACAGATGAGGCGTTTGATTTGAAGTCATTTGAATTTGCACCTCTGTGACCTGTCATTGTGCTCCTGTACACACACACACACACACACACACACACACACACACACACACACACACACACACACACACACATGTCTTTGTGCTAGCAGAGCTTCAACAGTGTAATTGTACATTAGCAGGTATGCAAATCCTGCTTTCCGCAGAAAACACTCAACTAAAGTGAAACACTTACACCTGCTTATGTACATGGACCAGTACGGCCAGGTGGGAACAACAGAGCACTTGTCTCTCTCTCTCTCTCTCTCTCTCTCTCTCTCACTCACACACACACACACACACACACACACACTTCAGGTTAATTAAATGTCAACAAGACACTTCGTGACACCACATACGTTTATTTTTGAGGTAAACAGCTAAGTGATAAATGTGTAAACAACAGTAGAAATAAACAGGACGTTGATGAGTCAGGGTGTAAAAATGGTTCCAAAATCTTGAGGCCTCTTTTTAAAATTAGACAGAAAGAAGCAGCCCATCCTTCTGGCTTCACAATTATTAATGTAATCTCAGAGCAGAGAAGCTACGAGGTGTTTTTACATGTTTCTGTTTGGGACTGAGAGGACTTCTGGAGCTGCTCAAGCTCTGACCTGACCTCAGAAACCGATTATTTTATTTAAACACATTTAATTTTAGGTTAACAACAATGTAATCTGGGCTAAATACAGGCCATGACAGCAAAATCAACACACTGATATGATCATTC
This sequence comes from Aphyosemion australe, assembly GCA_006937985.1. Lineage (NCBI taxonomy): Eukaryota > Metazoa > Chordata > Actinopteri > Cyprinodontiformes > Nothobranchiidae > Aphyosemion > Aphyosemion australe. The sequence goes on along the minus strand of SSNS01000163.1, from coordinate 640,062 downwards.
ATACATGCTGCCATATAATATAAGAGACAAATAAAGACATTAAATAAAACAGGTTAAAATTTTAAAAATGATGATTTAAAACCATATTTAGCTATTATTAGTATCTATTCACAACAACAACAACAACAATAATAATAATAATAATAATTATTATTATTATTATTATTGTTGTTGTTGTTATCTTTTTTTCCACACACAGTTTTCCCCATTCAGTGTTTTTATTTAAACAAGTAACAACAAGATGTGTTTTTGTTCAAGAAAGATTAGATGAGATTATTAGAATGGTTTTTATTCGGCTCTGATGCATAAACCTCCAAACCTCTGGGTGACAGTGATTGTTTATGAGAGGAAATTAAAGCAGAGAAAGCTGCTTCACGTTGTTCCTCTGCAGATTAGATTAGACTGAGACACGTTTCTGACTCACAGTCGCTGCAGAAGACAGAGGAAACTCCTTTGTTTCATCAAACACGCACATTAGATTCAGTTAACTTCAAACGCCATAAGTTTAACAGCTCATTTAAAACAGTGTGCAGAAACCACAGCTCTGAGGCATCTAATGGAGGTTTAATGCTGAGCAGCAGGGCTGGGGTTGCTCAGGAGGACTGGGAGATGACTGATAAGTTATCATCGAAGCCACAGACCCCCAAAGCATCCACCTGCTGCCGACGACGCCACTCTCATCCTCCCTGTCAGTTAGTCAGCAAGGGTCTCACACACACACACACACACACACACACACACACACACACCTCACACACACACACACACATGTCTTTGTGCTAGCAGAGCTTCAACAGTGTAATTGTACATTAGCAGGTATGCAAATCCTGCTTTCCGCAGAAAACACTCAACTAAAGTGAAACACTTACACCTGCTTATGTACATGGACCAGTACGGCCAGGTGGGAACAACAGAGCACTTGTCTCTCTCTCTCTCTCTCTCTCTCTCTCACTCACACACACACACACACACACACACACACACACACACTTCAGGTTAATTAAATGTCAACAAGACACTTCGTGACACCGCATACGTTTATTTTTGAGGTAAACAGCTAAGTAATAAATGTGTAAACAACAGTAGAAATAGACAGGATGTTGGTGAGTCAGGGTGTAAAAATGGTTCCAAAATCTTGAGGCCTCAGAAAGAAGCAGCCCATCCTTCTGGCTTCACAATTATTAATGTAATCTCAGAGCAGGGAAGCTACGAGGTGTTTTTACATGTTTCTGTTTGGGACTGAGAGGACTTCTGGAGCTGCTCAAGCTCTGACCTGACCTCAGAAACCGATTATTTTATTTAAACACATTTAATTTTAGGTTAACAACAATGTAATCTGGGCTAAATACAGGCCATGACAGCAAAATCAACACACTGATATGATCATTCATACATGCTGCCATATAATATAAGAGACAAATAAAGACATTAAATAAAACAGGTTAAAATTTTAAAAATGATGATTTAAAACCATATTTAGCTATTATTAGTATCTATTCACAACAACAACAACAACAATAATAATAATAATAATAATTATTATTATTATTATTATTGTTGTTGTTGTTATCTTTTTTTCCACACACAGTTTTCCCCATTCAGTGTTTTTATTTAAACAAGTAACAACAAGATGTGTTTTTGTTCAAGAAAGATTAGATGAGATTATTAGAATGGTTTTTATTCGGCTCTGATGCATAAACCTCCAAACCTCTGGGTGACAGTGATTGTTTATGAGAGGAAATTAAAGCAGAGAAAGCTGCTTCACGTTGTTCCTCTGCAGATTAGATTAGACTGAGACACGTTTCTGACTCACAGTCGCTGCAGAAGACAGAGGAAACTCCTTTGTTTCATCAAACACGCACATTAGATTCAGTTAACTTCAAACGCCATAAGTTTAACAGCTCATTTAAAACAGTGTGCAGAAACCACAGCTCTGAGGCATCTAATGGAGGTTTAATGCTGAGCAGCAGGGCTGGGGTTGCTCAGGAGGACTGGGAGATGACTGATAAGTTATCATCGAAGCCACAGACCCCCAAAGCATCCACCTGCTGCCGACGACGCCACTCTCATCCTCCCTGTCAGTTAGTCAGCAAGGGTCTCACACACACACACACACACACACACACACACACACACACACACACAAAGGTCGCTGAAGGGTCATTACGAGCATCAAACCTCTCATTTTTAGGGTCAATTGAATCCTGTCATGTTTTATAATCTGCGGCTGCAGAGACGACGCTTCACTTCACTCGTGTCTATAAAGTTTCACTTGCATCCCCTGTGTGTGTTTTCACAGCAGATTAGTGCATGCTTTGCTGCAGGCATCAAAGAGAAATAATACTTTCATTTATGCATTTGGTTTCGTCTCCTTGAGCACGGCCCTGTGAACATCTGGGCCCGTCGCCCACCGCCGCTCAGCAGATTAGAGAGGAAGCAAGACCTGGACAGAAGGTCTGATAGTACATTTTACCCACAAGTAACTTATCTGTGGGACATTCTTATTATCTACTATTATAAATCAGTATTCACGGCACATAATCACTCTGATTCCCCACTGACCTCAAAATGGGAAATAGCTGATGCACAAAATGAGATGAAAGTGTTTAACTAAACCTATTTCATGTGTTTCCTAAACCCCTCATGATCAGAATTCACACGTGAAATAACCAGGAAAGCAAGTACAAGCGAAGAAAAAAAGACGATTATTTGACAAGTACTTCTATAATTTATATTCTTTCCTCAACTGTCTGTATCTGCTGTTTATCTGCAGCAGCTGTCAGCTCAGCCCTGGGGAAATGGCAGCAAATGACAGGGACAGATTAGCAACCACAGGCCCGCTCAGTCACACGGCCGTCCGTTAGTGGCCTTCTCCCTCCTGCTGCAACTGTAAGATCCTTCGCCGGTGCACCAATAACACAAACAACAGCAACTCACTTTAATGTGATGCTAGAAAACTCTGAGACAGAGGCTGTAAATCTCTGTCAGCATGGAGCCAAAAGTTCTGTTAGTATCAGCAGGAGAAAGGAAAATCCTGACTATCACATGAAAACACGACTGGTGCTTCTGCGGTGGATCAAAAGGCTTTTCCTGACGGCAGCTTGATGCAGTTTGTGACTCACGGTTTACCTTGTGGGATGAACGCTCCCCGTCATGGTCACAACAGACACTGCAGCTTGGAGGATTGCTCATTCGTTGTATTTGTGAGTCAGAATAATGTTGTTGAAATGAAAAAGCATTTGAACACAATGCACAGGTAATAAATAGTGAAGGGAAATAGATATAAATATTATTTTCTGTTGTTTTCCTCTTTCTCTTTTGAAAAGCACCTTCACTGGAAGACACTCGTGAAAATATCTGCATCAAATTAAAGGGAAAGAAAGCAAGATGTCAGAATTAAAAAGTGGCATTTTAAGTGAAACATCTGCACATCAGACCACCAACAACCCCAACCCGATTAAATTAAATAAATTGGAAAATATTATCATTTTTTTAAAAAGTCACCTATCTGAGTGGGTCTGCCATGACTAGAATACAAAGAAGTGAATCATCTCATGTTGATTTTATCTTTGGCGTCTGCTCTCTGGGCCATAATCGCCCTCTGGTGGTTATTAGGTGACATTACAAAAGCAAGTGTTAGCAAAGAACTCCACAGTACTTTCTAAGGCTTGTCTGAAAACAAAATATAAAACAAACGTTTAGCACAGTCTCATCACATAGAGAACACTAATATTTGTAATTTTTTTGATTCAGCTAAAAGAATAAAATCTTAAACTATCTTGGCTGATCTTTGGCTTCTGCTCATTCAGGGCATTTTTTCTCCTCTCGTGGACTTGAGAAGTGTGGTCAGATGGTGACGAAGAAAGGGAAGGTAGTCCACACAAAAGGGGTCTCACGCCCAGAAGGAACAACAGCAGACATTGAGGACATCTACAAGTACCTTGGTATCCCATAACAAATGGCAACCTCGATGAAGCCGCAAGGAAAGGAGCCACAGCCAAATACCTACAACGAGTAAGGCAAGTCCTAAGAAGTCAGCTCAATGGCAAGAACAAGATCCAAGCAATAAACAGCTATGTCCTGCCAGTAATCAGATATCCTGCAGCTGCAGGAATAATAATCTGGCCAAAGGAAGAAATACAGACCACAGATGTTAAGACACAAAAGCTCCTAACCATGCATGGAGGGTTCCATCCCAAGTCCAGCACCCTGAGACCGTACACTAGCCGTAAGGAAGGAGGCCGAGGACTAGTGAGTGTGAGAGCCACTGTCCAGGATGAAACATCCAAGATCCATAAGTACATCAAGGACAAGGCCCCAACAAATGACGTGCTCAGTGAATGTCTCAGACAATGGTGAACAGAGGAGGAGGCCCTGGAAATACCATCATGGGAGGACAAACCCCTACATGGGATGTACCACCATACCATACCATACCAGTTTATTTGTTCGGCGCATTTAAACACAGCATGAGAGCTGAACAAAGCGCCTTACAGTTGAATAACAAGTAGAAATAAACAATTGCAATAGCATGATACCCAAACAAGCAATAAAAGGCAGAAACCAGACACTCACTGTAATTCAATAAAAAATGCTCAAATCAACCAAAAATATTAAAAAAACTAGCACTCCAAAAATGGGAGCAGTCCTGACAATAAAAACTACATCTCAAACAATAAAACCAAATGTAAAAGAGGTCATTATTCAATGGCCAAATCATAAAAGTGAGTCTTCAGTCTAGACTTAAAGACCGAGACCGTTGAGGACTCTCGTACGGTGAGAGGGAGAGCATTCCAAAGGCATAAACAAAAGCCCGCTCTCCTCTTGTCTTATACTTCATTTTTGGAATGCAGAGTAGTAAGCGGTCAGCTGATCTCAGGGAATGCGCCGGCACGTAGGGTGTAAGGAGCTCTGACAGATAAGGTGGTGCTAGGCCATTTAATGCCTTGTAGGCAAATAATAAAATCTTAAAACGAATCCTGAAAGTCACTGGCAGCCAGTGTAGACGTGCCAAAACCGGGGTAATGTGACAGCGTCTATTTGTGTTGGTTAGGAACCTGCATTTTGCACAATCTGCAGCTGGTTCAGCGCTGAAACAGGAGTACCAATGAGTAGTGAGTTTGCATAGTCCAGGCGAGAAGTAATAAAAGCGTGTATCACAGTTTCCAAATGAGGACGTTTCAGTACAGATTTTAGACGCATGAGGCGGCGCAGTTGGAAAAAACATGATTTAACAACTGCATTTTCCTGCGGTACCATTGAAAATCCTGCATCTAATTTTACACCGAGGCTAGTGACACACTTCTGGAGTTCACTACACGGAAGACTAAGGGTAGATGTTACACGAGAGGGGGTTGTTGGCTCAAAGAGTATTGACTCTGTCTTTCCAGCATTTAAGCATAAGACGTTTGCAGCCAACCACTCTTTCACCTCTGAAAGACATTTTAAAACCAAAGAGCCGGCGTCTTGTTCTTTTATGGCCAGGTACAGCTGACAATCATCAGCATAAATGTGGTAGCCAATGCCATGACGTCAAAAAATCCGTCCCAAAGGTAAAAGATAGATGGAAAATAGGAGGGGCCCCAGGACAGAACCCTGAGGCACCCCCCATTTCACAGGCAGAAAGGGTTAAGCACAACCCCCAAGCCGCACACTAAAAGACCTATTTTCCAGGTAAGAACTAAACCAGTCCAGCACAGAGTCCGATAGACCAACCCATGACTTTAGGCGATCCAGCAATGTTTTGTGGTCAACAGTGTCAAACACTGCTGACAGGTCCAACAGCATCAAGAGAACATGTGACTCTGAATCAGACGCTACCAGGATATCATTTAGTACATGAATCAACACCGATTCAGTGCTATGGTGGGGTCTGAAAGCAGATTGAAATTCATCAAACAGCAAGTTTACCTCCATGTGAGCCACAATCTCTAAGTGAACAATTTTTTCTAAGCTTGGACAAAAATGGCACCTTAGATATTGGGTGGTAGTTTGCAAAGTCTGAAGAGTCCAGACCAGGCTTCTTTAACACTGGGTGGACAACTGTTCTTTTAAAAGCCGTAGGGAACACACCAGTGGCAAGACTGGTGTTCATAATGTCCAGGATGGCTGGTCCAAGGGCAGGAACAAGGTCGCGCACCAATTTAGGTGGCAGTGAGTCATCAGGAGAGCCTGCTGGGTTCACAGTTTTCATCATTTTTTCCAAGTCAAGAAGACTAATGGAATCAAATCTTGTGAGAGGAGGTGGAGTTAATGGTTGCACCGGAGGAGTTTGCACCAGAGGGAGAAAGCTTGACCTGATACCAACGATCTTTAGGTGGAAATAACTCTGAAATTCAGAGCACAAAGAAACAGAGGGCAACAGGCCATCTGAAGCCATCAACAGTAATGAATTTACAGTACTATACAGTTTAGACTGATCCCCTCTGTGCTGTACAATGATATTGGAAAAATACACATTCCGAGCATGTCTAACAGCTTTCTGGTACTGGGACAGCGAGTAAGTAAAAAGCTGTTTAGAGATGGCCAAACCATCCTTTTTCCACCTCCGCTCCAGGGCTCTGCACTGACGTCTTAGGCTGCGGGTCGTTTCATCCAGCCAGGGGTCAGATACAGATTCTCTGTGTTTTATCTTAAGAGGTGCAACTGAGTCCAAGGCAGCTAAGCAGGTACTGTTAAAAGAGTCCAATAGTAAATCCAAATTTCCTGAGGAACTACAGCTTTTGGGGAAGAAAGTCTCCTCACCTAAAATAGATAATAGCTGGGTGGTTGTGGCAGGCGAGATGAACCTAGAGTAACTAGGAGCCTCCTTCTTAGCTAGAGGCAACAACCCAGAGATGTTATCCGGATAACTGAAGTGGCTGATATCAAGAAATCCTACCAATGGCTAGAAAGAGCTGGTCTGAAGGACAGCACAGAGGCACTCATCATGGCTGCACAGGAACAGGCCCTGAACACCAGAGCAACAGAGGCCAAGATCTACCACACCAGACCCAAGGTGTAGGCTATGCAAAGAGGCCCCTGAGACAATCCACCACATAACTGCAGGGTGTAAGATGCTGGCAGGGAAAGCAAACATGGAACGCCACAACCAAGTGGCTGGTATAGTGTACAGGAACATCTGTGCAGAGTATGGACTGGAAGCCCCAAGGTCAAAGTGGGAAACACCCCCTAAGGTGGTAGAGAACGAGCGAGCCAAGATCCTGTGGGACTTTCAGATCCAGACCAACAAAATGGTGATTGTGAACCAACCAGACATTGTGGTGGTGGACAAACAACAGAGGACAGCCGCTGTGGTTGATGTAGCAATACCAAGTGATGCAACATCAGGAAAAAGGAACAGGAGAAACTAGAGAAGTTCCAGGGCCTCAAAGAAGAACTTGAGAAAGCCTGGAGAGTGAAGACATCGGTGGTGCCCGTGGTCATCGGGGCACTCGGGGCAATGACCCCCAAAGTAGAGGAGTGGCTAAAGCAGATCTCAGGAAAAACATCAGACATCTCAGTCCAGAAAGGTGCAGTTCTAGGAACTACTGCAATGGTAAAGGGTCTGTATTTGTATAGTGCCTTCTTAGGGTTCTACAACCCCCCATGGCGCTTCACAACACAATCAGTCATCCACCCATTCACACACACACGCTGGTGGGGATGAGATACATCGTGGCTACAGCTGCCCTGGGGCGCACGACAGAGGTGAGGCTGCCAAACACAGGCGCTATCAGTCCCTCCAGCCACCACCAGCAGGCAAGGCAGGCTAAGTGTCTTGCCCAAGGACACAACGACAGCGACAGCCTGAGCGGGATGCGAACCTGCGACCTTCCGATTGCAAGGCAGCCACTCAACTCCTCTGCCACCATTGCCCCACAATGCCCAATACTGCACAGAACCCTCAAGCTCCCAGGCCTCTGGTAGAGGACCCGAGGTTGGAAGGATGAGACCACCCACGGAGGGTGGGATGGGAATGTTTATATATATATATATGTACACTGCTCACAAAAATTAAAGGAACACTTTTTTTATTGGGCCTGGCATGAAATCAATTAAACCTGTCTGATAATGTTCTGGTTGATTAAGCAGCTGAGGGCATTGTTAATCACTTTCAGCTGTATTGGTGTTCATGGACTTAACGACAGGTGCACTAAAGTGGCAACAATTACAAAACCCTCAAAACAGGACTGGTTTAACATGTGGAGGTCATTTCAAGTTTCTCCCTCTTGATCTTTTTTGGCTGGTTTTCCACTCGTGCTAGTTTTGGCTTGAGTAATTATCTCTACTGGCAGCATGAGGCGATTCCTTAATCCTACAGAAGTTGCACAGGTTGTCCAACTTCTCCAGGATGGCACATCCACACGTGCTGCAGCAAGAAGGTTTAATGTGTCTTTTAAGTTTTTGAAATAATGGACTAGCCTGCCACATCTTCCTTTCACTCTGATTTTAGGGTGTCTACACAACTGAGCCCTCTGTAGGCTGAAAACTTTTATTTCCATTAAAAGACTTGGCATCCTTTTGTTCCTAAGACATTGCCCTGTCGTTATTTGTATAGATATCCAACTTCATATTGAGATCTGATGTATCTAATGTGTTTCTTTAAAGTGTTCCTTTCATTTTTGTGAGCAGTGTGTATATATCTATATACTGTATGTATATATATATATATATATATATATATATATATATATATATATATATATATATATATATATATATATATATATATATATATGATTATATATATATATGATTATATATATATATGATTATATATATATATATATATATAATCATATAGATAGATAGATGTTTTTCACTCTGAAATTCATAAAGGTCTATAAATATACAAATAAAATCTTTAAAAATCATACAATGTGATTTTCAGACCCCTTCGTGATTTCTAAGTGGGAGAATTTGCAAAATCGCAGGGTGTTCAAATACTTCTGTTCCTCACTGTATTTAGTGGAGCAGATTGGTCGCCATATAAAACTGAAGCATGTATCATTCTAAACTTAATTGAAAAGAAAATTGAGTAAATAATGAATTTTCTAACAGTCCTGTAAAGGTTTTTCTTAACAAAACACAAATATTTAGAGGTTTTTGATACAGTTGTTTATTAAAGGATTACAAGCATTTCAAAAAAGCATTGGATTATAAAAAAGGCTTTAATATAAAATAATTTTACTACACAAAATAAATCTACTAAATACTGATATTAAATTATATATTTTTAATTATCAATGAAATATTATTGTTTACAATTTAATTACAACAGAAGCTGTTATACTTTTATATAGTTATGATTGATGTTTTTATTTTAAACATCTAATAGTCAGTATTTGAGTTTTATATACAAATGAATGTTTCTATTTAATCAGTCGGTGCAAATTAGATTTTCAGTGAAAGACTGTTGAAATGTCAACAAATAACCACCAGAGGGCAATAAAATACCAATGTCATTATTGAGACAAAGATTAATAAAACACAAGATAATCACATCCTTGTATAAAACATAGCATTTGTGTCACTTAACACCTCCGTTTAAAGTTTTTCTAACACTTGCTATAGTTTGATAATAAAAAAAATCAGTTGTTCAGCAGACAGCAAAGGTTAAAATGGCACAAGACAAATCAGTTTTGTAGTTAAACCATCTGTTCATTCTTCTCAGATATCGTGTCTGCTTTCATTTTAAACATAGTTTTGCACACACAAAAAATCACAGTACTTTAATGTGTTCTTACACTGAAATGGTCCATTGATGGTTCAGAGACAGTTTATCTGGGGTAACTAAATCATTCATATCACACACTCTAAAAACCACACCCATTTACAGCAGGGACACTAAACGACCAGTCACACACACACACACACACACACACACACCTGGGGACAATTTGGAGTCACCTGATTTCTTCTAAGAAATCACAGTGTAGCCATAGAAACACTACTTGATATATATGTTGTTTGTGTGTGTTCTCTCTTCTCAACCCCCAGTAAGTCGTGGCGGATGGCTGCTCATACTGAGCCAGGGTCCTCTGGAGGTTTCTTCCTGTTAAAAGGAAGTTTTCCTCTCCACTGTTGCTACATGCTTGCTTAGTATGAGGATTGCAACGAGACACAATCTGCTGGGTTCCTTATATAGGAAACCTTTTTACTGATTGCCTTAATGAACTGAACTGTATTGGAATGTTTATTTTGTGAAGTGCTTTGAGACGACTCTTGTCGTGATTTGGCACTATAGAAATAAACTGAATTGAGACTGATTGTGGGAGGAAACCGGAGAAAACTCATGGATGTATGCGGAGAACATGAAAACTCAGAAAGGCTGCAGCCAGGATTCACACCTGCAAATGTGTGTGTGTGTGTGTGACACACTTTGGAAATTCTTTACAACTGAAGACAACACACACAAGAAAAATTAAATATATTTATTTCTGATGAAGCAAGCATAAAACTCCAGTATGGGCAAAAAAAATAAAAAAAGTTGAGCATTACACTGTGAACAACAGATAGCTTAGATATTCTGTCAGCGGTTTGTGAGACATAAAATTTGGTCCTGGGTTAAAGCACAGATGGTAAAAATATCTAAACAAGCAAACCCACTAAACCAGCTGAATACGTTCCATCTACTCGTAGCTTATATGAGGTTTGTTTAAAGCACTTCAAGTCTGAGGAGTAAGACCCTTCAACAACTAAAATACAAAGCCACGTGTGTAAAAACTAAACGGGTAACTTGAGACAGAACAACTCACTGATAAACATCATTTGGATCCTCCGACATTTTGCCGGAATGTAGCCTGGCTACATTCTGTCAGTGCACAAGCAGACGGGGCTTTTATTTAATGTAAACATTAACTATCTAGTTTATTTGTGAAGAAGCATTACACACGACGTGCTGTTAGGGGCGGCATGCAGAACCTTCACCGTTTCTTTGCAACAAGCACACCGAGCAGCACCCCAGACAGCAGCACCACTCCTGCTAACAGCCATCTCTTCAGGGTCTCCTGGAACCTCCTCGCCTCTGCAGCAGCATCTCGCCCGTAAATCTCTGCAAAACAGTCCTGCAAACCAACAGACACAACAGTAGAGACTGTAACATAAGCCATGATTGTTTTACTACTTTCACACTAAAATCACTGCTTTAATTAAGCAAAAGTTCTAATTTGTTTCTAAAATGTACTCTAGCACTCACCTTAGTAAATCTATTTGATTTAGTTTTGTAAATGAAGTTCCAGGTCCCCGGCCCATCTACCTGTACAGACACACTACAGCCCAGCAGACTCACCCATCCTCCTTGGCTGCTGATCCACGGCCTGATCTGCTCATCCAGGTAGGTGGTCATCCAGTCTGCAATGCGGGGAACCAGCTCGCTCATATTGCTCTCCACACACTGCACACACAGCACCCCCCCAAAAGCAAACAGACCCACCACCCGCCCCCAGTTTACTCCATCCTTGAACAGCTCGTCCAACACGCTCTTGAAGCTGTGGTAGGCCGTGTCTGGCGTGATGTCGAGCTGGAGGGAAAGGTGACTAAAACTCTGCGTATATAGAAGTTCAAACTCATGTGCCGAGTCCTTCAGAGCTGATTTTACTGCCTCCATGCCACCGTGGGGGGCCCAAGTCTTCCCTGGTGGGCTGGCCCTTCTGCTGACCAGTGAGCCATTGCTGGCAGCTGAATTGTCCCTGTCCTCCCGAGTCTTCTTACCCCCATCCTCTGGCCTCAGCAGAGACTTGGGATAGTTCCTTTGAGACAACTTATAGCTTATGTAGAACTCCACCAGCTCTCTGTTACTGTATGACATTATTTCCTACTGGGTCCTTCAGCCTATTTAAATCCCATGATGCTTTAGGGCGTTCCTCTGGTTCAGTCAGGTGTCAGGATCTTAAGTTATGATGCAGCATGCAACAACCTAGAGGCACAGAAACAAGGCCAACATTAACCACCCAGCTGACTGGGTTACAGCATCCATCACTCGTGAATGCGTGGCTCCAGCTGATTTTGATCTGAATCATCATACCCGAGTGACAGAACCACCAGTAATCAGCTGCTTCCCTCTCTTTAGGTTTTACATATATACTACAGGACCCAAGGCTGGATGGAGACTGTAACTAGCAGACTTTACCTAAAATACACCAGTTAGCAGCGGCTCGCCATTGGAAGGTCCAGCAACATTAAGTAATCCTTACTTTCGTACCTGATTTGAGTCTAGAAGCCAACTTTCCATCGCTACCTCCTCCAGCTAAATGTTACGTAGGTTCACACTAATAGTTAGCCTAATATGCTAACTAGCTGCTAAACTGTCACAATAAACGCACTAAAAAGTACGGAGTGCATGAAAAATCTTGGTATGACACAATTATTTCAGACAGTCGTACTTACCGCTGGTATAAAGTTTAAAATCTAAGTAAGTACGCGGCTACAGAGATAACAGGAGATGTAGACGGGACTGTAAACACATCATTTTTGCAGCTGTACTCTGTGGCCCGCATCGTGATGCCCGTTGGCAGCTGGCCAATAGTGTAACAGATCACTACAGAGGTCCCGCCTCCTCAGGCTTCTGCACCAATCAGCGACCAAGATGAACCGGAAATCCAGAAGTCAAAGATAATGTACTGAGAAATGATTGTGAACACTCCCCACATCATGGTGTGAGTTTATAAAGACTTTCTCCTGTTTGCGTGTAATATTTAACTTATGTTGATATTTGAAACTAATAGTTTAGGCACTGTATTTAATTAGTAAAACCTTTACATTAGTGACTGATTGTTCACTATTAAAAACATTCATGAGGTTTGTGTTGATATGTAAAACCTGTTTCTATGCTTTCAAAAGGCCTACCATGGAAATATGGTCATTGTAATTTAGTTACTCATGGCTACTCAAAATCTATAAGCTTGTGTTTGAAAAATTTTTTTATGTCTTACCCTTCATGTAAAATACGTAACCAGAACCAAATGTTTCTTCAACTCAGCCCTTTTCGCCCACGTTAGGCAGTGGCTGGAGGGTGAAAGGAAAAACAAGCAAAAAAACACAGTGGACATAAGCTTTATACTTTAACTATGTCTGGCAAAAAGGGTTGAGAGCTGTTCCGTGAGACCTGGCAAAAACGTGTTCTGATCCAAAAGCATTTTATGAAAAATTTTATTCAAATATGCAAATAAATGACATATTTTACACAATCTAAGTTTGAAACAACACAAAAGGCTAGTCATATCTGTGTAGAGATAAACAGAAATAGGTAAACTGGTATAACCATTTCAGATCGTGTGACAAATATGCAGCAAAAAATAAAAGAAACTAACACTATAGACAATAAAAACAATGGCCTATACATATGCATTGCCACAAATAAAATGCATCATATTTTATTTTCTCCAACACAAGTTGGGGGTGCAGCATTAAGAAAATGTTAGATTTGTGACCCATGTTATTTGACTAAATAATTGTGCAAGTTGTGTACATGTATGAACCAGAACCGTTAGTCTCAGTTTGTTGTCTTATTTAAAACCAAGCTGTTCATCAACAGAAACCCCTTGGGTGGATGGGGGACTAAGATGATGCCACGCAGACATTTTCTTTCCCGTCTTGACAAGAGCCCGTGTTGTTTGAAAGATCATTCGAGTCTGGGTGTTTCGTCTCCTCTAGCAAGCTTTCTTGGTCTTTGAACTCCACTTTCTCATCAGTCAGTGCCATGAAAAGACTTTCCTGTCCTTCTTGAGAAGAGATTCCAGTGGAAGAATCATCTGCCTCCATATTCATCTCATCAGTCAGGATTTCTTGGTCTTTGGATTCCACATTCTCATCAGTGGGAGCCATGAAGGCATTTTCCTTTCCTTCTTCAAAACAGATTGTCTCATTTGTGTCCCCTTTTGTTTCCTTGCTCAGGTCTTCTTGATCCAAGGATTCCCCATTCTCAGCAAGTGGTGCCATTAAATCATTTTCTTCTTCCTGACAAGAGATCACCTTTGTAGAAGAATCTGTTTCCGTAATTGTTTCTTCCGCCAGGATGTCTTGATCTTTTGATTCCACAGTCTCAGTAATTTGGACCACATGGATGTTTTCTTCTCTCTCTAGACACAAGCTTGTCTCAGTTACAGGATCATTTGTGTCTTTGGTCAGGTTTTCTTGATCCACGGATTCCCTATTCTCAGAAAGTGGTGCTGTGAAGTCATTTTCTTCTTGAATAGAGCTTGTTTCTGTTGAGGGACCATTTGTGTCAATGTTTGTCTCCTCTGTCAGGTCGTCTGGGTTAGGATCAGATTTCCCAGTTTCTTCTTCAGAGTCAGAGTCGATGGAAATGGTCTCTGGACATGTGTTGGGTTTTAAGGTGTGGTTTGGTTTGCAGTCAGGTGACTTGCCACTTACAGAGCTCACAGCAGAGTTGCCAAAACGTCTTTCATGGTCAATCTCCAGGTTATGTTTCAACTCGTTTAGAGCATGCATGTTAAAGCCTAGTCGCACAGCAGGTTTCTTGAACTTAAAACTTCTAAAACAGATATTCCGCTTTGATACAAAATGGCCAGTAACCTCAGACCTCCACATCATCAGACTTTCAGACAGCTTTAGCTCTTCATCAGGGTTTGGGTATGGTCGCTGGTTGAAGTAACTTGTCAGGAACTTTTTCCTGACCTCAAACGTCTTGATCTCATAACCTGTAGGATCCAGAACAAGGCCATCTAATTTCTTATTGCTTCCACAATCTTTGCTCATCTTAGTCTTCTTGGGGGTGGGTGTGCTTTGTAGAGGCAGCTGCCTCTTGACGGCTGCCGGCCCAGGTAACTTAGGAGTCAAAGAAGACTTGAGACTTTGGCTGACCATGCTTTGGCTGACCATGCTTTGGCTGACCATGCTTTGGCTGACCATGCTTTGGCTGACCTGGCTTTGGCTGACCTGGCTTCTGCCAACAGCTCTGCACTGCACAAGATGCAGTGTGATTGTGGATGCTACCATATTACTAGTGTACACCCCTAAACAGTGGATGCATTTGTATGTCATCCTTTTTTCAACAGGATGCATGGTTTGGAGCACTTGATGTCGCTCCCTCAGGTGCATGCCCAAGACGTCTGAGATGGTACCTTTGAGGATGGAGAAACAGAGCGGGCATACGGTCTTTCCACCACCGTTTTTGTGGAGCAGTGAAACCAAACTCTTTGGCTCACTGTACTTTTTTACCATCTTGGCAGGAGGTGCTCTGACAGGAGGAGGAGGAGGAGCATTCTGTGGGGCAGTTGCTGATTGATCTTGACCATTGACTGAATCCTTCATGTTAAACGTGACCACAGCGAGCTGAATGTTTCTGGACCGACCTTGTTTTATGGAAAGATCGAAGGTCAGAGGTGATGCACCAACAGGCCCAACATACTCATCAGGGTGGGACTGAGCAGCGTGCTCCACAATTTGATGAACACCGTGGAAAGAGGAATGGCACTGTGGGCAGGTTAAGCCGTGTGTTAGCATGTGGTTAAGTAGTGTGCTACTGGGTAAATAGCGGTTGCAAAGCAAACACTTGCTGGTGAAGTTGTGGATTTTCATGATGTACTTGGCCAGCGCCCACACTTTCTTGGCCTTGTGAGCATTCTCAAAATGAGCACTGTAGAGGTTTTCTGGAAAAAGTTCATTGCAAACAGTGCATATCTTCCACTTCTGTGTTTGGGATGTGTTTACAGCAGCTGGATTATTCTCAGCAACTGGGCTGTTGACAGCAGTAACGGCTAACACCTGACTGCTTTGGACGGTGGGCTGATTCTCAACAACAGGGGCCACTGGCTTTAGATAGCCAATAACAGGCTGTGAAGCTGGATCAGATCTGGGAGGAACACCTCTGCCAACAGCCTGAGCGTTCTGATTCATTGTAGGTAGAGACTGGGGGCCTGAGTTCAAAATATTAGCATGCCCAATCATATTTGTTACATGAGAACCAACTCGCTCATGAAACTCTAAAACGTGCTGCACTAGAGCCTCGTAGATGCGAGTAGTAAACTGGCATTGCTTACAGTAGATGTTGTTTCCATTAACAGAGGAAGACCTGTTTTTAACAGATGTATCAGAAGCCATACCAAGGTAAGGTGAGACAACATGCTGGAAATGTTCCCTGTAAATGTGTCTTCTAACAACATTGTAGAGAGAATCACGAAATGTGCACTTTTTGCAAAAGTACACAGATTTCTGAATTCTGTGTAAGGCATTTGTGTTATTTGTTTTAGCTCCCAGCGCAGTACCCTGTGACATCCCATAATTCTGCTGTCCTAGATTGGGTGCGTGGAATATTTTAACATGCACCTCCAGGGTTCTCTTGCTTGCGGAGAATGCACAGTAGGGACAGTTGAGAAGGAGTTTACCATCCAAGAGTTTTCGGTGTACATTGCGAAAGTGATTTTTGTAGCCTGAGTAGAATTTGGAAGAAAACGGGCACTCTAGACAGCAAAATGGCTTGGATCGATATTCCTAAAACACATCAAGGAAATTAATGGTTAGTTTAGGAAAATTCTGTGACTGATTCATATGATTCATCCAACACTTGGACCCAGAAATACAATTTACCTGTGTCTTTGAATATGACGGATCCCAAGAGCAGATGTCAAATCCTAGAGTGCTCTTTACAACCTGTTCATCTGGACAAAACTCTTTGAATTCCTGTGGAATAAACAAAAAGAATAAAATATTGTAAAAGGCTAGTAAACGTTTGCACATAAGAGAATGTGAAAAGAATGCCACAGTTGTTTGTTATTCAACAGTTTTGCTGAGTAAGAAAAATATTAATGAGAGCAGGAGCACAAAAATGACTACAGATAGGTGCAAACAACAAAAACCAACGTTTTGACACCTTTTGTGTCTTTGTCAGAGTTACATCTGAAAAGTTAGACAGTTTGATTTTATACAAGTGAGCTTAACAAGGAAATACTTTTCTCATTGAGCAAGATCTCCACAGTAGGGGGAGCTAATATTTAAAGCAAATTCATAATTTTTCCAAGAAAAATATTACATTATTAAAGGATGCTTTTCCCAATAGTTTTTTCAATAATTCTGCTGTGGTCTCTAGTATGAATGAATGCCTTGTGAGTCGTTTCCTGTAGAAAAAAGCTCTGGTGCTCCTGTTTCGACTAGGGATGGGACGATAAACTTAAACTAACGATACGATGCACCTCGATATGTCATAGTCACGAAACGATATGTCACGATACGATATTAAAAAAAAGGAAAAAATATTACTGTATAATAACAACTTGTTTATTTTTGTTTCCGTTGCACACAGGGAAACACAAGGCCTAACAGGCCAAACACAAACAAGAACACTCCCTTAGTGCTGCTCTAACCCTAGGTTAAGTTATCTCAGGACTGGTTCTTCTTCAAAAAAAACTAACATATCAACATGTTCTGGTGTAATCAGTGATCTTTGAGCAGAAACAATGTCTCCTGCCTGCAGTGTTGTTGCAACAGGCGCTGTGACTTGACGTGATGACGTCACGACGCACTGCACCGTTCCCCGGAATTTATTATTTTTTTTCATTTAGTTTTACCCTGCTTAATCAGCAGATAGTGCTGTCAGCCTGCCACCATAAACTTAACAGAGGGAGGTGTCATGACCAGTGGCGGCCGGTGACTTTTTTTTTGGGTGGGGCGCTAACCACATATCACCACTAGGGGACGCCAAATTACCATTGATTCTTAAGCATCAGCGTCACACAACTGACGATCACAGTAGCGCTTCCGGCAACAAAGTTGTTCAAAAAGTTTTCGAATATATTCAGCATGTTTTTGACAAAAACATTCATCCATTCACCCATATATTACACAAACTGCACACACGCTTAAGGGGAGTAGGCTAAATCTAATCAATAGAATCCACTGTCTACAAACAGAACAACCATAAGCTGTAAATAAACGTGAGGCCGTAAAATAGACGCTACACGTATCCAGAAAAACACACAGTGACACAACGCAAGATATTCACAGAAGCAGCCGGCGTTTAGATTAAAGCCCAGACTCACAAACAAGAAGTACCACTTAGTTCAAACCGTATGGAGCGGTGCTAGCCGCTAACGAGGCAGCATGCTGTTTCCTGAAGCCAAAAGCTAAAATGAGGCTTACCTGCAGGTTATGGCCATAATCCGTGTGGTGTAGTAAAAATAATCCACTCGGTTCGTGAAATTCTACATCCCAACGTAAAAGCTTAGCTGATCAGACTGTTTGCTGGCATTGTTTTGCCAAAGACTATATAAGAGTTTGCCCGCCCGCATTCATCATTTTCCTGTTTACGTGGATTCTCTCCCTGTGATTGGTTAACACGAAAGCCAGCCAGCTGAAAAAAACTCAACAACAAGCAATTCGATTGGCTCAGGTTTCACACATTGGAACCTACTAGTAGCGTTTGCTACGTCAGGTTTTGAAGCAATTAACTTTATTTGTCACTGATGATTTCACAATTATAGCAAAGATGGCTAAAAGGTTGGACAACAAAAAAATATTCAGTGGAAGTAGTGTGTTGCTGCCGTGACAAATTGGCACAGATGGAGCCACACTGTGCCAGCCTGTGGAAAGTTTTCCCCTCAGGGCGGGGTGAACAACCTGACCAATCAGCGATCTCCTCCCCCTGGTCTGAGCAGAATTCACCCGGTGAGGCGGCGACGATCGCTAAAAGATGCGACCAACCGCTCTCCTATTCTTTCTCGTTGTGGACGGTTTGGGGAACCACTGCACATGCGCCAGTTAGCCCATATTAAGTCAATGGTAAAGATTGCTGCGCCCGCGAGAGGACACGTGACAAGTACGTCGACGATTCGGCCGTGTTAAAAGTAAAAAAAAACATTATTAAACACAGATTACACACAGCACTTAGTCCATATGGTGTGTATAGATCGTTTAGTTTACTTTTTATGTTTTTTTAAATATATTTTGTGATTCCTATCTTCTTCTTCTCCTTCCTGTGAGTGGTGGGGCGGCGCCCTAGCGCCCCCTATGGACGAGCCGCCACTGGTCATGACCACGTGATGAATTAATGCCGAGCTCCGGCCGGGAACTATAAAATGAAAATGAAAGTAAACACGGCCACAAGTTTAGTTTTCGAACCAGCTGAGATGATAAACTGGAGCGATGCGGAGCTCCGGGAGCGTCTCTCCGTTAGATCTGCAGCTCAGATCATCTGACTGTTCACAGTGATAGTGGAGGACACACACCTGTAGAGAAATGTGGGAAAAAAACTCAACGAGCGCGGCTTCGATCGCAATAAAAAGCAAGTTATGTCCAAGATAAACGGAAGTCCGTGACAGCGCAGAGACCGCCCCCATACCTCCTTTATGCCACCATCGCATAATCTTTTATAAAACGGACATGATTGCGGAACATTACCGCCACGGTCTGAGCTCTTATAAATGACCTTAGGCTCCCAGATGCCTCAGGCATTGCGCAAATTAGCGGCATTGTTTTATAAAAAAGGCTTTAGACTGTATGCCCGCCATACACAAATCATGCAGCAGTGCCATCTAGTCTTTATTTCGTGATCCATTTTTTTTTTTACTCGATGCATTTTTGTCACGTTTTGTATCGCAAAATTTCGCCAAACGATATTTCGTCCCATCCCTAGTTTCGACGGTAGAAGTTTGCCAAAAAACAACAAAATTATGACTCTGCTCATTAATATTCATGATATGCAAACATCTTGCCACAGATTGACTTACAGCAATGCGGCTCTTCCATTGCCTTTGTTTGCTCTTCTTTCTAGCGGAAAAATAGCAACTTCAATGTATTCTCTCCACAAATAACACAAGCCTGAACGATCCAGCCATTTTGTGGAGTTGATAATGCTAACATTGCCTTCTACTAGCCGAGACACGCTCTGCTCTCTCCTGGCACAAAACCAACACAGCCTCTCGCAGTCCCAGGTGAAGGTGGGCGAGTCCATCAATGCTATGTACTATGTGATGTAGAAGAGACAGGCCTTTTCTGACCGGATCATTTTCACCAACTGCTACATGCAGGCTGCGGCAGCGCTTGCAGTTTGCTGTCTGGGCTGAGGCGCTCCGCTGTTAACAGCGGACAGCTGTGATTGGTGATCAGCAGGCTACAAGCGGTAGATTTGGTTGGGGAGAAGCTTGTTCCAAAAAAAATGCTTCACCAATCATTTGGTAACATAGATTCAGCAAGGACGATGTGATGAAAACAAGACAAATGTAAACTGCAGAAAGACGGTAGCACCAAGTCAAGGTAATACATCCTCCACCTTCAGTACAACCAGACTTTATAGAGAACCTGACAACTCAAATGTGACAATATTCACATGATGCAGCTCTTTGTAATATCTATATTTAGAATATAAGACATTGTATCTTAAATACTGCGTTTGCAAGAAATTTTTGTTATTTTACTTTTCTATTCGTTCAGTTGTGCTTAGTTTTTCAATCAATCCTAACAACTAAAATTTCTTAGTACTTAGTTTGAAGTATTTAAAGTAGACATTAAAAATAATTCCAATGAACAGATATGGTAGCCTGGTTGTGGAGCAATTATGCTGCCACAAACCCATCTATTGGCCAACCTTTTCTCCATGCATACAAGTAGTTATTGTGCATTTATCATTATTGAGGTGAACTCCTCAATATACCGTGATATTGATTTTAGGCCATATCGCTCAGCCGTACTCAGTAGTGTAAACAATACGTGTGTAAAAACAGTTGCAGACTTCGCCAGAACAGAGAATTTGCTTTTTTTACCTGAGGTAGCAAGAACAAAGTTTGTTGAGGCCAGGACGTTTCATACAACATGAGAAACTCAGGTGCAGAACTTCTGGTAAGTCTTTATTTGTGCTTGTGCCCACTTTTCTACTCCACTATTGAACCAGTCTTAAATTATGACAGCACTGCCAAGACTTGCAACAACACTGTTCCTTAAAAGGCAACAGTGTAGAGCCTAATTTATACTTCTCCGTCAGCTCGAGTGTGGAGTTTCGTACACGCATTTACTCATGCATCTCTTTCGATGGACAGTTAAAGCCTAATTTATACTTCTCCGTCTGTGTCGGTACAAAGACACGCAGCGCCATTTTGGCTACGTTCACACTGCAGGTCTTGATGCTCAATTCCGATTTTTTGAGTAAATCCGATTTTTTTTGTGGCTGTTCACATTACAACTGAAATGCGACATCAAACACTCTCCAGTGTGAACGGTTCATGGCCCCAAAGCGACCCGCATGCGCAGAAGACAAGAAGTCACAGTCAGAACCAGGAGAGGTGGAGTTGTGATGTGAAAGCCTTCACTGACAGTTCAGCCACAGGGTCACACCTGAGTCTCTTGTTTTGGAGTGGAAACTATTTTAAAAATTACTTTACTCCTTATTCCCGCCGTCTTCCCCAGTCAGTATTCCCTGAAAATGTTTCGGTATTAAGTTAATTCACGGAACACCTCCGCACCGCTCTCACGGAAGCCCCCCCCCCCCCCCCCCCCCCCCCCCCCCCCCACACACACACACGGAGACCGAGACCGGAGACACGCTTCGCTTTAGCAGCACCTCCCGTTCTCATGCTTTCTTGTATTTTTAATTCCAAAACTTGACAGGATGTCCCACAGACCCCTGAATCCCTCTGTCAGCACTGCTCTTCAGCGCTCCTCCTCAGAAAAGTCCTGACACGACGCTCACCTCCGCGCAGTGACGTAGGAGGTGAATTTAATGCGACATGACCGTTCAGACTGCAAAAACTTTGGATAGGAGGCGGATTTAATGCGACATGACCGTTCAGACTGCAGTCGCTTTAAAAATGTGCATATGTGTCGCAATCAGTACTACATATTGAAACGACCTGGATCGGATTAGGAAAAATCGAATCTGTGCTGTTCAGACTGTCACAAAAAAATCAGATAAGGGTCACAGGCAGGTCAAGATGCGAATTTGATGCGCTTTTGCCTGCAGTGTGAACATAGCCTTTGTGTCGACGCAAGGGCTCTCGGACGGGCTTGCGGAGGGTGACGGAGACATGCCCCCCAAAAATAACTGTCCGATCTCCTCCATGGGTCTTTGGGGGCAGGTCTGTGGCCTCTCACACTCACTATTGGACATTTCTCTAGAAAAACCATATATACACAAACGCATGTACACAACACAGGTGCTCACATGGTGCTCTCACAAGTATGGGCTTGGGTAGGGCTGGGCGATATGGCAATAATTTCATATCCCGATATAGCTCATTTTATATCCTGTAAACAATATACATAACGATATAGCATTGTTTCTTTTAATTAAATTCATAGTTAATATAAAATTGCAAGTGTTTGCACCAACTCACAAAACCCACGTTTCTCGAACATGTAGATTGGAACAATATTTTTGCAGATGTGCTCGGCAACTGCAGTAGTGATCTCCTTCCATCTGCGGGAGCTGTGGTTATATGGTGTGCCATGGGTAAATGCCTGTTGCAGCGTCTGTGTCTGGAGTTTGTTATGAGCGCTTACGCTACCACTCGACGCTGCTTTTACAGCTTCTGCTTGTTGACTCTCTTTGTATTTTTTTTCGTGGTTCTTGCGCAGGTGATAAAATAAATTTGTAGTGTTGGAGTCTGTTGTTGGCACCGGGAGCCGGCAAACTTTACAAACAACTGCTTTCTGGTTCGCATCGGCCTTCCTATACCCAAACCACACCCATACAACAGAAGTTGCCCCTCTTTTAGGTACAAGCTCTGCCGTTTGGTTTGGCAGGTCATCCTGTTGAAAATGACCCTGGTCTGAACCGCGTCCGCTACCGTCCTTCTCCATGTTTGTTATGAGCGTGGCACGCTGCGCGTGCATGGACATGCCGTAAGGTGCATCATAACGTAAAATACTGCCGTAAAACGCCAAATCGTGGTCTAAACGATAGAGCTTCATATAAAACGATAGACATTTTCTATTGTACAGATGAAATATTTTGTCATATCGCCCAGCCCTAGGCTTGGGTGTTTTTAACACATAACCTAAGGCTGTGGTTGGCACTATATGCACTATGATTTATTACCGTGTGCTTTTCAGCAAAAATTGCTGCTTTTATACATCCTCATGTTGTTGGTGCAGTGATGTTTTGGTTCTGTTGTATTTTTTGTGTCCCCTTTTATTTTTTTTTCTCTTTCTGCAGGTCTAGAAGCGGATTCTTTTGCATCCTTGTTTATTTTTTGTGGACTCCCCCCTTCCTTCTCTTTCCCCCCCTTTCTCTTTCATTTCAGTGTCCGTTGAAATTTTAACCAAGCGAAAACATTTCTAATAAAGTTCTGATATCAGGCGGGGTGTTATAGCTGAATTTATAACGATCCACCTGTGAGAATAAAACTGTAAGGCTTGTTTTCGGCACTCAGACATCAATTCTGTTTGCTATACAGTCAAACAGGACATGGGATAAAAACAAAAAAATAAATAACTGTTCGTCGAGACTCGAGAGCGCAAGCCTGTGATTGGTCAGGACGCCGCTTCCTTGAAATATGTCAACAGCACCACCATTGCCAACTCAAAAAATAAAGAGAGCTGAAGATATTTAGACACGGAGCAGATTTAAAAAATGCCTCGCGGAAAAAGTTAGAAAATATAAAAGCTTATTCACCCGTGACTGAAGGAGCACAAAGATATGCAGTGAGCGTTTTATTCGTGGATGGAAATGACGAGAAACGTGGGTTTAAAGGTGCCAACCGCAAGAAGAGGTGGAGTAGAATGAGGGACAAATTTGTCCGTGTTAAAAAGTCTCTAAAATACATTAAAACAATGTAAACACTGTAGTAAATACACTATCGTAGACCAGATACGTGGTGGTATGGCGGCAGCATACCCCAGAAAAGTGCTACGCCCTCTGCTGTCCAGGCGGGGGGTTGCTTTGCAACACCCCCCAGCCAACGGAGAAGTATAAACATAAAACGACTCTGTCAAGGCGTATACGTCTCTAGCCTGCAGAGCTGACGGAGAAGTATAACTCAGCCGTAAGCCTAATTTATACTTCCCCGTCTGCGGCGGTACGAAGACACGCAGCGCCATTTTGCGTTGGCGCAAGAGCTTTCCAACAGGCCCGCAGAGGGTGACGGAGACATGCCCTCTTTTTAAACTGTCCGTCAAAAGTGACGTAGAGCACAAGCCTGTGATTGGTCAGGACGCCGCTTCCATTAAATGTCAACAGCACCGCCATTGCCGCCTCAAAAAATTAAGAGAACTGAAGATATCTAGAAAGAGAAATGGAGCAGATTGAAGAACGCCTCATGGAAAAAGTTAATAAAATATTAAAGTTTATTCATCCGTGACTGAAGGACCACAAAGATACGGAGCAAGCGTTTTATTCATGGACGGAAATGATGGGAAACGTGGGTTTAGAGGTGCAGACCGCATGAAAAGGTGGAAGAGAACGAGGGACAAGTTTGTCTGTGCTAAAAAGTCTAAAATACATTAAAACAATGTAAACACAGTAGTAAATACACTATTGTGGACCGGATAGACGGAAGCCTAATTTATACTTATCCGTCTGCGTTGGTACGGAGACACACAGCGCCATTTTGCATCATTGCAAGGGTTCTTCG
This sequence comes from Aphyosemion australe, assembly GCA_006937985.1. Taxonomy (NCBI): domain Eukaryota; kingdom Metazoa; phylum Chordata; class Actinopteri; order Cyprinodontiformes; family Nothobranchiidae; genus Aphyosemion; species Aphyosemion australe. Next base: position 615,562 of record SSNS01000163.1, on the reverse strand, counting down.
ACATGCCCTCTTTTTTGATGGTCCATCGAGAGCAAGAGAGAACGCAAGCCTGTGATTGGTCAGGACACCGCTTCCTTGAAATACATCAACAGCACCGCCATTGCCGCCTCAAAAAATAAAGAGAGCTGAAGATATGTAGCGGCAGACACGGAGCAGCTTGAAGAACGCGTCGCGGAAAATTTCCGAAAATATGAAAGTTTATTCATTCGTGACTGAAGGAGCACAAAGATACAGAGCAAGCATTTTATTTGAGGACAGAAATGATGAGATACGTGGTTTTAGGGTTGCCGACCGCACGAAGAGGTGGAGGAGAATGAGGGATAAATTCATCCGTGTTAAAATGTCTCAAATACATTAAAACAATGTAAACACAGTAGTAAATACACTATCGTGGACCAGATACGTGACTGTAATGGCAGCAGGATACCCCAGAAAAGCGCTACGCCCTCTGTTGCTTTGCAACTCTCCCCAGGTGACGGAAAAGTTTGAAAGGAAAACACCCTCGTCAATGCGTGTGTGACTTCACATTCGAGCTGACGGAGAATTATAAATTAAGGCTGAGTTATACTTCACTGTCAGCTCCGCGGGCTAGAGACGCATACGCATTCACAGAGATGTTTTATGTTTATACTTCCCCGTTGGCTGGGGGGGGGGGTGCAAAGCAATACCCCGCCTGAACAGAAGAGGACGTTGCGTTTATCTGGGAGCAGTACAGTCACGTGTCTGATTACTATTTCTTGGAAGCACACTTTCGCACGCTGAAAAATGGCGAGCAACACAGTGAAACTTTTGCTCGAGTTGGAACTGCTTGATTTGGAAGAAAAAAAGCTCATCTTATAAACTGTTTAATAACACTTCATGTTGCGGTTTGTTTTTTTAGGACATAATATGGAGAGGGAGAAGCTGATCTTCAACTACCGCCTTTCCGGCCAGCGTGTGGTTGACGGTGACTCTAATCTGCAGCCAGTTGACACAAGGATGATGTGCAGGAGCCGCGCAACAAGCAATGCCATCAGCGTGAGGAATGAACTGACCGCTCTTTTTGTCACCAGCAGGAGCTGTGTCATGGCAAGAGGAGACTGTGTCACGTGGCACACTTAATATCACAGACTAGATTTTATGTAATCCATCTTTATTGTGGTAGTGGTACTGTTATATTTATCTGTGCCACTTCTCGTGCCCATGGTTGTGCAGCACCTTGTTCAGTGACGCTGTTTAAATAGTTATTATCCAGTCAATTTCATGTTCTGTAAGTGCTACTGTAAATAAAAGCAAACATTTTAAATCAATTGTTTGGTTTATGTGGCGCTGTTTCTGTAGAGTAGCTCAGTTGTAGCGAAACTAACTACAGATATAGTGGCATGAATAAAACAGATCGCAAGCATTAGTTAAGAACTTTATTTAAGAAAAAAGATGCATGAACCATAAAAACAGCAATAAACAGTTCTTTACCCATGGGCCTTTCCTGGGGCACACATTTCCCTTTTTTAAACATTCAATTTTATTCAAGCATCTCATAAAGAAGGCTATGCACCCGTCGCATTGCTTGAAGCTTCATGTTGTCAGGCATCCTCCTGAGCAAATCTGCCACAGTCATTCATCGTTCATCTGTGTCAACCTCTGGGTAATCTCTGCCCTGCGTTTATCAATTTTTACCAGCTCCTGTGTGAGACACAGTCATCCAACTCCAGCTGCCTCCTCCTCTTCACAGGACGTGGGGTTGAGGTTGGTGGAATGGCCTTTTTTTTGTAATGATGTCTCGGCTGCTTCTATTGCTGAGATGACTTCATCAAATTCGTCTTGGGATGTCTCATGCGGTTGTGTTGCAAGGGTAGGCTCTGCAGATGATCCAGCAAGGCCGGATGAGGCCTCCTGCTCACAGGACCCTGATGAGGATGAAGATCCACATGAGCGCTCTTGTTCAAACTAGAAATTAAAAAGGATTATTGTTAGCTTAGCTGTGTGGCATAAAGTGCAAGTAATTTAATCTAATGTGTAGGTTATATAACAATAAAAGTAATGATGGCAAATTGGTGCTGCAAAATAATTTTCATTAATGTAGCTCATAACAAACACTACAAATTGCTGCAAAATTACTCTGAGTAAAACACATCATGTTCTAAATAAATAGCCAAAAACAAATTACTTGGATTGCAAATGAAATACACAGCTTCTCATGCCATTCATCATACATTACATAAACAAAAACAAAGAGTACATACCTTAAAATTTGACGATATTTCTCTGTTTTATATGTGGCTCCAACCAAGACAGCATTATATAAAACGCTTGAACTTTGCTGCCGCCCGCATCGCCACTGCTCGTTTTTAAAGACTTTTTAGCACGAACAAATTTGTCCCTCATTCTCCTCCACATTTTAATGCATTCAGGTACCTCCAAGCCCATTGTCCCTGCTATTTCCTTCCAGGAATTAATGGTACGCTGGGCGTCCTTATATTTCTTCAATGAAGGATTATATAAATGTTCATAGCATCTCACTTCCTCGGCTAAACGTTCGTCTGTTTGCTCCATGTCTCTCCAGTACTCGTTTGTTTGGTATATGGTGGCCGCCATGTTGTTGACAACTTTAAAGAAAGTTGCGTACGTGAAAGGAAACAGGGTAGGTACTAGCTTGCTGACCAATCACAGGCTTGCGCTCTCCGTCGCTCTCGACGGACAGTTATTTTTGGGGGCATGTCTCCGTCACCTCCAGAAAGCCCGCCCGAGAGCCCTTGCGCCGACGCAAAATGGCGCTGCGTGTCTTCGTACCGACGCAGACGGAGGAGTATAAACTAGGCAATACGTGCATCACCATACTTCTTTATATTTAAGAGAAAGTTGTGCAATTCAAATGTAACAGCGCCACCTAGAGACACAGCATCTGCTGACAACATGTCTCTACGTTAAAAGAAATCACAGTGGAAGAAAATAATTCAACCACTCTCACCTCTGCTGCTTCCTTGCAGAACTCGAGTCCTATGTCTTCGAGAACTCTCTTCACTTGCTTTCTGGCTTTCCTGATTCTTGGGAGATTATTCACCGGGAGTTGGAACATTTCTCCTGATAAAAGAGAACATAGGTTCAGAAGACGAAGCTTCAGCTTCAAATAAAGATCTAGTGAATCAATAATGTTCATCATCCTAATGAGTGCTTTAGCGTGGGACAGCGGCGCATAAATACTTGCAGTAAAATAGTAGCGTTAATCAACGAAGAACAAGCGCTGGGTAAATACTGTGCAGTGTGGCTTTTTACGTCAATTTAACGTTATTTCTGAGTACTTCTTTGGTTCGATTCCGAGACCAGAACACTACAAGAATGTTCAGAATTCTTTCCAGGAGCCTTTAACGGAGCATCCCGTTAGCGTCTGAAGCTAGCTTATAGAGCTAGCGCCGCTGGCCGCACAGGCGGCAGCATGGCCATTAGACAGTAACAACGTTACCGTCACATTTCTATTATGTATAATACAGTCAAACAAAGCATTTTACTTACCTCACAAAAGACCGACTCGACCAGTCAGCCGGCCTGTCTCACTGACATAAATGGCCAACGAAGAAGTGAACCGTATGCTCAGGACGTGAAGACTGGGGATGTTCGCTCTCCTCGGCGCCGGGAAGCTAACACTGCGCAGCTACAGCTAGCTGGCTAAGCGCTAGCTGGTTTGTAAGTAATCTATTTGGCTGCGCAGCTGTCGCTGTCTAGGACAGGGAGACAGCAAGGAGTGATGTGCGTGTTATAAACACATCACATTCGATACTAGCAAATACCAGAAGCACCTATTGTCCCCTAGGTCCCACGAACCCGCTCCCGCGCTGAGATCCACTACGTTTGCAAGCTAAACAAAATGGCGTCCACAAAAAGACGGAAGTGGTGGTGATGCGGTGCTGAGACAGGACTCAGTTGATGTAAATCAGTTCAGATTTATTGGGTTTTAATTCAATTTTCTCAACACAAATAGCAGTGTACTTTGATTTTGTTGAACTGAATCAAAAATGACTTGACAAAACAAGCCCATATTTTCTGTTCAAATAATTAAACAATTTCCAGTTGTTGCAACTTATTAAATCAGATATTGACAACAATTTTTCCATTCCTTTGATTCATTTGTTTTCATTCCAGTGGTTCCATAACTTCCAGTACAACAACACGGGGTCCTGCCATCACCAGTCTGGTTACTGTCCTGTAGTCCAGGTAAAGGACACACCGTCCATTCACCTGGCACACAAACTGTCGTATCTAAAGGACATTTTCACACAGACAACATGGATTACCTAAATCTGTCCCTTTATTTTTAATTTTCATGACTCATTCAGGTAATATTATCTTAATTTCACCTTCACCCCAGCAGCTGCTGCAGGACTTCCAGGGTCAACAGCCTGTACATAACAGGGAGCCATCCCTCTGACCACTATGCCCCAGCCCAGATCATCCCCGATCACCTGTGGTTATGGTAGAACAAATCATACATCAGACTTGGGATGCTACAACAGCAGTTCCCAACCTGGGGTCCCCACAAGATTGCAGGGATGGGGTGGGTGTGAGGGTGTGCTCACAATTTTGTCTGTGCTGAGGTTGTGAGGAGATTATATTTGTAAAAATTACATTTATAAAATCCAGATAACACACCCAATAGTATAACAAAAACTCTGTCTAAGAGTTATAACTCTGTATGTCTGTATAACGTTTGTAATAATCACTTTTAATGCATGTGTGCCTGTAGGAGTTGGGTTTGGGGTTCTGCCTTGTCTTGGACACAGGCAAGGCATTCCCAGAGGAAAAAACAGAACCACTGGTTTACAAGAATGTGTTCACAACTTTTAGGCTTCCAGGGACTGATTTTAATACTACACATGTTTCAGGACCAGGCATAAAGTCACCACGTGTGCTAACTCACCGTGAGTACTTTTTTGATGAAGGGAGCACCAGGTGCCAATAGCTCTTCACATGTGACATGCCTTTTTAGGACTGTAGGACAAAATAAAACACATGTCCACCTCTTACAGAGCTTATCTCTTGACATTTTACAACTTGTAGGAATTGAAAACTATGAACTCACTTACCTGATGTAGGATTAGATCTCACTAACACGTTTGAAAACAGTGAAACTAGAGGTGGAAGTCCCCCAGAGTGATGCTGAAAGCTATTCAAGATGGCTCTGCGACCACATGTGACCAGTTTTTGGTTTTCACCGGACTCCACTGATGTGAGGTTAGTGGAAAAGGTATTAGTCCTAAATGAAATCCAGCACAACAAAATGGGTTTTGCAAAAACAACTACAAAGTGTTATTTGTACCAGTCTCAAAGGCACTGTTGGGCTCCTGCAGCGAGTCTTTGCGTAGGAAAAAGGGACTGTCGACGTTGTTGTCTTCTATGGCTGATGCTACCACACTGTCATCGCTGTCTTGCTCATGTTCATAAAACAGTTCAGATAGGCGGCGGCGGCGACGAAAGTTGATACAAAACTGATAGAGCAGGCCGCTGTCAAAGAAGTTATGTTTCTTTGCCACTAGTGGAGGAAAATGAACCGAACACAAAACCAGAGTGGAACGTGTTTCTAGAACAAATGGAATTGTTTGCCACAAGGTATTGCATGTATTTGCTTTTGATTTCAAAACTCCCAGATGCCTCCCCATTACTGCTGTGTGTGTGTGTGGCATAAATCAAAGGGCAGATGAGTACTCCCATACCGTGTTGAATGATGCCATGCTCCTGCAATGCGCGGCACAGCTCCACTCCCTGACTCCGGCTTTCAGCCTCTCCATTCTGAAGGAGCCAGTCGATCAGCTGACAGCCAGGAAAACAGCGCTGGTATGAAATCCCATGCTCCTCCCTTAGCTGCAGGATTGTGTCTTTTTCTGTTATAAGACTGTAAAAACAGATAATCATTTTAGGAAACACATTTCCCAAAAAGTGTAAATGATGATGAGAAGCCATGTTGCATCATGACCCTCAAAATGTCAAACACTTTGGCAAAACAACAGTTTGTGATAAAATAAACATCTTGATGAGGCACCTTGAGTGATAAATCTTAACTGGAGACATTCGGCGGTCTATAGGGTGTCAACTGTAAAGTAATGGATTAAACTTTCTATAGCTACATGTTGCTATTTTTAACTCAGCACCATGAAGCCTGATTTATCTAGCCTAGTGAACTAGACCAAATACTTGCTTTGCAAAGTTTATATATTCACATATATAGGATGGCTTGCCAGGCTATGATTTTTCCTCATGAATATAAAAATGAGGTGGGGGATTTTTAAACTAACTTTAGTAACTTTATAATAATGTCAGAAATAAACATTTAAAATTAAATCTAAATCTGTCCATCAAAGAAACTCTGAGAAGGGGATCTCTTCACTCCACTTTTACAGTATTTTGGCATACTCCACCCACTTTAGGGCAATCTACATTTGCATAATGTAGTTTATGGGAGCTGTGAGACGGCAGTGAGCTGTGAGACGGCAGTGAGTTTTGAGACGGCAGTGAGCTGTGAGACGACAGTGAGCTGTGAGACGACAGTGAGGTGTGAGACGACAGTGAGGTGTGAGACGGAAGTGAGGTGTGAGACGGCAGTGAGCTGTGAGACGGCAGTGAGTTTTGAGACGGCAGTGAGCTGTGAGACGACAGTGAGGTGTGAGACGGCAGTGAGGTGTGAGACGACAGTGAGGTGTGAGACGGAAGTGAGGTGTGAGACGGAAGTGAGGTGTGAGACGGGAGTGAGCTGTGAGACGGCAGTGAACTGTGAGACGACAGTGAGGTGTGAGACGACAGTGAGGTGTGAGACGGCAGTGAACTGTGAGACGGCAGTGAGTTTTGAGACGGCAGTGAGCTGTGAGACGACAGTGAGGTGCGAGACGGCAGTGAGGTGCGAGACGGCAGTGAGGTGCGAGACGGCAGTGAGCTGCGAGACGGCAGTGAGGTGTGAGACAGCAGTGAGGTGTGAGACAGCAGTGAGGTGTGCTGTGACAGAGGAGGTCAAGGTGGAGGTGGGAGTGCATCAAGGACCGGCTCTAAGCCCCTTCTTGCTTTGTGGATGGAAAGTCTGACAGATGATGTCGGACTGGAGTCTCCATGGACTATGATGTTTGCAGATGACACAGTGGTCTGCAGTGAGAGCAGGGGTGCAGGTAGAGGAAGAGCTAGAGAGGTGGAGATATGGACGGGAGAAGAGAGGAATGAAGATTAGTCACAGCAACAGAATACGTGTGTAAATGAGAGAGACACAAGTGGAACGGTGATGCTACAGTAGAAGTAAAGAAGGTAGAGGACTTTAAGGACGTAGGGTCTACGGTCCAAAGCAACGGAGAGGGTGGAAAAGAGGTGAAGAAGCGTGTGAAGCAGGTCGGAATGGTTCCAGGTGTGATAAAAGGGTTTCTGGTGTGGAAGACAGTAGTGGAGCAGCCATGTTTAGTGTCCATGAGGAAAAGACAGGAGACAGAACTGGAGGTTGCAGAGCTCCAGATGTTGATGTTCTCTTTGGGAGGATGGATAGGATCAGGAATGAGTCCATCAGAGGGACAGCTCATGTTAGATGTTTTAGAGATAAAGTCAGAGAGGACAGACTGAGATGGGTTGGACATGTCCAGAGAAGAGACAATGATCACACAGGTAGAAGGATGCTGATGTTGGAGCCACCAGGCAGGAGGCTGAGAGGAAGACCAACAAGGAGATTCATGGATGTGAGAGAGGACATGAGGTTAGATGGTGTGAGGGTAGAGGATGCAGGACTAAATGGAGACAGATGATTGGCTGATCAGACTCCTGAAGGGACACGCCCAAAGAGAAAACACATTTTTATTCATATTTAAATATTTAAGGAACAATTCATGCTGTTTGATTAGGTTCTAAAAATGTATTTCCAACATTATTTTTTTAAAGAACTGTTTTAAAATCTTGCTGTTAATTATTTGGTGCCCCATGTTGATCTGTTAAGGACTTTGGGGCAAAAAGTTCAACATTTAACACATTTTTAGGCACCTTAAAGACATTTCATCATTTACTTATGTAAGATTTTTGAGTTTCAGTTCTTGGGTTTCTGATTTGGTGTTGCATTCTGGGTAGGGGCTCTAACCCTGGGAGCCACACCTGTGGGGGCTGAAGGAGGTGTGGTGAAAATGAAATCACAAATCCTGCTGAAATGGAAAGAAACAACCAGAACGACAGCTATGCCTATTGTGACATCTTGTGTTTTAGCCTTTTTGTCTACGCTGTGGGAGGAGAGGTTCCTACGGGAAAAACAATCTCTAAATGATCCATCCACTGTCTTCCGCTTATCCGGAGTCAGGTCACGGGGGCAGCAGCCTAAGGAGAGCGGCCCAGACTTCCCTCTCCCCAGCCACTTGAGCCAGCTCTTCCGGGGGAATCCCAAGGTGTTCCCTGGCCAGCCGAGAGACATAGTCCCTCCAGCGTGTCCTGGGTCTTCCTTTGGGTCTCTTCCTGGTTGCACCAGTGATTCATCCAGGAGGCATCCTAACTAGATGCCGGAGCCACCTCAACTGGCTCCTCGCGATGTTTGTGGTCTCTAAATGAGCATTTACTTAAAGATAACAACTGTGGGGCGAAATTGTTTAATTTGATTTTATTTTAAATCAGGCCAGTTTAATGTTGTGGACCAAGGTCAGGCATCAGAGAGCTTACTTCTCATAAAGTCGTTGTCCTCGTATGAAGATTTTCACCTCAGTGTTGAAGGGAAACGTGCCGTCATCTTTGCGAAAACGATACAGCAGAGTTGCATCCTTGAATTCTGGCCTCTTGTCACAGACTAAAACAATGAGATGCTTTATGAAATCGTGACTTATTTAACTCCTACCAGTCTCTGGTTAGCGTGTGTGGTTTTATCTCACCGTGATGAACAACGTCGTGGTCCATGAGGTGCTGGATGAGACACACAGCTGTTGCCCGGTCAGAAGCCTCCTTATGGCTCACCAGCCAGTCTACAAGCTCCTGAGCTACAAAGCAGTTGGGATACGTGCGCAGGTAATACCGGCGGTCCTTGATCAGTTTTCCATCGTGAAGTCTCAACCTTTAAGTGATGTTCACATCCATGATGAGATTTATGTTACCTTTGACCTCAAACCCAAGCGTCTCCTCATACCTGAGTTGTTCTCCTGCAATCATAACTTCAGCCTGGTGCTGCTTAGCCACGGCTTTTCTCCTGGTGCTACTTGTTCTCTCCATGTTTGCTATCACAGAAGTGAAGAATAAATGACGCTTACCTCCTATTAAGAATCTTTGTGTTTACAAAACAGGCCACAGAAACAAAGCAGCATCGCGATGAGGGAGACGTGTTGTGTGTACACTCAGAAAGAAAGGTAAAGATGTGAACTGTTAACTTCTTATCTGTTGCTTAGTCCGCACAGTTTATATCTTAAACATTTACATTTTTAATGGGAAACCAAGACATGCACCATGGTGGTGATTGCAGACTGAAGCGGTTGATGCTTTTTGGTGTTGTGTTGGAACAGCTAATCCTCCTTAAGTGAATAATCGTTTTTAATATCGGCAGCATGAATTAGAGAGGGACAGACCCTCTGAGGTTGCTCCTGGAGGCCATGCTGGTATGCAGTGGATGCGCCTGCACTACATTGTGAAGGTTGTTCTGTGATTATCTGGCAACAGAAAACCTGAAAAACGTGCAGTAGATGTTTTCGTCTGTGCAACGTAACCATCAGATGACACGATATGTTATGCAATGTGGTCTTTTGAAAATTAAAACTATTGTGCCCCCCCATCCTGCAGCCATAGCTCAACCTTGATCTCTTCTAAACAGAACTGTAACAGGATGGATTCCTTGGGCAGATGAGCAGAAGCCTGATGCCATTCTGGTACACAATGATAGTTTCCTTGTGCATTTCTCTGAAGCTGCTGCTATCCTGTCATTAGCTTGTTGCTCTACTCTGATCTGCAGCTATAAAAGCTGGTTGTGTCTCTAAAAGAGCTTCACCCAGTCACACATTTCCTAGAAAATAAAAGCGACTGAGACCAGGCTTGGCTGCTCTCCATTGCATTTTCTATTGGCTTTGGCTGCAGCAAGTCTTTGGTGTTGTCAGGCTCGGAGCACTGATGGGGTCACCTCAGGGCACACGAGTAGCTCAGTGAACTAGTCGCTGCTGTTCCTCATGATTTCTGCTGCTTTAAGCCACAATAAGCACAAGGGCTTCAGCTGTGAGGTTTTTTATATTTACAATGCTCGTGCACACTCACAGACTGTAAAAGACTAGGAGGAAAAGAATCAAAACAACAAAAGAGGCTGTTTGTGGTAAATGTAGAAAGAAAACACACAAGATTCTTTATTTCTTTTGTGTGCATGCAAGTGAAACACTGGAGAAAAATGTGTTGATGAACCACTTTTTATAGGTTACACAGAGAATGAAGACAAATAATCTGAAAATAACTAAATAAGAATGTTGAAATTAAAATTCAACATTAACAGCCATCAGTGGGTCAGGTGGTGGAATGATGCACGTGAAGTCAGTTTGCTGTGTGTGTGTGTGTGTGTGTGTGTGTGTGTGTGTGTGTTTGTGTGTGTGTGTGTGTGTGTGTGTGTGTTCATAATTAAAATCGTACCTGCTGCAGATAACTCTTTGAATAACCTCACTTTGGAAAAACACAGAGTAGCTTTGATTTTTCTGAATGGGGCCAGTTTCAGTGTGTTAGGGTTAGGGTCTGTTTTATAACAAACCCAATATCCTAGCTCTCACAGCAGTTCACACAAACCCTAAACCTAACATTACATCATTATTTACCTTGACTTCTCTGGTTATGTTCAACAGAAATTAGCTGTTGAACATATTGCTGGAATTTCAAAATATTCTCTCTGAATAAAGATAAAATGTTTGACAAAGTTATGAAATAACTTTTGCATGAATGAAACGTTAGGGGTTGTAATCATTCTAAAACTATTTAAAACTGCACTGGTATTAGCCACGAGGCTACTCAGGTTTGTTCATTAATGCTCCACAGATACATCTACATTTCCTCTGTGTTATAATTATTTTCTACACCTGGTCTGAAACATGCAGACACATGTAAATAAACATCAGAAGTGACCCTAATGTAGATCAGCCTGAGGAGGGTGGATTGTCTTCACAGGGATTCCTGCAGTGTGGAGATTTGGCCACAAGGTGTCAGTATTTACCTGCATTTACAGCCATGATGATAGATAGATAGATAGATAGATAGATAGATAGATAGATAGATAGATAGATAGATAGATAGATAGATAGATAGATAGATAGATAGATAGATAGATAGATAGATAGATAGATAGATAGATGATAGATAGAACAAAACACAACTTCTCTGAAATGAAAAAGGAGCGTCTCTTGTAAATAAGAACTGTTTGCAAGACAAAAATTATTTATTTCTGAAATATAAAAAAAAGAGAATAAGAACAGTACAACAAATTCATTATATATATATATTTTTTTTCTTCATAAATGACTGAATATCTACTCTAAAGCTTATTTTATGTGTAGTAGAACTAAAACCTCTCCATCAGGTCCAGGTGAAATAATAACAGTCGTTCTTATCCTTGCACACAAACACGCTCCTGCTACAGACCAGCAGGTTTTAGATGATTTTTAAGTTCAGTTCAGACTACCAGCAGCTTTTATGTAAATCCTCCACCAGCTCCGCGTGATCTCATTGGATGGAGAGGTGGAGGTGTAGTCCGGAAGGCGTGACATCCTGCCAGCGCTGCCTTATGAAGGAAAGTGCGCTTCTTCTGAACGGACAGAGGTGCGTCCAAGGTCTAGGAGTCACCTCGGTGTTCTGGGTCCTTCACCCGAACCAGCAGCGCAGCAGCAGCTCTGCTCAGGCTTCACACGGAGGAAGCTTATTTTTAAGGTGTTTTTTCCACAGTATCCATACTTTGACAGCTAAAATAAAGTCTGGAACTGCTGACTTTTTTCATCCAAGAGACTGCATGAAAAACCAGCGGGCATCTGCAGCTCTCTGACCAGTTGCTTTTGTTGGCACGTGACCGCTGAGACGCATCTGGGGCTGCAGAAACTCCCCATGGATTTTGTTGGCGACTTTGACTTGATGAAGTTCGGCGTGAAGAAGGAGACGATGCAGAGCCTGGACAGATCCTTCGTAGGGCCGTGCGGCCCGCTCCAGAGACCCGACTCCGTCTCCTCCACCCCTGGCAGCACACCCTGCAACTCGGTTCCTTCGTCTCCAAACGTGGTCTCAAACGAGCAGAGGAACAACCCAGGGAACGACCAGTTCTGGATGCCCAACGGCGGGTATCCTCATCAGATGTACCCTCAAGCTTTTGGCCTGACTCCCGAGGACGCCATGGAGGCCCTGATCGGTGCCACGACGCAGCAGGGACACCTACCTGCGCCCCACAGCCACCATCCTCAGGCTTTCCAGGCTGACTACGAAGGGTACAGCCACCTAAACGAGCCGGTCCAGCACTACCCGGGCCTTCCGGGTCACCCTGACATGCAGGGGATCCCCAACAGCCACTGCCAAGACCCCTATCTTAAAGATGAACTAGGGAGCGCGTCCCCCGAGTCGCCGGACGCACAAGTTCTCGGTGCGCACCACCACCTCCAGCAGCCGCACAGCCGCCACGACCGGCGGTCCGCCGCAGAGGTCCACTTCTCCGATGAGCAGCTGGTGTCCATATCCGTCAGGGAGCTCAACCGGCTGCTCAGAGGCCTCAGCAAGGACGAGGTGATGCGTCTGAAGCAGAAGCGCCGAACCCTGAAAAACAGAGGTTACGCGCAGTCGTGCCGCCACAAGCGCGTGCAGCAGAAACACATTTTGGAGCACGAGAAGACGAACCTGGCGTCGCAGGTGGAGCAGCTGAAACACGAACTGGGCAGGCTCGTGAGGGAGAGGGACGCGTACAAACTAAAATGTGAGAGACTGTCCGGAGCGAACTGCTACCACGAAACCGGCTCCACCAGCGACAACCCGTCCTCTCCAGAGTACCTCATGTGAGTTGGTTTTGTTCCTGGAGCCCCGGGGTTCTCACCTGCTCCAGTTTTCAAACCATCTTCATCAGAAAGACTCGAGTAGTGCAAGAAAATAATAATAAAACAATAACTGCAGTGAAGCATGCATGCTGGACATGTGTGAGAGGTTTTATTTTATACTGAAGCTTATCTGTATTTTATCTGACAGGAGACACTTGAAATCAGAGAATATTGACTTCTAGTCACATGTAATTTAGTTCTGCTTAATCCACATTTTGCTGTTTGCTGCTCAAATTTAGTTTTGTGTTGATTTGTCTGAATTGATGCTAAAAATCAGATCTTTGACTCTAATTCCTGGATCTGCTGGACAGACACGGTCTATATCCGCTCCTCTTTTTAAAACAAGATAATTATGTCAAAGAAGAAATGCAGATTGTTTTTATTCTGTTTTGGGTTCTTCATTAACTTTGGATCAATAAAACTATTGTGACTTTTTAAAGTTGCGTCTCATCTGCTGAGAAATTCTTTTATTGCATTATGAGAAAAATCTCCTGGTTTTCCTTTGTCATCCTGAGGATTTTTCCTGAAATCTCCTGTTTTTTTGACATTTTCACAGAACAATAAAAAAAAACTCAGATCATTTTTCTGGACGCTGTGTGAAATCAGTGATTATCACGCGTTCACTTTCTCAGATATTAACCATAACTATTAACACTCAGACTCACTAGGAGGATTTTATTATTCAGCTGGAAGCCTGTAGTGTGCTGAGAGGTCCTTCCCTGACCTTTGCCCTTTGTGGAGTGCTGCTTCCTGTGAGACCCTACATGAGAAAGCACAGGGGGGTAACTGGCCGGGGCAGATAAAACGAAGTGGAAATCACGCTTCCCTTCTGCTCTCTTCCTCGGACAAACAGATCAGCTCTGCATGCATTAACAGAGGAAGAGAGGAACAACGAACCGCGGCAGCATCGCTCTCCTCTGGAGGAATTCTCTCACTGGTTTTTGGTTGTTGTTAATCCTCCGAGCATATCTCCTGCCCCCAGTTCATTCCCAGTTTGAGACTAAAATAATATTTGGATGACTGTAATAGCTCCAAGGCCGGGGTGGTAATGGTTGATAAGTGGTCAGATTGTAAATGGAGTTTATAACCTCGGTGAGATGGCTCCGGTCTGAAAATCTTAGAGCGTTTTACTGTCAGAGGAGACTTTGGAACGCTCTTTCCTGCCTGTGGGATTCGAGGTCGGGTGGTTGGGATAACGACACCTGGTTGTGTTTTTATGTGTGACCTCCTGACGGTGCTGACCTCTGGGTTGAGGAACAGCAGCACAGGTGCAGAAGCACGTTCTGTCTGATGTCCTGCTTCACTCTGATGGAATCAACACCTCCCTCTTGTTTCTGTTTTATCTAATAAAACAATCATTACTGTGTCTACATCTACACTTGAACATGTCAAACCTTCATTTATTTTTGAAATGAAACAAGTATTTTTTTAAAAAACAGAGTTGTGAGGAAGGATTTTCCCCCTTAAAGATTTTTGCTTTTTTAAATTAGGATTTTATTTATTACAGGAACCATTCTAAAAGAAATAGTTGAATCAGGAAATAACTGTGACTAACTTCTTTATAAGCTGAGTTCAGCCCCACCAGCCACATCCAGACCTGCAGAATTAACAGAACCTGTCAGGCAACACGAAGCAGGCTAAAAGATCTCAAAAAGCAACACATCATGACCTGGCTGTTCTAAAGGAACTCAAGAACAGAACATGTAAAGCCATGCAGACCTTCATGGGAGAGTTCAGACCAAAACCTTCTTCTGGTCAAAAACAAGACATCTTGATGATCCAAAAGACTTCTGGGTAAATATGAGACCATAGCAGAACGTTCTGGGAGGTGTGTGTCCCGTCAGACATGGGGGTGGTGGTGTGATGGTCTGGGCTGCTCTGTTGCTTCTGGACCACTTTGGAACCACGATTTCTGCTCTCTAGCAGAAGAACATCTGACCTTTGACCCTAAACAGGCCGTTCCTGCTGGAAAACCCTCCAATGTGGCTGAATTCAAACAATTCTTTAAAGAACAGAACAGAATTCCTCCACAGGGTCGTGACTCATTCCCAGTTATCGACACTGGGTCCAGTTTTTATTTAAGGCTGTCACAACCAGTTACGTTTAGGGGTCAGTGACTTCACACGGAGCTTTGATGGAGTTTTGTCAGGTTATTTTTGTTTTCTGCTCTGAAACATTTAAGTGAGAAAAAGTCAAAAACAGCAGGAATCGGTGAAGGGGCGAATATCACCGTGTTCTTTTCTGTGAAAAATCAGTATAATGCTAAATGTTCCTACATTTAAATCAGGAAAAATCTTTTCAAAAGGAACATTTAACACAACTAAAATGCACATAGAGTAAATGAATGCAGGTTGTATGTGTTCTGTCTGCTGCTGTGCAGCGATGGTTTGTGTGTTTGCATCATGCGTCACACGCGGATTTCCAAGCAGCAGTGGAATAATACAGTAGAAATGTTGGCGAGGAGAGCGGCTTGTGGTGCTGTGTGACAGGGTGCCACTGTAGAAACGATTAGCCAGCTCTTTTCGCTCTCATGTGATAGGCTGGTGGGCCTGATGTGGGAGCCTCTCCCTCCCTCCCTCCCTCCCTCCGCCACCACCAACACCCCGAGCCCACAGCGCCTGAGGCTGGCTACTGAGTCAGCAGGAGGGAAAGGTGTCTGCACGGCTGTGGTATCAGAACAAGAGAGGGAGAGAGAGAGGGAGGGATGAAGAGTTGCAAGAATGCTTCAGAATAAAGAGGAAAAGAGGAGAGGAAGTCAGATCTGCAACAACTGTTATTTTATAGAGCAATGATTAAAAGAAACTCCAAATGCATCTTTAACAGGTGGATTTGTTCTAATAAGGCCCCAGAATTGGACGTGTTGGGTGAAAACACTTTACCTAAATGAGCTGAGTGCTGTGCCAGCCTCTTGGCTGAGTGTTGGGTCTGCCAGGCCTGGCTGCGTCTCAGACAGCCAACACAGACACAGGAATGCTGCAGATATTCCCTATTGTGTGAGGAGAGGCAGAGGAATGCAGGCTGCCCAGGCTGCGTACACCAACACCAATGAACACAGCCAGAGGCCTCGAGCCATGAGGCCAGGCTGAAACACCACCTACCACCTCCGCCCAGCTCGCTTTGGACCAGCGCCGCTATCTAACTCTCTTTACATAAACTGGTAGATTAGATTTTCAATTAAAGGAATTATTTGGTCAGCTGAGTAGCTATTCTTTAGTCCCAAATGAGCTCTGTTAATCAATCAGTGCATTGTTACTAAACCCTAGTGGCTAAGTGTCAACTGACCAGACATTTGACCCTCAACAACAAACTGTTTCCAGCTTCAACCAGTTCTGTCTCTGCTGTTTTGCAACCGTTGAGTCTCGTAGCGGGCGAGCGCTTCTGAGAGCGACTTCACGTGAAGCGCTGAGCAGAGATTGGGATGGAGGACACAGGATGGACGAGGGGCTTCCTCTTTCACTTCCTACATGCGGGTCCAGTCAAGTGACTCTTTGTGAGAGTGCTGGGCTGGATGTCGCAGGAAAACGCAGCTTCGATGGCTGTGGTTTCCGCTCAGGATGTCCAGTCGTTTCTGCACAGTTGTGACACAGTGAATCATGCAGCGATCACACACACGCACACAGACGTCTCCATGGACATGGCACACACACACACACACACACACACATACAGACTGTGTGTGAGCTCTTGCCCTCTGTCGTTTGTTTCATTAAAGTCATGTGATCATGACTTATATTTTGTTAGAACTGAGTCTGTTGTTCTGGTCTGGACTGGATTTTGTCTCTCTTGCACGGATCACGATGGCGTCCTGTCCCCGTCGCCATACCCTGACAGACTCTGTAATTATGACTGCACTACTGGTAATGACTAAAGTAATCACATGATGGACTGTGCAGGGCCCAACGGAGCGGATTAATGTGTAGCCCCACAACAATAAAGTTTGCTATCTTATTGGCTGTAATAACGAGCCTGACTTCCTGGGGACGTTGTGTTCAGCGTGTTTGTGCACGAACTCTGGGGGATCTGATAGGACGGACCTCTGATAAAGAGCATGTCACGTTTCAGTGGACACCACTGAAGGATTTGTAACAAAGTCCTGTTCCATTACAGGCTCTGGACTTTGGCTCTGTAGCAAAGGGCGATCCACTGTATGTAATAATTATACAAGTTTCTCACAGCACCATTAAGAACAACACGGAGCTGTTAACCCAGGTGAGAAACCTGCTGGTGACTCTGAACAGGCTGTGCTTGTTGGTGTGAAAATGACCAGTCGCTCCTTTTATACATTCCAATAATGTCAACACCTCGACTTTCCTTCCTTCCACGGTTTCACATGATGTTCTCTGGTTTCATAAGTGTGACGCTGCAGCTCTCCGGCATGGAGGGAAGAGAGGAGAAGAGGAGTCTTTTCCCTTTCATTCCCTGCAAGGATTTCCTGTTCTGTTTTATGGGGGTCATGCAGCTGGCAGGCGCCCTCCTGTTTCTGTCCATAATGATGACAGGGGTCCATTAGTGCACAGTAGAAACACGAGCCACAGAGGTGAAGGCAGCCCCCCCTACACACCACATCTCTGACAGCCTCTTCCCTTTCCACAACCCCCGGGTCCCGGCACACAGCCTACCTATCTATAGGGAAGAGAATTAGCCTTTTGCCGGCCCCGCCCCCAGAACGGCTATTGTCCAATCACACATCATAGCAACCGTTACTATCCGACAGCTCCAAACAAAATGATGAAGCTAAGCCTAATTTACTACTAAGCATTAGCCTCCATAGTAGTCGTGTCTCCTTCGTTCTCCTTCAGAACCTCCTCATCGAGCTCAACCAGCAACAGCCAAGCATGAGTGCTCCCCCCGCCCGCGGCTGAGCGGAGGTCCGCCTCCCAGACTATCCAAGACCCTTTTAGATGAGACACACCGTGCCGGCAAATCAGCGTAATATTACCTCAACCGTGTGTCTGATAAACGCACATTAAGCCTTGGCGCAACAGCGGGTGGTGTCATGATCACGTGATGAATTAATGCCGAGCTCCGGCCGGGAACTATATTGAAAATAAAAGTAAACACGGGCTTAAAAAGTTACATTTTGTTAACAGAACCAGCTGAGATGATAGCGATGCAGAGCGCCGGGAGCTTTTCTCCGTTAGAGCTGCCTGCAGCTCAGATCATCTGACAGCTCACAGGGACACCGCATCGCCGCCACCGCTCCTCGGATCCACGCGTCCCCGGATGCCGGACCTTCTCCCAAACTCCCAGCTCCTTGTTCCCTGCTACGCTTCGCTCAGCGGAGCCGACACTAATATATCCCTCCACTGCATACTGTAACCCTTTTGCCTCGATCTGGATGATATTGAGGAGGAATTGCTCCAAAAAATGTCGCTGACACACATCTGTCTACTTCTTTCCATCGCAGAAATCTGCGGAGCTTCAGTATTTGATCCACTTATTGTCGGAGTTGGCAACAGTAACTAAGGGGGGCGGGGCTCGGCAAAAGGTCAATTCAGTGGTTGTTGACGAAGCTGCACTGATTAGGGTCAGCTTTTGCTCTGTGGGATCTGGCAGCCTGGAAACCTGGAACGCTGTGGTGTCTGGAACTTGCTTCCAACCAGGAAAAGTAAAGGAAGGTGCAGCCACTTTAATTCCTGGGAAACGGGTTGTAGAAAAAAATAGTCTTCAGTGGTGGTGTGTGTGTTGGGGGTGCACTGGGAGGATAAGGGTTTAAACTTCAGCACAATGTAGGAAAATGGGGTGAGAACATCATGTGTAAGTCCCAATGAGCTTGTGATGCGTTTTCATTTCAGTGTCTTTGCCCACCATGGCGCTGACATTCAGATATGGTGTCATGTGATCTGGTCCAGCTGGGCTCCTTGGAACTGGGTGTGTCACTCCCACTAATGCGTCATGCTAACATCCATCTTGTGTCATTCTCCTTCTTGTTGAGCCTAAATGTCGACTGGACAAACCCAGCTTCTCCAGCTGCCTACGTGCATCTGGAGGTCTAGTTGGAGGACTGGTCTCACTCCCTTCCTGTGCTTCTTCATGTTGAAAGTTAAGCCTTCGCTAAAATAAGTGTCAAACAAAAGGCTGTGTAGCGCGGTTGCAGCGTTAGGGAGAGACGTTTGTGGTTGAGCAACATGGAGCTTATGAGGGATCTATTTAAAGGGATACAGGCCTTTATCCTACAGTGAACCCAACTGCTTGTTTGTTCTTTTTGTGGCCAAGATACAGGAAGTACTTTGTTCTGGGTTCTTTATTGGAAAAAGAAACAGAAGACTTAACTTCTCAAAAAAATTAAATGAAAGGTTACACACAAAAGAGAAGTTTTATTATGGGTGGGTTAAAACGTCTTGCTCTAAATTAAAGATGGACCGTTAAATGACAAGCAGGTCCATAAATCTGCTTGTTGCACCTTAATCACTGCTGAGGAGACGATAAATTCTCTTGTTGCTGCAAATTCAAATAATGACAGCAGACAGATGCCAGACGCTGTGGTCTAACATGGAAAAGTAGAAATAATCCTTTTAGTTTCCTGACCTACAAATATAACTTTCCCAGTAGGATTGCTTAAGTCGATTTGTTTGTATGACAGTAAATTATAAATAAAGTTATATATGTTACTGAAGAGAAAGGTTCAGGCATTTTGAGGTGTTTCTGTGTAAATGTGTGACCAGTCAGTATCTTACCTGTTTCAGATGGCTCTTTGGAGGACCTCATCACTAACAACTGGTCCAAGCAGGATCCAGACCAAAGTGAATCGCTGTCATCTTTGGGAAAAAAAATGCATCCCTAAAACGTTCAGAAATGCAATATTTTATGGACCGTTGCATCTCATTTTCTGGTGATTGTAGCAAAATCATGATTCTATTCCTGATGGACGCGTCCCAGCTCGCTCCACTATCAACCAACAAGGTTCAGCAGTCGTAACTAAGGTGACTTTTGTTTGTGTAATTGTGTTTTTTTTTTCATCATTCAGTGCAATTTGTTGGCTGCAGGGCCAAACCTGATTTCAGTTGACCCACATCTCTGGACTGTTTTTCTTGTCCAACTAAATTCTCCTAAAGAACCTTTCCAGCATATCCACTGATAGTAATATCTGTTTGCCTCTTTACAACCTTTGGTCAGAGTCCTGTCACTCAATATCTTTCTATAATATGCTAACCAACAACAGCTAAACACTTCTCACAGCCTGGACCCAAACTGAATGACCTTTTTGTGATTAAATTAAGTTAAACTCTTAAGAAAAGACTGGCTGAATATGACCAATGAGATGCAATAAAACGTCCACTGACAGTTGGGTCTTGTTGGTCAATGCTTGGTCAGGACTCGGTGTCCTTCACCTCATAGGGAGTCCATGATGTCCATGGTTTTCTAAACAGACAGAATAAGTGTCACAGGATGCATTGCCTCAACATCAAAATGTCCATCTTTAAGCCTAATTGTGGGGTTTCAAAGTACCAAGTACTTGGAAGAAAGAAAGACAAAATAAAGACTGAAATGACAAAAATAAGGAAGTGAAATCTATCAGTTCTAAGGTTTGTTTCAAACAGCGGTTAAGAATCTTCCTCAATCTCCAGAATCTCCAGAGTTACTTGTTCATAAACAAGCTGCTCAGAGGGAGACTTCCTGTCTGTGTGCAGCTGGTGCATCACTTACTACCTCAGAAAAATAACCAACACCACAACAGCTCTCTGTGTGATTGGAAACGTAACCTTAATGGGACATATAAAAACCATACACCTGTTTTCTGTCTGTGTTTAGTTTCAGGAAGTATTAACCTAAGACAAGCCGTTTCAAAAAGGCCCATATTGTGATGTCACTATGAGGAGAGTTAGCATAGAACCCCCCTCATCTGTTGACGCTGGAAGAGCAGAGGCTCTGCTCCGACCCCCTTCCGGATATCCGAGCTCCTCACCTCATTGCAGCCAATCAGAGGAGGGGTGGGCGTGGCCAGCAGCAGCTGATGAAAGCGACCGAGCCCTGAAACGGCTCATTCTGGAAGGTACTGAAAACGTCAGGAATAAAACTGGTGAAATTGCTTTATGTGAGAGGGATTTAGCACAAAAAACTTCATGAACATGTTTTGTATTGACTGAAAAACTTAAAAAAGTTATAATATGTCTCCTTTAACAGACTCAGTATCTTGGGTTTTTGCGTTTCAGTTTGATTTTCTTCATTCATTTAAATAGAAATGTATTAAGTGATGACATCATAGCAGTCACAGGTTTACTGTGCTCCAACAGTGAAATGAAAAGTCAAGTGACACAAAAGCATCTGGACCAGTGGTTCCCACCCTGGGGTCAGTGACCCCCTCAAGGGGGACCCCCACAAGTGCTGAGGTTGTGAGGTTACCAAGATTATAACACACCCAACATTACAACCAAAACTCTGTGTAAGAGGCATAACTCTGTATGTCTGTATAAAAGTTGTCATTATTCACTTTTCATTGTGTGCATGTGGGTAGGAGTTGGGGTTGGGGGCCTGGCTTGCCTTGGACACAGAAAAGGGGGTCCTCATGAAAACAGGTTTGGAGCCACTGCTCTAGATGAATTGTCACTGCGTGATGAGTTGGAAACCAGAAAGTACTGCTCTGTCATGACTCGTCAGAATGAAACTAACTCCCAGTAGAACAACCATTACACCTAACATCATATGGGCGAAAACCAATTCAAACACCTGTTTAAAATGACAAGAAGAAATGATGTCTCGTGCCACCCAGTAAGTAAAGGTCCAACTTTCAAACCAGTGATTAAAGCAAAGCCTTCCACTGACGTGTTCTCAGTAGCGTTTACAGGCTGGATTGCACCGAGCCTTTTATTGTCCATCATGTGATGCAGCTGACTCCTGAATTACTTTATAAGGCTATATAACATCGTTCATATGATGAAGGTGATTTAAAGGGTGGTGGAGTGGAGTGGAGTGCAGCTCCAACATTTCCAACAGACCTTGCATCTAAACAAACCCAGCTTGTACGTACCGTACGTAACCACCAGTGTTTCTCTCAGGAGTACACACCCACCACCAGTCATAGCATCGTTTTAAACTAAAATCACATTATGATGAAAAATCACAGAGTTTCATACATTTTAAAAATAATAAATGCAAGATTTCACAAAATATCAAAGACTCTTTCAGGTATAGCATTTGTTGCCACTTTTGTCATGGGTTGTCTCGGAATGCTAATTACTGATTAGTGATTTCCTTCTTCAGTTAAATGAGACATTTTGCTCACAGACAAACAGGGTTTTCTCCAAAAGTCGATGCAATGATGTGCAGCATGTAGCCCTCACAGTGTGTGTTAATCCCCCCCGCCTATTATCAGACAAACTCTCAGCTCAAAAGCAATCAAATTAAAAATGTTATAGTCGTTTTGTGTTTGACCAGCTCAGATTAGCTGTGGTGGTATTAAAGGGTGCTTGAATATGATATCACAATCAGGGGTGGTTCAGGGGCGGGTCCAGGGTGGGCCAGTGCCACCCTAACAGCAAACCTGGACCCCCTTGTCCCCCCCTGCTTAAGCATTAAGAAGTCCTGGTTTTTGTGCTAATTTAGCCTAATGCAAAATGTGGAACCCAAACATGTGAATGCATTTATGTAAAACTGAAACAATTTGCTGGGACAAATACTTTACTATTGTTACTTACACAAATAACTCAGATATCAAAGTTTTTTTTTTTGGCAAAAAAGTGAAATTTTGAAACATTGAAAATCTGTTGTATCTAAAGTAACTGTAACTGTATTGTTGTAATTACACACTTGAAATACTTAGTTCATTTTCGTAATGTTTTCTTACAAATGTGTCTCTATAACAGAGTAGCTGTCCCCAGCCTGGCCCCCTCTAATGTTAGTCTAGGACTGCCCCTGGCACCATGTGGAGGAGCAAATCAGAAACAAATGAATCTTAACTGTGACGACACCTCAGTCAGATAATGTAATAAAACACGCAGCAGGGCCCGTAGATTAGGACTGTTATAAAAGGGAGTTAGAGCTGAGTTTGAGCCCTTTTGGTCAACCAGGTTGAGACATTTGATCAGAAATGATCCAAAACACCAGCCTGGAGAGCCATCCTATGTAAATATATAGTCTGGCCACAACCGATAGAGCTCAGTAGTGGGGGGAATCTATGGTTGTCTTTCAGACTGTCTCCACACACAATCGGACAGCGCTAGGACCAATCTGAGCAATAAGCTGTGACGTATTCATCGCTACGGAAATCAGGGCAGTCCACCATACACCGTCGAAGAAGAAGACACAAATGCATCCTTTTTGTAAATAAAGGGCTTAAGTACGTCTATCTGCCCAAGTCTAAATAGTTCAAAGCTGATGCCAAAGCCGTTTCAAACGGGTGCTTTTTCTGATCTGATGCCATCTTTGTAGTTTTTTTTCTGATGCTAACCTCGCCTGACATCTCTCTACAAACACAGAGCGCTGTGATTGGCTAGACACAAAACTGATCGGGCCAATGGTAGACCTGCTGAGGCTACAGTGAAGCGTGGCTAGCCGACCTGCAGAGTAAAATCTTTCGCTACTGCTACGGCTGGTCTAGGTTTCTACACTACCAAAAGGCCGTTTCTGTCCAAAATGCTCCCAGGGCCTCACACTCCTGCTTCAGGCTGAAGTTGATGTGATCATCATAAGTGTGATCCTGAGTATCACACAAAGTTTTTACTCAGATTTACAGTCAGAAAGAGGTGTGGAGCTTATTTTCACCTTCTTTATCCTCACAGCTGAATTCTGCTTCATTAACACCAGCAGCTCAGCTGAGTTAGACCTAACCAGCTCAGATGTGCTTGGATCACTCTGCAACACTCCAACTTTTGTGCTCAATATGTAACGGCACACTCAGGAACTGGACCCGATAATTACACCAGACAACACAAGCAAGTTTAAAAGTTCCTCTTTAAGGAAACCGAGTTTGTCTGGTGTTTCTCCTCTTCGTTGGGATTGGCAGTGGCCAGTGCACATGAGACTCACAATACAAAAATCCTCCAGACAATAATAATCCAGGTTCTGGTCAACAACCAAAAAACAACTTTAAGCCACTGAGGAGGCAGGAGGCTTGTTCCGAGGCGGGCTAGGTTCATAACCGTTGGAGAAAACCAGAAACGATGAACCTCTGGACTTCTGTAGATTCAGACATTCTGGTGATTGTGAGGCAGGTGGCAGTGATCAGATGATTGCAGGAGCTCAGCTGAACCTAACCAGTCTAGCAGATGGATATACCAGTCCTGGTTCTACAGTGACTGATGTCTAGACATGAACCAGAATCACACACGAACATTCACCAGTCAGATAAAATCTCTGGAGATCAAACGTGACTTTGGAGTAAACAAACATGGTGGAAGAGTAGCATGCTTCCATCACCTCGCTTTCTAACTGGCTACACGTCACATTCAACAGGCAGCACACGAGTTTGTCCTCGAAAATCGGACCAAGACAATCCAACATGTCTGATATCCCAGATGTTTTCACGAACATACCACACACGGCAGGGATGTCTGATAAGATTATCTTTAGAGTCATTACGGTAAATGAGGGGTCTTAAGATCGTCAGAAGGAGAGGATCGGGTCAAATCCACAAAATTATTCTGATGTGTGAACCGGGCCAAAGTCATGACAGAAATTCTGTACACACACACACATACACACACACACAGAACTATCAGCATGTAGAGCGATAGATCTTCTGAAGTCTCATCCTGGATGGAAAGCTCCTCCTCAGGTGTTTCATTTAGAGTAAATATGTCATCTTTAAGTCTCTTGTGTCTAAGCGAGGTCAGAGGGTTACAGTAAGAGAGTGAGTGACAGCAGTAATGGTGAGTGTGGCTATATTTGAATCTGGAGGAGGTAAGCTCCATCCTGACTCATCCTGTGGACCAATGCTGCCCTTTTTCCAAGAAACCCAGAAACAAGTCGTTTTTGTCAAGCTGCCCTAAATAACCCATCCAAGCCTCCTTATGACTTCATGACAATAAATTATTTAAAGTAACTTGTTGTGAAACCGTTCGCTGATTTAGCAAACACATGTCCTTCAAAGAAAAGGGAAATCTGATGCTGAAAGGAAGAAACTCAAAGTGATCCACATTTTGAGCAGTGATCTTGTGTCTGCTGATGAGGTGTAACAAAATAAGTAGGTTACACATTATTGGAAAGAGTAAAGTATCACTGAGGATGGATTTTATTGAGCCGTGTTATAAAGTGACCTCTTTTGAAACGTCCTGCGGAGGACTTCGGTAGCTTTGTTGTCATAATGGATCTGTGGGCCAGCTGTGTTGTCGCTGTCAGCTGAGGAGTTTAGTCAGGATGGAGTGGAAAGCTGGAGCGCTGCTCTTTCCCACCAGGACAGGAGACTTTGAAACAGGAGCAGCTTCACTGGAGCTTTGTCAAACACTGATAGCCTGATAAACTTGTCACAAGCTGAAGTCTTTCTAAAGGAACCTGGTATTCATAGTAAGTGGCAGAACCAAAAACAGCCTTTGAAGGACTAATCTCTTAATCCCGGGTCAATGCAGAAGAAGCACCTGTCCAGGACAGCTTGGTTAAGATGTCACCAAAGTGTTTGGTTTTTTTAATAGTGAGAAAAGCGAGGCAGAAAGATCCTATTTGAATGTTTTTGCTGTGTGTGTTTTCAGACGGGCTCAGCCCTGGGGCGACTCTGACACGTACGCGCACACCTATCAGCGCCGCTATCTCTTTACAGTACATCTGTGTCAGCAGCGGGCTGAGGCAGCAGCATGAGAAATGGAGGCGAGCTCGGTCCTCAGTCTGCCTGATAGGGGCTGCACACCCAGATGTAAACAGTTTCTGTGAGAGTCTTCATCTCCATCTGTTTTCATCACCTCTGGAAAGGTAGCATGACGAGTTTTCCCACAGGAGCTGCAGGACCGGAACGTTACTGTCCCACACTCTCCTCCCCTCCCCTCCTCACCTTACCTGATGACACGGGCCTTATCACGGCATCTGCTCAGCCACTTTGTCCTCACCATTGTTTAGGGATTAACTGCAGCCGTTTTGAGCCACAGAGTGCTAAATTTGGAGCTCCCTGACACAGTTTTCTCCCTCCGTGAAGTGGCTGTAATTAAAGTGAAACTATTTTTTTTCCATGTCTTCTTAGGCGAGTGTAGGAACACAGCAAAGGCTCCGGATTCTCTCCCGTTACAGTGAACATATTTATCTGCAAGATAAATATGCAAATTTGTCAGTTGGACTTGTAGCTGAAAGATGGAGTCAAGCGGAAGACGGGACTCGATGCATTTCATCTCATTTGACTGTAGAAATATTCAGAGATGTTGCACAGAAGCCCTGACAGCATCAAAGAGGTGATGCCTTCACTCCACGGCACAAAGAGAGGATGACCTTGCCTTTGGCCTCTTGGCTGTCTGACAAAGCAATCCCCACGCTGTAGTGCAGTACGGCCGTCCTCTAAATGAAAGTAGCTGAGAGGCGAAGGGCAAAGAAGCCTATGGAATATCAATGTGCGATGCTCTCAATTAAGATTAAAGCTTCCAGTGGAATCCTGTGGAGCCGCTTCCCTAAGAAACGCTTGACATTTTACCCTTGCTGACTGGGTAGAAAAAGGTGTCCAGCACCACCAGTGCTGCCACCATCACCACTAACTAGCAGCCCTGCCTCCTCTCACCAAATTCCCTCTGTAGATATTGACTTGGGCTGGAGTCACACTTCTGAGAAATAAGTGAAATGGATCATCTTACTGGCGGTGGATGATAAGAATACTGAAATATGAAAAAGCGTGGGGATCAGCAAAATGACAAACCAGGAGGGGGAAATATGAGGCAGTCATGATAAACCCTTAGAGACAAATTCCCCACAGCTATAGATGGAGAAACGAGGAGTTGGGAAAAGTGGGGGAATGGAGAAAATAAAATATATATCTCCTACATGCCCACTTTAAATGAATGTTTAAAATAGTGACTCATTAATTTAAGATATCCCCTCAGAGCCACAGACCTGAGCAGGCTGCACCTGCATGGCTTTTACACAAATCACACAGCAGCAGTCAGGCTTTCCTTATAAAAATACTCCAATTATCTGAGCTAAAGTAGATTTATCATCGTTTCTATTACAACACATCCAACAGACCCGAGCACATTTTCAACCACTCACCAGCTTGTTGGAAACAAACCGTTTTGAGCTTTGTTCCTTTTAATCAATACAGCATTTTAGCAGTTTAAGATTCAGCAGATGTCATTTCTGGCTTTCCGTTTGAATATGAAATATGAGCTGGTATTTACTTGGAACGGGCTGCACATTTCCCGGTGATTTACGGAGCCCGGCGGTGGTTGTTTGGGTCTGATCTTGAAGATTAATACCGATTATGATGATGTTTGCAGCGTGTATCTGCTAGTGCCACGGCAGCTCGGCGGCGCCAGCTATTCTTCTTCTTCTATTGTTCTTTTTGCATTGAGGCTGGTTAAAGAAAAATAAAACACATTACGGGCCATCTAATCCAGGATGTTAAAGTTGTAAGAGATCAGCTCATTTTATTGAAAGTAATGTAAGTCCAGGTGGAGCCGAGCGCTCCGTATCAGCTGGATCTGATATTTTATTGCCTAAAGTAAGAGAGCTGAGGCTGATTATGAACACGGCGGGGAAAATAAGATGAAAATGGAGCCGAGCGTGTAAACTCCACCCTTGATAAACAGAATTCCACATCACGCTCCAACTCTGCAGTTAACTGAATCAATGCAATTCCACTTGTGCTGATCTTGCAGACTGGGCCCCTTCCCCCATCCTACCCTCTCTTTCTCCATCTCCCTCTCTCTAGCTCGCTCACACACACACACACACACACACACACACACGTCTCCCTCCCCGTGCAGGTCTACCCATCGTAGCACATTAGCAGCAGAAGCCATCACACAATCAAGACAAGGCAGTGTATGAGACGTCAGGCCAATTTGTTTCCTTCTTGGAGCTACATCACATTAGTAGGGTGGCTATACCCTTGAGCTAAATCCAAGTTCACGCTGCTGAAGCGCACAAACGGACAGGAGGGCAGCGATGTCAGCACTTTTCAGACGGCTGCTGACATGTATCCAGCAGACTGACATGTATGAAAGAGGCTTGACAGATTTAAAAATGGTCCTTTAGAGTTTTTGACGTTTTTTTTTTGCTCGTGAAAGCCTAAGAGGATGATCCCGGAGGCCTGCTGGAGAAAACGTGTGGTTCCCAACAATCAGGGGTCAAGACACCGAATGGAACTGTCAAGAAAAAGCAAGGAGATGATTAGATTTCCTCGCTCATCAGGATATTTTACCCCTTAACACAGCTGATATGACTCTTCCTCTTCGCCCCGTTGGATCAGAAGATAAATGTGACTCAGGGAGCCCAGTCAATAGTTCAATTATCTGCACTCTGTCTTGTTTAATTAAACATATAAGTGGCCATCAGGGAACTATTGATAGCCATGAATCCACTGGTTTTGGCATAACCACCACTTGACCCTGGCGTGGACAACTGGATCCACCGCTCAGCGCCGTGACGCTCTTCATCGCCGCTTCCTCCAGGATGCAGCTCTCCCAAAAACAGACGGAGGGGGAAAAATGCAATTACTGCCAGATTATCATACTGCTTCCGTTTGACTTTTCTGACTGAATTCATGAATACATATGAATCCATCTTGCATCTCAATCTGAACTCCCTCCCAGCTGAGCACACACCACATCCCCGCTCCTTCCTCCAGCTGGTGGCAGTTTCTTTGTTTCTTTGAAGTGTGTTCTTACATTTAAGTGTTGCCCCAGAAAGCACACGTCGCGGTTTAAAAAATACAGAAACATAAAAAAACAGCAGAAATCCCAGCATGCTGCAGTGTGTGTGAAAAGATAATCCTCCTGAAATACGTTTCCTGAGTCTTAGGTGAGAGATTTTTTCATATATTTATATTTTTGCTGTGGTCAGGTGAAAAATGCGTAAATGTCAGTAGAAACACGACCAGTTTTAGCTTGATGACAAAGCATTTTAAGTGAACTCTATGTTTTTGAATACAGGCCTTACTCAGACATGCGGGCCTTGATTTTGTGTCAGAGATTTCCTTTCTAATGGAAAGTCGTGTTGGGAATTCTCCAGAGTGGTTAGCTCCGGTGGCCTAGTGGTAGAGTGTCCGCCCCAGGACTGGGAGATCGGGGTTCAAATCCCGGTCGGGTCATACCAAAGACTTTGAAAAAATGGGACCCAATGCCTCCTCGCTTGACACTCAGCACTAAGGGGTTGGATTGGGGGGTTAAACCACCAAATAGTTCCCGAGCGCGGCCACAGCTGCAGCTCACCGCTCCCCACCATGGGGATGGGTCAAATGCAGAGATGTAATTTCACCAGTGTGTGATGATGACTTGGGACTTTAACTTTAGAGACCAAGATCAAGCATCCAAGAGCAGGTGAACGACTCACCGACCTGCATAGGGAGAGTTAACTGGTGCATCAGGCCCAATTCCTGAAATGGTTTTGTGAATAAAATACATAAAATGATGGAATCCTTATAGAAGCAAGAGAGAAACCAAAGGCTGCATCTCACCGGCTCAGCTAGGAGACACACATTCACAGCTTATGACAAACGAACCGTATTACATTATACTTTCACAAGAAATAATTCCAGCTTTGATTATTATAAACTATATTTAAACTGTGTGTGTGTGTGTGTGTGTGTGTGTGTGTGTGTGTGTGTGTGCGTGTGTGTGTGCGTGCGTGTGTGTGTGGTGACAGATGGCTGCTCATACTGATCCAGGTTCTGTTGGAGGTTTTCTTCCTGTTTGAGGGGCTTTTCCTCTCCACTGTTGCTACATGCTTGCTTAGTACGGGGATAGCTGTGAAGACTCTGACACAACAAGTCACTGACGCGATGCAATCTGCTGGGTTCCTTCCTTATATAGGAAACTTTTAACTAATTGGCAAAATGAACAATTGGAATGTTTACTTTGTGAAGGGCCTTCAGACGACTCTTGTTCTGATTTGGTGCTATTTAAATAAACTGAGTTGAAGTGAACAGGTGTGGGAGGAAAAGCACACAGGTAATACTGCGAGTCGTGCACCTCTCAGTCACAAATCCTGTTGTACATTACTCACAAGTGTCTCAGTTATGTGACATTTAATTTACCATTTGGTCCCAAAGTTGTCTGAAACTTTCTGACTTTCTGACACTTTGCAGACGTCTGATTTCACTCTAACCTTTCTGAGTCAGTTATAGTTGCACAAATATTTTTGACTGTGTTCTAAGTTCAAGTGAGGCCTTGCAGCTCAGTGGTTAACATTCCAATTTATTTATTACACCTTACATTGATTTATGTTATTAGAATCATTTGTCCTTAAAAGGCCTGGTGTACTTCCACACCTTTGCCTGAGGATTTATAGATGCTGGTGTACTGCAGGTCAGTCATGCTGATAGCATATAAAAACACCATAAAACCTGATTTTAATATACATGGTTTTAAAGGGATACTAGTCAGTTTTGGCTTGTTTTTAGCACCCCCCTAGTGTTCGCTGGTGAAAGTGAAACTTATCTCCTCACCTTAATCTAACTCAGGGGTCCCCAATCCTGGTCCTCAAGGGCCGGTATCCAGCAGGTTTTAGTTGTAACTCTGCTTCAACACACCTGATTTCAATTAGCAAGTGATTAGCAGGCTTCAGCAGAGCTTGATGAGCTGCTGCACAGGTGATTCAACCACTGAATCAAGTGTGTTTGAGCAGAGAAACCACAAAACCTGCTGGATAGCGGCCCTCCAGGACCAGGATTGGGGACCCCTTATCTAACTGCTGAAATGTCTCCTCAGCCTTCATTAGTGTCTACAGGAGCGGTTCACCACTAAATCAAACAAATCAGCTGTGTTCATGATCTAAAACATGCAGGAAACGTGCTGGAAGCAGACTGCAGCACCAGTCATATCAAGCTCATTTTTTTCTAAGTCCCAACAGACCGGACCGGCACTGTGAAGTTGCAAGTGGAATATTCTGACCACAGGGGGCGACAGGAGCTGGGTGGCCTTTCATTCACCCTGTAAAGGGTCATTTTAGCACATACTGGCTCAAGAACATGATTTAAAAATATGAAAAAGTTGCAAAGTGTTAGCCTGGCAAGCCATCCTATATATGTGTATATATAGTCTGGCCACGAACCATTGACGGCTCTCAGTCGTGAGGCGGGATCTACGGTTGTCTTTCAAAATGTCAGCACGCAATTGGATAGCGCTAGGACCAATCAGAGTGACGAACAACATGACGTAATCACGGCGACGGAAAAGCGGGAGGCTTTAATAGCGTCTAGCTTCAATGATTTCTGTCGTTTTTGTATGAAAAACACGCGAATATCAGGTGTGCTGGGACATTGCACTACTTTGTTTGATAAAAATAAGAAGCCGCTAAGTATATCAGACAGACTTACGCACGTTGGAGTCTAAATAATCCAATGTTGATGACAAAGCCGTTTCAAACGAACGTGTTTTCCGAGTTGCCGCCATGTTGCTTGGGTTCGCGGCGTTCGCGGCCGCAGCGCTGACGTCATCGGCTACTCCCGCTCTGTGATTGGCCCATGATATAGAGCGCTGTGATTGGCCCAACCAAAACTATAGCGAGTTGTGATTGGATAAACACAGCAGTGGTTTGGGCTGCGAGGTTTCCAATGAAGCGTGCCTAGACCAAACTCTGCAAAGCAAGAATTGGTCTAGTTCACTAGGCTAGCAAAGTGTCGCTTTAAAGGGGACCTAGAACGTAAACCAACATTTTCCTTGTTGTTGAATAAGACAGCATGGGTGGTCAACAGTAGCATGCCAAAAAGTCAAAGTCGTGTTTGACCTACTTTTTATGTAAATTAGAAAGTTGAAAAAGGCGAGAGAAAAACTTCTGTTCTGAGAAAGCCTTCCTTAACACGTCATAAGGGGGAGCCACGCCTCCTCAAACCTGCATGTGTCTAAGGCCTTCTGGGGAAACCAACCAATCAGCATGTCCTGGCCGAGTGGGAGGGGTCAACAGCTCTTTTCACTGAAGGCCTGAGTAAGGGGGTTTAGAATGGCCTGTATCAGGGCTCCTGGGGCAGATGAAAGCCAATAAGCTTTTTGGAGTCTCAAAGCTCTGTTTTAGATTGTTGATTAACTGCATTCTAGGACACCTTTAAATCAAAGGCTTTAACCCCTGATCCCAGAGTTTAAAATAAGATCAGCTAATGTTGACCTGACCATAAAGAAGAGTGATCTGTTAGTGTTTACTGTGAGTGACTCTCAGCTACTACGACCGCGTTAAAGGCATTTTTGTGTTTGTTAATGCTGATGAGCTGTGTTGGCCATCTTGAATGATGTTGACCCCAAAAGTGAACCAGCTGTTGAAGTACACCCATTCATTCCTTTCTGAGAGTTTTATTAAATCTATCTCTTGGTTGATGAGACAAAACTTTTACTCACTCACAGAGGCAAAAACACTAGCACCCACCTTATGGCAGAGGGAGAATCAAAGCTTCGTCAGACTGCTTTAGATGGAATCTATGTGGTTTAGTGTTTATCTGTGTGGTCCACATTCTGTTCCTTCAGCTTTCAACCACACATGTGACCGTTCCTCAAACACAGTCGGAAAGCACCCTCCAGAGCAGCCTATCTCCAACCTTTGGACTTCCCCACTACTCCTGGTAACAGCTCCAGCAGCGGGATCCTTTAAGAGCCAGCCGAAGCAGACAGATGGATAATGGATTGCATGGCAAATCATTGCTTGGATCAATGGAGGACATACATCAATACATGGATAGAGAGCTGCTGAAATAGACACCCCAGCTAATGTGGAACAGCACA
This sequence comes from Aphyosemion australe, assembly GCA_006937985.1. NCBI lineage: Eukaryota > Metazoa > Chordata > Actinopteri > Cyprinodontiformes > Nothobranchiidae > Aphyosemion > Aphyosemion australe. The sequence continues at coordinate 582,801 of SSNS01000163.1, read as the reverse complement.
GAACATTATTGTGTTGTGCACAGGAGGCTAAGACAAGCCGCCCATCACTGATAAGCTGTCCTCTTAAATAATGCAGACACCAGAGTGAAGGAGATAAGCTAAACTTAAGATTTTCTGCTACTTTGTGGCTGAGGGATGAGTTTGTTTAGTGTCAGCTCCACATCCGCACACACACACACACACACACACACACACTGACATTTACCATATGTGTGTGATCGTTTTAGACATGGTGTCAGAGAAAACTAACAAAAGGACACATCTGTGTTTTTGGTACGAAACACAAAGTCCCAGAAATCCTTTCTCTGGTCCCAGGAGAGACGCACAAACATTCACCAGGCCCATTTCTGCAGGAACAGGAAGTACTTTCCTCTGATAAACCAGCAGCACTGTCACTGATGTTAGCCAGTGTGCTGAGCTAACGTGCTGAGACGCTCCACACAAGCGTTGACCTTGTGTCGGACTCAGGTGATCCTATGACCCGTCTCTGACTCATGGCTGCAGCACCGGACGCTCTGGCCTTGTGGTTAAAACGTCCAACGGTGACAAGCGTCCCGCTCACTGATAACTGCACTCAACACAAACTTCAGCCACCGTGTGAAGGCATCGTGAAAAATACTAAAATCTCAAGTTCTCAGATAACCAAGTGACAGGATACTACAGCTGTTTCTCGTGAGCTAGTGTCATAAATCTAAGGTTTAAGGGTGGGTGCTAAGGTGCAGCTGTACTCGTCTAAAAATAGCCCCAAGGCTGCTGCTGGACAGCAGGTTGAGGCTCAGCGTTGCAGCTCGGCACAGAGAGCCTATCAACAACAACACCGTCCACCTGCATTAGGCTGAGCGCGGCCTCGAATCAGCGTTACAACACAGGAAGTGACTGAGTGTTGTGCAAACTGAACGTCCGCCCTTGTCACTGCGTCTGATTCACCCACCCAAACAACGGCCGACTCCTGACCACATAATGCAGAAACATTTCATTTCCAGTGAGCTGAGCGTTCGTTATCACTGTGCTGAGGCCCGAGGCAGAACGCTCCCTCCTCGCCGCAGTGACAACCACCGGCCTCCCTCGTGCAAAACAGCACCGAGAAGGCCCAGCAAACACCGAGTCAGAGTTTAACCAGTGGGACTCAGCACATTTTATCAGTGTTTTCTTTTAGTCAGGTTCTTTCTGCAAATTAAAGAACGGACTGAAATTCCCACATTCAGCCCGTTCCGGCTGATAAAGAGGTGGGAGTGCACGTACATCCCGTGTGTGTGTGTGTGTGTGTGTGTGTGTGTGTGTGTGTGTGTGTGTGTGTGTGTGTGTGGGCGTGCACACCTGTTTGGGTGTATTTTAGGGTCAATGTAATTGCTTAACACAGAAGCTGGTGATGTTTAGAGATGCCAAACTGCACCTCTGGGAGTCACTATAGCTAACAGTCTGACTAATGAAGACCAAGTAATCAAGCCTCAGACTCATCAGCCATGTTCAGCGGTGATTAAAAGGTTTATGTTCAGCCTCTGGGTCCGGGCTCGTCCCCAAACCCAGACCAGAATGTTCAGAGTAACATTTACACAGAAAAATAAGAGCTGAGCAGGTTTTTTACAGCGATCCGATCAGAGCCAAACACCAGCCTCCATGTGGGCATAAGTAACTGTCTAGAACATAGTTACAGCTGTTTAATGTGCTCTGGGCTGATTTAAGTGAACATGCCACAGAATCAGAGGTTAACATTATTAATAGGTGTGATATTACATCTCCTGAGATGATCCAAACACACGTCAAACCTAAACGTTTAACAGTTTAAGAGCAAATGCAACAAACTCCTGAACAAATCTGTTTATTAAAAAAGCTGAGTTCTATCAGAAGAGATCAAACAAGAAATAAAAGCATGAAGTGAAGTTTATCCCACTGACTGTGTAAATAATGGTTTATCCACATTCTGCCTGTGAGGACAGAGCTCCCTCTGGTGGCTGAGTCTGGTTGGTGCTGCAGCTCCTCTCCGGTGGAGCATCAGTGCTAAAAAAGGCACATTTAATTAAGGAAAACAAAGCAGATAACAGATTTGGTTTTTTTAATCGTCCCTCCTGAGGTGGAATAAGCGGGAGGCTCCCAGTGAGCCGAGCCCAGTGCTGTGGGTGCAGGCTGTTGTGTTCCTGGTCGCCCACTGCTTCCCTGATTACAGACAGCAGTTGCTTTGCAGCAGCCAATTAAAATCAAATACCATTCTCTCACATATTACCATCATTGTGTTTATTTGTGGATCAATTCCCCTCAGCTGTGCCGTTTTACATAATGAATGCAGAGGCCTTTGATGTGTTTGCCTGCGAGATGCCCTGCTGTTCTCACCTTATTGGCATGTAATAGTTAGAAGGCGGTCTGGAGTTCCTGTAATGTGCTTCGGTGTTGATACAAAACATTTGTAACACTGATGTTTGTAGGAAGCTCACTTGTTGTAATGTTGCCCTACTGCAGCATTTCCCTCCGTTTATCTGGGAACGGAGCCGCTTTCCCTGCAGCAGATCTAACTGCAGTGATTACTTCTTACTTGCAATTAACTTATCAATTAATTAACTGATATTAGCAGAAGCAGTTTACTGACACAAGTGGTTTAAGGAGCAAATCAGTGAAAGTGTTTTGCAAGTGAAGTGATTTAGCCGAATGTACTGAAAGTGTTGGAGGATTTGACCCAAATCACAGGATTATTGTCACTTCAGCCTGTTAATGGTTTATATTCACATTAAACCATTAATTATATTCTGGAACTAGCGTAGGTGATTTCATCGCTCTCAGCTGTCTGGACACCAGCTGGGGTCTGATCCAGCCTGGCTGGGTCACCTGATGAGGCTGAAACACCCAATGACTCCAGGAAACATCACCGATGGGTCCAGAGCCATCGGAGGGTGTTTTTACACTGAACAGAAAATAGTTAATAATAATTATTCTGGTCTGACTTATGGTTATTTTCACGTCCCTCAACTATGAATAAAAAACATCCAGTTTCATCAGAACTCATGCGCAATGACTGCTGGTAGCTGCAGTTTATGACATCAACTTTAAATAAAAAAAACTGGCAAAGTGAAACATGTAGCCTTGTGAAGAGAAATGGGTTTTTGGTGAAACAGGTGATGTAGCCCCGCCCCCTTTTTAGTGCTCAGGTAGACTTCACAGTAGAACCATCCCTCACAGGTGACAGAAAGGCGGACTTTACATGACTGAGGCAACATTTTGATATCTTCTTACACACTGAATGGTCAACAAACAGCTGATGAGTCACACCCTTAACTTGTCTTCCTCCCACAGCTTTTTCTTCATTCACTCACTTTACTGCTGTAGGTCTGATTCCTCTCAAAACCCCGTCTGGGTGCAGTTTTTGAGTTTCCTTTGCAGGATGGATGGATGGATACACACACACACACACACACACACACACACACATACATATATATATACATATATGTATAATTAGAATATATATGAAAAAGGGGTTACAAATAATATAAAATAGTTGCATTATAATAAAAGAATTAATAATTTCAAGGTCATTTTAATTTTACCAGCTGCAAGTGAACATTACAGATAAGTATACGCTACTTTTAAAATTTAGTGCAAATCAGATGTAGAACTATAGTTAAATTTAAACATTAGTGATAAATAATCTGAAAACATGGATTCAATTATGTTTTCTACAATTATTCTTTTAGTCTTTATGTGGGACAGAAAGTAAAATCTCATGAATGATTCATTTTGTTTTAAACCACCTCCTCGGTGAAACACGTGGTCTATAAATTCTGTAATGAAGTCACACCTGAACTCTTACCTGTAGTCAAACACTAGTCACATTAATCTCAGATTGAGATATATATAACCTCATTTTACAGCAGAGGGAAGGCATCAGCATGTTTTGGTTTTTACTGAAACGTCCTGGTTCATCACCACATGGAGACATGTTTAAGAGCAGTTTATAAATCTTAGTTCCTTCCATCTGACTCTGGAATCATTATTTGCTTAAATGAATCCCTAGAAAATGACTTGAACTGTGTAATAAACAAGGATTCATTTAAAATCCCATCTGTGTGTGTTTAGCATTTACTCTAATCGTTTCTTGTAATCTGTGACAAAAGCTCTTTCTTCAGAGCCACCCTGGACGCTGAGTGTGATTGGCGCCTCAATCAGCGGAGATGCCAGCATCACAGATGCAGCCTCTCCACTAATTGCGCGCAGACCCTGCAGCGCAGGTGCTGCTTTTCTTTGTGAAGTCACTCTGGCATCAGCCGCTGCCTTTGTGAGTCCTCGGAGCAAATATTTTCTCTGGAGAATGAAGCTGTAATTTAAACTAGAATGAGCAGAAACGGGAACACAAAGGATGCTTGGAAACAAAGTCGTGTCAGATATTATTTTATTTTCGAGGCGCCGTGAGAGGCATCAGCTCTCCAGAGTGACCTGTAGTTACAGCAGCCATTAGAGCAGCACTTCAGTGCTCTTTCACTTTAATTACAGCAGATTAGATTCACGACCCGCCTCTCCAGAACATTATTCTGACACGGTAAAACCATTCGTTCTATAAAACGTCATTATTGCAACATCTTTATTTACATCGTCTCTGCGTTAGTGTCAGCTGCAAACCAACTATCCCATCACCAAAGCGTGCTAAAGCAAGATGAGGAGGAAAACCGAGGGCACTAACGGGAGTTAGGCACAGATCAGCTCCGTAGTTTTAGGGCCTAAAACATTTATGTAGAACAAAGAAGCAGCTCTCCACCCACTAGCCTCCAGCTCTAAGATCCTTGAAGACAGACTAGTGCACACATCTGGCTCTTGGCCACGTGCCCATGCCTGCATTTTCATCAGGCGGTCTGGGACTCAGTTCAGAGTCTGTGCGCATCCTCTGTCTGCCGCCAGCACCGAGCCCCTGAGTCACGTTGGTGACGTCTGCCAGCCCCCGCCTCTCTGACAGCGACGTCACCATGTGTTCCAGCTTGGAGCGGATGGCCGAGTAGTGGTACTGGCGCTCTTTGGTCAGCTTGTGGAAGGTGTCCTTTAAGGTGATGTTTGGAGCCACCTGGAGGGCTAAAAGCTGCCTAGATGAGGGAAAGGTTGGCGAGGCGTCCTGGACCGGTGGAAGGTGGTTGAGATGTTGCACAAGCTGGAGATCGGTCTGGGTGTCACTCTCCATCACGGACCAGCTGGTCTGGGTTGAAGCGTCGCAAGAGGGGGCCGGTTTCTCCAGGGGCTGAGTCATGCAGCCAGCCAGGATCTCCTCCTGAATGTGCTTCTGCTCCGTCCCATCTATGGTGGAGGAGTCCGACACTGGGCTGGCTTTATGACGATGTGGAGAGGGGGCCTCAAAATCTAACACCTGGGGTTTACGACTGGGCGTGCTCGTCATGCGGACCGGATCAGTGAGCTTGTCTTTAGCCACGAGAGGGGAGGAGGTAACCGAGTGCTTGACGACGTTCTCAAAAACGCCACTGCTATGGACGCTCGGGGGTCCGCGGGTGTTTATGGGCAGAGACTGGGCGTAGAGGATGCGGAACTCCTCATCAAACTTCTCCGTTATCTGACCAGAGAGCTCAATCAGGTTGCTGCTGTTCAGCTTGCCGTCAGTCCAGTTGAACCTGGAACAGGAGACGGAGCAAACATGATGCATGACCCGGGAAGAACGGAGCATCACCTACAGCCTGGCTGCTCTTACCTGTAGGAACCTGTAGCCACTCTGTTTCCATCGATCAGCATGAACCGCTCGTGAACTTTCCCAGTGATCCTCGCTCCAGCCCTCGTGTAGTAAGTCGTACCCGTTATGGTTCGCACTCTCATTTGCTGGAAGGGTTAAAGGTATCATCATTTTATTTGATGCTCTCTGATGTTCATTGTGCCTGCAGACACGCCCAGCTGAACCAAACCAGCCACATACCTGAAGGTCGTCCAGGCGAACACCAACGTTTCTGCACATCTGGAGGAAAGCGGAGGTGCACGACTGGTCGAGCAGGATGTAGACGGGGACTCTGCGGAGGGAGCATGCTTCCTGAAGATCTTTAAAGATATCCAGGTCTGTGAGGGAGTCTGTCACTATGGCAATCACCTGCAGTGGAAAATTACAGAGGTGGTATAATATAAAATTCCTGTTGGGCCTGCAGATGCAGCACATGATTGTTTTCATTATTATCAAACACAAGGCCTTATTCAAACACCGCCGTGAATCTCCGTCACACACTCCCAGCAATGTGTGTGCTGATGAGCTTTCTATCGACTGTGGTCTGTTACCATGGCAATCAGCCGCGATGCTTGGTCAGCAAACAAATGACTTATACAGGAGAGGAGAAGGCGCACCGTAGGGTTTTCCTCCTCTCACACGAGCATTTCTGTCTCTTTGTGCGCTGAGATATTTCTCTTTTTCACAGGGAGGAAAGGAATTTCACACGCTGTGCTAAAGGCTGCGAGTGGAGGATTAGACACGGGTGTATCTTAGATTCACAGCTTCAAGCTAGCGTCATTCCCAAGTCAGGAGCACCTCACCGTTTTTGGACAATACTGATGGATGCTTCTTTTTAGGGAGCATAGACGAAGGCTGCTCCTGGCCGGTAACCGTGAGCTGGTAGCTGTAGACGGTGCCATGAGTGGGTTCACATTACTTTAGAACAGACCTTATATATGGATTAGAATGGGAATACTTTGTTGTAGTTTCCCTTTGAGCTGTAAATCCAGGAGAAGATGTGTGTTTAGTGAGTGGGAATGCAAATATTCATGTAGGGGAGCAAAACAGGTCCAGACACATCTGGTACGCAGGTTCTCCACCGGCCCCAGGTGCTGTTGGAGCTACAGAACATCTTCCTGTCTCAAAAACAAGCTTTAATAAAACCAAACAGGAACTTTGCTGTAAAATAAAACCAGTGTGAACTACAACACGTCTATACGCAACAACTAGAGTACATGTGGTCATTTATTTTAAACTCTCTTTTCTCTATTGTTATTTTTCAGGTTATGTTCTAAGAGTAGTCCCGAGTACTCAGCACCTGATCTGCTGTGGAGTTTTTTGGTAGCTCTCTTTATTAGATTCTGCCTTTTCACTCAGTCACCCTGCTGCTGAGACATTTGTCCAGGAGAATCAATCAAGTGTCTGTTAAGGCAGCAACAATATCAGGAAAACACGCATGTGTGATATTATTGCTGCAAAGTGCAATCACACCATCTGGTGCAATAAAGCAACATGTCTGTCAGCTCAGTGCGCACACACACACACACACACACACACACACACACACACACACACACACCTGTAAAATCTGTATGATAATGTTAAATTCAGTTTGATGGCTATTATGGTATTTATCCCTACCCCAGGTAGGAGGAACAGAACAGGTTCAGATGAACAACAAATACAACTAAAAGTGGATTTTCGTGGATTTCTGAGTGGCTGCTGACTGTGCTCTCTACCTCTCTGGCACTCTGAACCAGGCGCCTCGCCGCCTCCTTGCAGCTGTAAATACTTTCTCCGTAGCTGGGCTGGAAGTACGCCATGGCCCGGGTCACTCCCCGGTAAGACCCAGCGGTGAAGGCGGGCCAGCCGAGCTCCAGCAGCGGCGGCTCCACGTCCGACGCCTCGGGGAAATAAGTGACCGAGGAGCAGTCCCGGGAGCTGCAGACGGACTGCTCCAGCGGCTGGTCCTCTCCGTGGAGGGAGGCGCACCGCGGGGGCACGGCGGAGCTCCGGATCCGCTGGATCTCATCGTTGGACAAGAAGTTCGGAATCCTCTCTCTCCGAAGGAAGTCCAGAAAGTCGTCAGTACCACCGGACAGCAGCTCCTCCAGAGCCAGTCGGTGCCTCTCGTTGTACACCTCCTGCGGGTTGAGCCCACCGGTTCGGGTCGGTCTCGGACCCAGTCTCAGAGGTGAATCCTCCAAGCTCTGTGACAGAGCCATTCCAGTGACTACTGACTCCCCTCAGCCGCGGCAGGCAGGTAACGTTCTCACCTACAGCACGGAAAATTTGTATTCAGTCTTTTCCTTCAGTTCCGGTCCGTCCTGTGTCCCTATTGGCTGTTGGACAGACGTCAAACTGGAACGCCGTCTCCGAATTCGTGGAGTGAAGCTGTCAATCAAGCGTAGCGCTGCTCTGATTGGTTCGTTTGGAGGCAAACAAAGCCGAGCCCAGCCCCGCCCCTCCGCTCTGATCCGGTTACTAGAGCTCCTTTCTGACGCTTTTCCGCTCACATGAACGGCAGAAAGCAGCGGAATCCCGCCCGTTTTCTCTGCTGCTGCATCAGTTAGTGAAACCGAGCCCGCAGAGGAATCCGCTGCTGCCTGGTACCAACTCATCCGGGATCACGTTCCTTCAACAGAAACACTTGTTGCTCTGAGTTTTACTGTGAAAGGCTCGGAGAGCTCAGATGGAAATCGTGCATGCTGCTAAAATAAAACGGTAAAGGTCAGATCATATATAACACGATTTAACATCAAATATGCTATTTGGCGTTCTATCGTTTAACACGTATAAAGAAAATAATTACATCTACAAAAGTCTGTATTTTAACAAATCAGCATCCAATAAAATGACCTTAATTTAAAAGGTTTGACAGTGGAGATTAAGTTTGAAAGCTAATTTATTCATAAAAAACATCTTGATCATTTTCTCTTTAAATTATGTAAAGGTGGGCTGAATAATTCAGACGAATGAAAGCGTTTTATGAAATAGCTGAGGTTATATTTTAGGTTTATGTTGGTGATCTGCTTTAATTTAGAGTCATCAGAATCAGATTATACAAAATCGTCCTCACTGATCATCTAATATGTTTAATTAAATTTCAGAGCGACTCCAGTAGTCAGGAGAAAACAACACGGAGGAGTGAAGCTGTGAATACAAAAGGCACGTACCTGTTGCTCCTATAGGGCACTGCTTTGATGCATGTGGGCCTTATGGGGTCATTTTACGCATGAGCTCGAGCAGTACCGCGGGAAGTAGGGGTGCTGGAGGGGCTGCAGCACCCCCTGCTGGTGACCTCAAATATTTATTTACCACTGTGGCAAAACAGCGGATTTTAGACTTTTTTGGGAAGCCTCGAGAAAACAAAAGGAGATGCAGCAACAGTGAGTTCTGGGGTATATTGTCATGTATCCGGTCCAAGATAGTGCATTGACAGTTTATTTGCAGTTTATTTTGTGCTTTTTATTGTATTTCAGAGACTTTTTAACATGAACAAACTTGTCCCTCATTCTCCTCCACCTCTTCGTGCACTCACCACCTCTAAACCCACGTTTACCGTCATTTCCGTCCACGAATAAAACGCTTGTTGCATATCTTTATAGTCCTCCAGCCACGGGACCACACTGATCATGTCACACTGTGAGAACTCCAGAAAGGTGCCACACTGAACGGCGCAACCTTTCAGTGAGCCAGACTGCATGACGTCTCGCTCCAAGAGGACATGCTACGTCACGAGCGCACCCCCCAAAAAGCATACGTTACAGATAAGCAATACAACGCTAAAAAGAGAAAAAAGCGCCACATTAAACACTTTTTAGTGTCAGCTCATGACCCAGCTCATCTTCCTCAAAGAGGAAGAATTGATGCGCTTTGGCCTCAGACTCCAGCTGCGCGTCTCCTTTTCCCGTCTTCCAGCTAAACAGCTGATCTGTCTGCTGGACATCCATCCTTCTCATCCTCCTTTATCCATAAAAAACACTAAACTACAGGGACGTAACTATCTATCTGCCACAAATCGCTCCAATATCTAAAGTTTTGCCGTCTGTCTCAGTGACAGCGCATCAGCGCACCTTTTGACCCCTGCTGTCAGATCACGCAGCAGCCATCCTCTGTCCCTCAGCAACAAAACGCTACTGAACCCATTCTCAGTTTAATTATTTTAGTATAACTCCGGCTTTATTTGGGCTATTAACAAAAATAAAAACTGGTGTGTAGTTTATAATCCGCATTTTAAGCATAAGGTTCAAACGGAAACTCAGGGAGGCGGAGTCTTGCTGCTGCGGCGTCCCAAAGGTGTGTTTTCATTGGTCAACTGCAGACAGGAGTCGTAGGTTTATAAGCAGTGCTGAAGACTGTTGGAGACTGTCTTCTTTCTAATAATGAGACTCGTATCAATGCCTATACTACACGTAGGCTATGATTCACCTGGACATAACGAGTTGAGCGCAGCTGAGCTTTTTTTTTTCAGCACCCCCTGCTGAAAATATGTTCCCGCGGCTATGAGCTCGAGCACACCTACTCAGGTTGCTGAAACCAGAATCACCATGTTTAAAACGTGACATGTTGTTCTTATAATCCTGTTCCTGTTTTAATTCAGATCAATTATTTTAATACAATTTCCTCGCGATTGGTCATGTTGCCGTGATTGTGGAGCTTGCGCGCTCCAGCGCTTTTACGCACAGGCCAACAAGGTCACGAGGCCCGCAGCCCTTACATCTATACATTTTTCATCAGTCCAACACTGATCATTTGATTTAAACAATCCTTCCTCGTGCTTAAACTCACATCCATAATTAGGTTACAGTAAGTGCGCAGCAGCTAGAACGTTCCACAATAATTACGCGTGTGCGTAAATGTCTATTTAGGCCAAAGGGTTAATACGCGTTAAACGAGCAGGTGAATATAAACAGATAACTGTAAGGAGATGTATGTTCTGCGTCTGAAACCATCTGTTGATGGAGGATGTGATCAAATAGAGTTTTGGAGGTGGAGCTCAGTCCGCAAACCTCGTCCGCGGCGCTGTTAACGCACAGCTTATTTACCAAAATGTGGAGAGGGCTCAGCTCACCCTCCTCCTCCTCCTCCTCCTCCTCCTCCTCTCACACATACATCCCCATCTCCTCCCCGCCCCTCTCCAAAATTTTAGATGAAAGGGCTTTTGGATTTTGGATGACGCTCCGTATCACGTGTTCGTAGGAAATACACTCGCTATAATTTTTTTGGAGCTCCCTCGTCCAGCGCAGCCGACCGTAGTTGTTTAGCCGTCTCCGTCCTGTGGAGCAGAGGTGGATAGCTAATGTAATGTACCTTGCCTTGGTCACTGACGGGTTCACGCCAGTTCACCCGGTTCACTTGAGGAGAGCAGCCACCCCCTTCTTTTTTTACTCGGCTCCTCTTCAGCTGCGATCGGAGCTGATCCAAAAATAATTCATTCCTATATTAATGCCGGATTCCATTTTTCCTGCGCCGCCGCCGCCGCTGCCTCTGAGGTAAGGACACATCCACTCTCCACCACCAGAATCCGCCTCGCCTCGCCGCGCTGCCGTCTCCAAACTTGTTTACTGACATTATAAATCGCTGCTGGAGCGGTTGGATTTTCAACTGGCGCTGCTGCGGTGAAGGCAACCGATATCAAGTCGCCAATGTATAAAATGGCGACAGTAGGTGGAGGAGGAGGCGGGGGTGGAGGGTTTTTGGGAATATAAAGGTTATGGAGCTGCGAGGCGGCGTGCTGCCCCGCAGCCCCGAGAGCGGAGCCAAACGGGTTAACTCGGCAGTTAGTTGCGTTCCAGCGGCGGATCTCCGCGCCTCTCAGCGTATATGTGGCGTATCTGCTTATGTGTTGCACAACGCGCGGAATTTCTCCACTAAGCGTGTAGTTGTGTAAGACTTTTAAACACCAAGCCGTACAAACACACAGTTGGGTTTCCTTTTACAGGTGTTCCAACTCTGCCTTTCTGCTCGAGTCCAGTCTCAAGGACGGGCCTGTTACAGTATCTATGCACAGAATAGATTTGCTTTTTAATTTCCTCCTCTTCCTCCATGCCAGCATGTGCTGCTGCCCTCCACACTCACGCAGTTTTCATGACACGTAAACGAGCTGCAGATATTTTATCAGTCAGGCTCTGGATTAGAAAATATCAGTTCCTGTAAGTCCCACTCTGTGTCTGTGCATAAATATTGACCCAGCTCTGAGTGCCATGTGGCTCCCTTTGCCTTCAGGGGACGGACCTGTGTGCTGTGGCCCTGTGAGTCATGTGTGGGTCCAGTATCCACGGCTCTAAAGACAACCCCAGACTATTCAAGCAGGAGGCTAGACCAACACGAATCGCTGAGATTCATGTTTGGGAGTCCACCTCTAGGATTTAACCCTGTTATCCAGTTTTATATTAATAACGTAGGTCACATGAGTGACTGTGCAACTCTTCCGTGCTCCTGACAAAGTATTTGGACTCCAAACTGGAGTGCGGTCTGCCTCCAGTGGGCATTTTCTGCACTTGGATGGTTAATTTGCAGGCGTGCGTGGTGGCCAGCAAAACAAAGGGAAATGAGCTCTGGCTGTGCAGCTCCGGCAGACCATGCTCAGCAAGCCCGGCCCGGTGAGTTCAGACTGTGTGGAGGTTTTCACTCCAGCAGGACGCTCACACTGGGGGAATGTCAATTCCCCTTTGTGGATCCCTGGGAACGGTCTTCCATCTCCCTTCTCGGAACTGCTCTAATGAGGCCAGGCATATTGCCTTTCATCCCTCACTCCCTGCAATTAGGCACAGCTCATAGTTTTCATTATGGCCACGGCTGAGTGTTTGTGCAGACACACAATGTCGTGGGCCAGGAGTGCCCACTCCTCTCCCAACAGCATATACCTCCAGTACTGTACTTGTCCGGATCTGCTGTTCTGACATCTCACAGCTAAATCTGCTGTAGATGTTGTGTTTCTATGTGCCTCCCACAGCTCTAAATGAATCCTGTGCCAGAGAATACAGAGGAGGGTCATATGGTCATGATTTGCAGATTTAGCCAACATGGAGCGTACAACATTCCTTGAGTTCAGAGAAAAAAAATCAACAATCTTATGCCAACGGAATCTATTTTCAAGCTTTTTTCGCACAAACACGCTTTCATGGCAGCAGCATACATCACGATCCTCACAGAAAGATCTCCCGAAAAGACATCACCAAGTCCTATTTTCCTGCCCTGAAAGGACGGCGTTCTACACAGGTTCACGTTTTATTTTGGGTCTTTTATTCCTTTTGGTGTTGCTTTTGTCGTCGGACCAATGCGGCATCGAAGCCCAGCTCGCTCAAAAGCCCCACTAAACCAGCATGTTTGCTCAGTTCCAACCAAAAGAACCGTCCGTTCACTGAAAAAAGCCTTAGGCTGGTGGGGGGGCGAGCCCCTGCCTCTTTTCTCTGTCCCACACAAGAAAGGTTTGGTCAGCAGGAGCTGGCATTTGCCAGGCTTTGGCAGTTTCAAGAGGCTGTGATGTCAGCCATTTTAAGGTGGACAGTACAATGCGCCGTATGCCGCCATCTTTCTTCCTTTTGCGTTTTAAAATTTTAGATGAATGCCTTTAGCCTTGACTAGAGACGGGAATAAGTTATTCACCTAAGTGATGCAAATGGAGGCGTGAGTCTGAGGGGTTCTATACGCTCTGTGGTTTATTTATCTGAAGGATCAGGAGAACGATGTAAGATGTCACCAGTGAGCGTTAGCACAAAAACAGGGCCGCCCAACAAAGATGCTGAGAGTCAGGCGGAGTGCAGCAGGTACGTGTCGTACCGCCTCCAGGCCTCGGCTCTGATCTGACAAGACATTCACACACAGGAGGTCAGCTGTGATGTTTCTCCCATCAGGTCCTGTCAGACAAAGCAGCTATCTCTACAATAGAGGAGGTGGGGGGGGGGGGGGGGGGGGGGGGTCTTCAACACCTGACCCAAAGTTCCTTAAAGAGGGTTGAACCTCGAGTGGACTTTTAAGTTTGTCCCACACCAGACACCGTCCAGGGAATTCAGTGTGTGTGCTTCAAGATTTGAGGGGTGTGGGCAGGCGGCTCTGGGTGTGTGTGTGTGCGTGTGTGTGGGGGGGCATGGTGGGCAAGGGAAAGAGTGGGGTTGCTATGGCGATGTTAACACATGAGTGGCACCACCGACCAGTCTCCCAGTGGATGAGGCTGCAGTTATGGAGGTAAGGGAGGAGGGCGTGTGTGTGTGTGTGTGTGTGTGTGTGTGTGTGTGTGTGTGTGTGTGTGCGTGTGAGATGAGGAGGACAAGCTGGCTGACAACACCTGCGTCTCAGACATTCAGACACCAAACACAAACACACCCATGTAAAGGAAACAATAAGCGCCCACAGTGCAGAGGTAGACTACACACTGGAACCTTTGTGGACGTCTTCGGCTGGACGCCCATATTAGCGCCATGCTAATGACCCCGATGACTCCCAATTGTTTTTCAGCACACGTAACCCCGGAGCTCCACTCTTATTCATGCTGGCAGGCGTACGGCGCCATTCGCACTCCGAGGAACCACCAGGCTGAAACCTGTCCGTCCAATCTGATGGACACGGAAGACACCCAAACACTCTAGGGACAGAGCAATCACAATTCAACAGTCAGCCGTCTCAAGCCTCCCAGCGCTGGATCACGTTTCTTTTATGAACGAGGCACCATTGTTCCCAGTCTGCACCACAGTCATGTTTCTCTGGCTCATATTTGGGTGTCCAGCTGATCCACTCACATGACGTTAATCTGTCTAATGGACATTTGGCAGAGATGTTCTTGCTAAACAGATTTTTTGATCATACAAATGTATCTGTCAGGAGTCCCCCCCACTCTGTTCCAACCCCCAGCGGACGGCAGGTTCTCTTTTCTGTTTTTGTTTTTCTAAGCAGACTCAAGACAGCCACAGATCACTGTCAGAGCAAATTACACACAAAACAAACGTTGTCATAAGTGAGAGGATTTCTGCCTTTGTTTTTTTTTCCTTTCCTTCCCCCCACTTCCTTTGCGCCTGTCACACAGAGACTCTCCTTGCCAGTTCTGAGGGAAAGATTTTTCAGAGCGGTGCAGGTGCTAAATGTTGCGGAGGTGAGGAGGGAGATGTGTGCCTACGCGGTGTCAGCGGGGAGGAATATTGAAACAGCACAGCCTGTCATCATCATCAGTCATCCTCTCACTTCACTCCCAAACGTCTGAGTTTGGTCTTCCTTTGTCCTTCCCTCTCCTCCAAGCCTTCACATCCCCATCTATGTGACAGGCGGCACAACAAAAACACCAATCTGTGTTTGCTAATGTCAGCGGTAGGTGACCCGACTATCTGGGAGTGTCTGAATCTGTGGACTGTTTTGAATTAAATTTTAATGTCTAGCAGCCACTTTGCAGCCTCGCCTCTCCTTTCCGCTGGTAGCAGCCTGCTGAAGATTGGGCATGATTTTTTTGTTGTTGTAATATTGTAATTACTGCAGCAGTTTATGAGGGGAGGAGTGGGAATACATGCTGGTTTCTTTTAATTGATTTGCTCAAACAGCAACTACACACTCAAATATAGAAAACAGACCCCTCCTAATGAGATGTAAATATAATATTGTTTGAGTGTAAGAGCACATGAATGGGGCGGGGGGTACTGTAAATCTGAAAGCTACTATTTAATCAGGCGGAACGTATAAACCCCATCAGAATTTAAACCTAGCTTAATCCCATTTGTTTTGAAACGCTTGTTTTGGAAAAGTTGAATGGTTCCATCACGGTTTTAGTCCGGTGAACAAGGCCTGTGTGCTGGCTGCGAGCGTGGGTGTTTCAGAGAGCTCGTCTGAGAGCCCTGCCACTTCTCCCTCTCTTCCGAGGCTGCGTGGCTCCTCTGGTCTGCTGAGATGAAAAGAGTTTCCTCCCCCTGTGCCACGGAGCCAGTGCCATCGCGAGGACATACGACACACCAGGGACGGCCGCCGTCTACCTTCCCGCTGAAACACAAGGCCGGGCCTTTCAGAGCCATCCATTCACAGGCTCTCCTGTCTGGGATCCCTCGTCTTGTGTCTGATCGCACGTCTCAGCCGCCAGATAAAGCAGCCCTTTCTTTTGATAGGTGACCTGATTCTTTATGTAACCTTGCTCAACTTATGGGCTGTTTGGGGATTTTTATTCATGTGGGAATTAGGAGTGTTTTTTGGAGGGGGGGGGGGGTTTCTACACAAGGCCAGTCTCCACACAAACTGCCACCTTCCCACTGTGGGCTCACAGCCATGATCACCTAGTATTAACTCTAAAGCATCCTGCTATAAAGACGTATCAGCCATAGGGTGTAGGGTTATGCATGTGTCACATAACAAAAGACACGTTTGGACCACAGAGGAACAGAAAAGTTATAGCATCGTTTTACACATAACCTGTTTTTGAAATAACATTTTTTCTGTGTGTGTGTGTGTGTGTGTGTGTGTGTGTAATCCCTGGATGTTGATCTACAACAGCTAAACATTTGGAGTCATGAAAACTGTCTATCAGTTTTACCAGCTATTAAAGCCATACTATGCAACACTTTCATATTTTAGATCATGTTCTAAAGCCAGTATGTGCTAAAATGACCCTTTACAGGGTAATGAAATGTCACTCAGACCCCCACCGCCCTCTGTGGTCAGAATGCCGCACTTGCAACTTCAGAGTGCCGGTCCGCTCTCTGATGGACTTGAAAAAATGGAGCTGACATGCCTGGTGCTGCAGTCTGCTTCCAGCATGTTTCCTGCATGTTTTAGATCATGAACACAGCTGATTTGTTTGATTTAGTGATGAACCGCTCCTGTAGACACTAATGAAGGCTGAGGAGACGTTTCAGCAGATAGATTAAGGTGTTAAAAAGACCAACGCACAGCGAGGAGATAAGTTTTGCTTTCGGTTTCACTAACGAACACTAAGGGGTGCTAAATGCAAGCCAAAACTGACTAGAATTCCTTTAAGCTAAAATTTGATGTGGTTGTATCTAAGAGTGAGATCCTGCGCAATGTTTTTTCAATATTTGACCAAAACAGGATAATTCCATCATGTCTCGATACTGGATGGTCTTGGTTTAAATTCTTGCATGAAAAGCGGTGGTGAGCATTATTTAATCATTTATTTTTTTTAGATAAATTTTCACAAATTGGTTATTGTTGAAAGATGGTGTGACACAAGGCTTAAATATTTCCATTTAAATCCACCCAGTAAAATATATTTGATCACTTTTGGGGTGTGTTAGTCAGACCTGATCCTGATGATGTTACAGCAGCACGTCTGTAACATAAATGTTTGAGATGAGCATGGCAGCTCCGCTCCATTACGGGAAAGCTGACTTCTAAATCCCTCTCAATGGGACAAACTCGGTGACTCCGTGTCCTCAGCAGGGGTTAATCGAGTGTGCCGTCAGAGAATATCATGACCTCTCTGGCGGCAAAACATACAGCACACGCTCGCGTCGGGATGCAGTGAACCGGGATTACTGCATAAGATGCTGCTGACCTAGTTTAGTTTTTTTTTCTTTGTTTCATTTGGTTTGTTGTTTGTTCAGAAAACAGAATCTATCAGTAGGACTTTTAAAAATGTAGTTAGGCCGTCTCACCACGTCTGGGACCATACAGCTGGAAGGCAGTGCCACGCTTCCACTTTGGAACAGGTTAATCTTTTATTTAACATGAGCCGGCCTTGGTGAACGTGCACGTGGATGAAGTAAAACGAACGTCTGATGGAGTGCTTCTCAGTGTGCACTAACATAATGTGGAATGGAAAATAACTGCTGAAAGTATGTGGAAGGATTTTCTTTGTAACCAGTGAGCTCCAGAACAAGATGTTGAGGAATGCTGAAATGTCAACACGGAGCAAGCTTTGGGTGGCATGGCTGTTAGTTTTTGTTTTCTTTCTCAGGATAATAAGCGTTCAGGGGAAGGCACAGCCCGGGTGATGTGGATAGATGATGATGGGATGAGACTAGTTTTCAGCAGCATGTTACACATCAACGCATCTCCAGACTCAGAAATGAGGACGAGAGGGGTATACAGAGGCTGTGTGAGAGTGCAAGTGTGTGTCACAAGTTCAAGCAGAGGGCACGGCTGCACCGTGCTGCCTCAGATTTTCCCTCCATTTTTTCCCCATATTTTAGCATTTTGCTGGGTTTTAAAAGTGGACACACTGATTCCAGTTTATCCAACGTAGATCTGGAAGAAAGAGGCTTGTTTTATAGAAATAAGGAGGTAAAGAAGCATAAAACTATGAACAATCGATGTCCATTCTCAGGATTAGAGGGCTGTAGCTACAGAAGACAGAATTATTTTGTCTAAACATGTGCACACACACACACACACACACACACGACACACCTAGTCTTTATCTTGGCACTGTGCTATGTCAGTAGGGTACATTGTAAACACATGGCTTATATCCAAGCAGTGATCACTGTTATTTAACCTTTCTCTGCACGTACAACATTAACCCAAACAGGAAGGATCAACTTTTCCATCACAAACACACTAATTATTATGATTTAAAAAATAATCATGATAAACTCAGATAAGTTTTATCTGGCAGACATAAACCTGCATGCATATTTAGCATTTTTGCGGTTGCTGAAACTATGTAAAAAGAGTAGGGAAGGTTAGATGCATTTGGCATTATCAGACAGTAGAGGAGTGCATCACACTCAATAGGTGTGAAGTCCCTGGGGTATTAAAAAAAAGGTTTTTGCCATCTGACATTAACCCTTTCCTGAGGTAATAAGCTGGTTTGCAGCCTAAACAGCAGTAGCATATGGAATGCTTTAGAAAAAAGATTCCCTAAAATAATGTGGAGGTCACATATTTCTGGAAACCAAAAGGATCGATGTTTACTGGCAGCAGGAGAAATTTTTAATTATGCATTTTGATTTCATAAAATGTCACATTTAAACACAAGTCTGTGGATATAAGTAACAGTGAGCCATGAGTTCCAAAACTTTCAGCTTAAATCCACAAAATAAAAGTCGCAGATCCATGATCCCAACGATCACTGGGTAATACAAGACTAATGAACCATCAAGCCTCATCAAATATTCTTGTATGATGAGTTTTTATATATTTGAAACAGCTAAGACTAATGGGCAGTAACTTGAAAAGCTGATTTGATTTCTGTAGATCTCCCACCCGGTGTTTTGTGGGGTCTTGAACCCATCTTTAGAACACAGTGACAGTCTGATAAAAGAACCTTTTCCTATTTAAATTCTTGTAGAGTAAATATCTTTTAGTATTTACCAGGTCTGCTTTTGCTAGATGAATCAAATCAAATCCCCAAACTTTTGTTCCAATCTAAAAAGAAAAAATGTCTGGAGAGCAAAATTCTCATAACCTCCCTTACTGCAGTCATTAAATGTGACCTTCATTTTTGATTAAATACAAAGTTCTTACTTTCCTTTGATGCTTTAACTGCAAGTTCTGTTACGATGCTCAGTGTAATAATATTTCATGTTGCTTTTAATTTGAAAATGCACAATTTAAATCTGCTCTACTTCCTCAGCTAATGTTCATGTTGAATGATTAAAATATCTTTTCTTCTCATGATTTACTCCTTTTGCTGTCTTGATCACCGACTCTAACTGATATGTAATTATGCTAAAAGACCATTCTTTCCCCTTTTTGGTGCTCCTATCTTTCAGGTTCCCTGGTAGCTATTAGACTTGTGTATGTGACCGTCATCCAGAGGTGGCAGAAGGCATGAAGCATCACTGTGATGTTCTAGTGGCTTGTCCATGACACTAGACTCCACTCAACCCTCTCCACTATTCACCTGCCCTCTGTTCTCATCACGCCAGACAACCAGTCACTCACTGTCCCCTTCACGCAAAGCTGCAATATGGCCAGCAAGAGGAAATCCACTGTGCCCTGCATGATACCATCCAAATCCAAACATGTGCGTGAGGAAATCATACTGGGCTCACTACCAGAACTCCTACCAACAATCCCAGAAGATGGCATACTCAGCATCTCTGGAGAGGAGTCTGGCCATTTCTCCAACACCTCCTCCAAATCTGAAAGTGAAACGCAGAAAGGCGGTACATATAGCTGCGTCTCTTGCCAATTTGAGTCCAGAGATCTCAATTATTTTTTAGATCACATGCACAACTGCCACTTAGACTTCAGGGCCCAGCCCACCTTCTACTGCCTGAACTGTGGGGTGTCCGTTGTCCGCTTTGAGGCTCTTGCACTGCACAATGCCAATGCTCACCCTAAGATAATGGAGGGCTTGGTTACTGCCTCCCTAAGTGTCAACAAGAGAGATGGAGTAACTACAGTGGAGCAAAGCCTCTTTACCAACAGTGGAGAAGAATACAGAGAATCTGGGATCTCACTCACCAAAACACCAATAGCCAAGATGATGAAAGCCAAAGGGGAGCATAAAAAGATTGTGGTTTCTCACACCGTGGAGCTACGGAAAATAGACACTGGAAAGGATGTAGACCCCAACATGCTGACTAATGTGCCTGAACTCCAAAACGGGGCCCTCAGTTCCTCTGGTGCCCCAGCTATGCCGAGGACCACTGTCACCCATGTGATTGCGACGACAGTGTCCAACCAAGTCTTTCACCAGCAAACTCCCACCCTTTACTCTCCCCTCTCTTGTGACTCAAATAAAGATCTTCCAAAGGTAATGATCCCTCTCAGCAGCATCCCTACCTATGATGCTGCCATGGACACCAGCAGTTTTCTCAAGACATCCTTTGGCAAGTTCCCCTACCCGACCAAAGCAGAGCTCTGCTACTTAACGGTGGTTTCAGAGTTCCCTGAAGAGCAAATCAAACTATGGTTTACTGCCCAAAGACTAAAGCAGGGCATTAGTTGGTCTCCTGAAGAGATTGAAGAGGCCAGGAGAAAGATGTTCAACACTGTTTTCCAAGGAGGTGCACCCCAGAAGCAGCCTGTGACACCAAGGCAGGTCAATCACATTGTAACCCACCACACCGTTACTGCCCATCCAGGCGCAAAAGGACCAAATCTTCAAATGGCCAAAGTTCCATTTGGCAGTACTAAACCCAGGCCTGTTGGAGTCATAGCCAGTCCAGCCAGCATAACAACCAAGCCCCATGTCACAAGGGTCTCATATTCTTCTCCAATTGTCCCCCCAAAGTTTCCTACAGTTGTCCGGATAACACAGGACCCAACCAAGAGTACTGAACCTACTGTGGAGCCAGACAAGAGTATTGTTCTGGATGTGGCAGGGAGCAGCGGATGTGCCAGTAGCAGCAGTAGTAGTCGCAGCAGCAGTAGCAGCAGCTATTGCAGCAGTAGTAATGGTGTTGAGAACAGGAAACTAGTGAACAACAGCAGCAGCCCAACAAACAGCATCCAAAGCATTGGCACCTGCTCTGCCAGCATTAGCAATAATGGGGAGTACTGTGCTGCTGACACTAACAGCAAACCAAATTCCAAGAGCAACAATTTACCAATTGGATCAGAAGTGTCAAACGGCAACATGAGTCAAGTGGCCATCGATAACACCAGCAAATCCAACGCCCCCTGTAACAATCACCACAGCAGTGTCATTGGTGTACCACAGTTGGCCCAAGCTGAAAAGCCTGACAATGAAAACAACAACTACAGTCACAATACCACCAACAGTATTAGCAGTGAATACCCCAGTTCCACCTGTAACGACAGTGTCTCAAACCAAAATTATGCCAGCAAATCCCACACCGAAACCACCAGCACCACTGTCATTACAAAAAGTAACTCAGCCGTTGTAGATGTAGATAGCAAAGACTTTCCGATAAAAGGCATGTCAATCCTACAGCAGCTCATTAAGGAGGATGATCCTACTGTTGGAGACAGAGGAGGTCCAGAGGTCAGGGTTGACCCCATTAAGGTCAACATTAAGAGGATGAAGATGAATGAACCAGAAGGTTCATCTGATGTTGCAAATCAAGAACCTAAGTGTGAGATTGAAGTATCTGCCTGTCATTCGTCTTTCTCCCCACCCTGGGGTAACAAGACCCCACAGCAGGTGCAAATTCTCCGCCAGGCATTTTCCAGCACCCGCTGGCCTAGCAGCCTGCAGTACGAGGAGTTAAGCATCCAGACAGGCCTTCCTAAGTCAGAGGTGGTGCGCTGGTTCAGCGACAGCCGCTACAGCCACAAGAACGGGCAGCTGAAATGGCTGGAGACATATCAGCGGCCGCCCATAGAGCTTGAAGATGTAAGGGGCCACAAGGACTCCGAAGCAGAGTCATCAAAGGACCCTGGTGGACTGGTGGCCAAGAAGATACTAGTTGAGCATAAGACAAACAAGCGCCTTGAAGGAGAAGCAGGGCTGAACTCATCAAAGCGGGTTGTGTGGCAGGATTCATACACCCCGCTGTTGGCTCTGACGAGGTCAGAGGGAGCCGATGAGCTTGATGGAGCTCAGGAGTTAGCGCAGGACCCCTGGTCAGAGAGAGGAGAGGACAACCAACGGCCAGTGGCAAGTCAGTCACTCATCGAACAAAAAACCGAAGCCAATCAGGCCAGGTACTTGACTCATTTACAGTTTACTAAAGATAGACGCACTTTTCTTTCACAGTGCCTGGTGATATTTACAAGCTAAGTGCTGTTTATCAGTCAAGAAAGGAAAAATAATGTAAGCAGGGGGGAGTGATGAAAGCGTGACAGCTTGTTTGTAGTGGCTGATGCATGATGTACAGTAAAAAGGAAGCAGGAGAAGTGTGTACAGGTACTCCTGCTGAGGAGCTTATTCAGGCAATCAAAGGTCTGTGTGTAAAAAGCTATTTTTAGATAAGTAGGAGTTTGGGCACTGAATTATAGATCGAGTGCACATGCTAATATATGTGTGAATAAATCATGGCAATTATCTTTGGTGGGGCGGATTTCTCAGAGACAGGTTAATACTAAAACAGGCATGTTCTCTGTAACACAGTCCAAACAGAACCTTCCAACTGCACCCTGACATGTTGTGCATGATGTGTGTTTTGTGTGTTTAGGGATCGCCTGAGGATGGAGCTGCTGGAGGTGTGATGAAGCAGGCCCAAGAAACAAGTCATTTAAAGGCTGGTTCTGGTCATCAATGAGGGGGAGAAAACAAAACAAACAAAAAACAACAACAAAATGTGTTCATAATGACAGCAGATGTGATTGTAGCTGGACCGTTGGACTCTGACTGAAACTGTGAATACCCCCCACCCCCTTCTCTTTTTCCTCTGCCTCCTTCTCCTCTTCTTCCATCACTTCCTGCCGTCGTCAAAAGAGAGAACTTCTCACCTTCGAGTCCTGTGATGTTTAAGCTTTTTATGCTTCTTTGTGGTTGTGTGGGGAGGGTGCACAATGAGGTCAGAATGAGGGATCAAAGAAAAGAAAGAAAAGACGCACACTGACTGGAAAACTGACTTGAATGAGAGAAGATAGGTTGGGATAGGGCCAAGAGAAATTGTTTCTGGGCCATTGGGAGATATATATATATATATATAAATATATATGATTGAAACTGCACTATAAAAGATGGTTTGTACTGACTGGACAAAGAAAAGATGTGTCATGGAAATGTTATTGTTGGCTTTGTGGTATTTTTTACTTTTTTAGTAACCAGTACTTCAGCACTGCCTTGAATTTTACTTTTTCCGTTATTTGGATTTTCGATTCTATCTACTCTTCTATAGTCACTGTAAGTCCAGATGCAATCAGACATGTTTTATTTAGATCTGTAATAATGTTGGTGATCACTTTGCAGTTCAGCTACACGCAAGAGACTATATACAATGCACTAATGAAGACAGTAATGCTTAAAAGAAAAAAACAATCACTCTGCTTCACTGTAAACGTATTGACAGCTTGGTCAGGATCAATACACTACACTGCCCTGCAAACTGAACAGAGAGAAGCCTGTCACGCTACCGTTGCCTTACTCAGCTCTGTCTGTGTTTATATGACCCGTCTGTCCATCACCTTGCTTTCAAGCTACTGTGCTGTTCTAAAATAAAGAAGAAAAACAATGAAAATAAAACATGCCAGTGCATTGATAGTCACTGTTGGTCTATATCTGTGAAAATAATAATGAAAAAATATCTTGTGCTGCTTTATGTACACTTGGAGATGTTCAACTTTAAGCTGTAATTGTATCAAAAATCTTTATTGGCAAAATGTTCAAGACTAAATTTCCAATTTGATCCCTAGACACTGGCGGAGGGAGATGTGCTAGCTAGAGAGCCAAATGTGGGGGGTCTTTGCTCTTCTGATTTTATTGTGTTTATATAGAAACATACAGTCACTACATGAATTTTACTAAAGCTGCATCTTTGTCAAGCTGCTATAGCTCAGAATGGTGCTATACCATCCAAAGTGAAATTGGAGGTTTGTCTCCTACCAGCAGTGTATGCACTTGTGTCGAATGTTACAAACTTATTTTGGTTTGAGCTCAATGGAACCTGGACTTACGGTGTTAATGATCACTTCAAACTTTTATGAAATCGTCTTGATCATAAAGCACCGTTGTATCATCCTTTCTACACTTCTGAGTCTTTACAGAATAAATTGAATACTCACCAAGCAGCAAGGTTTTGTTTGTTCAGTTTGCACCACTTTGTCCAGAGGACACGCTGCAAGGAGACATGCACATAGAGCCACCTGCTGGTGAGCAGCTGTCATTACCATTTGTCCTAAAATATTCGTCTCTATGGAGGTGTTGCAACAGTATGGCAACATTCTGATCTTGCATGGAAAATGTCAATTATGTAGAGGAAGTGAACTATTCCAGATGTTCAACAGAACCCACCAAAAAAGGTCAGATGGATAAAAGTCATTTATTTTGAACAGATTCATTAAATACAGAGCTGACCAGGAAATCACCTAGCTAGTAAGGACCCTACCCATTTAAACGAGGTAAACACTACTAGAGTCGAGGTTTGCCGGGACCTGATACAGGTGCATTCATTCAGAATATCAAACTAGTAGCTTCGAGTGGGGGTAAGAAAAGGCCAAACATTTCATTTACCTGGAGAGATTTATTCTTTTCAATCTACAATGAGCTTAAAACTCAAAAACAAAGGCTATGACAGAAAGGATAAAAACAGCAATAGGACGTTGACTTTACAGCTGTTGACATCAACACTCCTATTGCAAGTGAACAAGTGGAATAAAATGAAATGATAATTCACATTAAATGTTACATGACTTTTTCCTCAATCATTACACAATTAAATCCTGCCTACACCGCCACAGTTTGGTGATTTCTTTTGTCCTTTTTTGGCAAAGTTGATATCCATCACACCCCCGCAGTAGGAGGCAAGACCGACTAATTACATTAAAACAATATGTTCAAGTAACAGATGGGTGTTATATTTCATAAACATCTGCTAAATACCTTAAAATCAGATTGAGACAGAGCTATGCGAGGAGATTTAAAGGATGCTTGCAACAGAAAGGGTAATAAAAAACAATCACATTTACACCAGA
Organism: Aphyosemion australe; assembly: GCA_006937985.1. NCBI lineage: Eukaryota > Metazoa > Chordata > Actinopteri > Cyprinodontiformes > Nothobranchiidae > Aphyosemion > Aphyosemion australe. The sequence goes on along the minus strand of SSNS01000163.1, from coordinate 557,699 downwards.
AAAAAGAAATCCCTGATAGAGGCTGTAAAACAAAATATTCACATTCTGTTTGCTTAGGTAAATATGGACATGGTTGCTCTGTTTTCCCCTTTGTCTGCTCAGATACCTTCTCAGCAATTCAACACAGTCCAGTTCAAAATACGCACCAGGACAGCGTTCACGGTCGAGTCTGATACAAACACAAATCTCACTCACACACACACACACACACACCACTCACACTTCATTGAAAGGCGCATGGGTGTCGTTAAGGAATTCTTCTGATTTTACTTTGTCTATCAAAATATAGAATTCATTATTAATACATGGGAAGGCTAAAATACATAGTGAGTGAACAAAGAAAATAAAATATACAAAGCAGTTTCATTTTTGCGTAACACAGCTATAGGACCACCGATATAAGCACAAATTCAAGTCTGTAGTTTTTTGTGCTTGTATGTCAGACTTCACAGTAAAAAGACCTAATGTTACCGTCTGACTTACAACCAAAAAAGAAAAAAGACCTGCATTTATGACCATACGCTGAGTTCACAGCCTGGGTGTCGTCAGGTTTTTGTCCCAAAGGAGGGACACAGGTTAGGGCCAAAAAGTCTTCAAATTACAGCAACCGAGCCTTGATTATCTGTTGTAGACGCATAGTTCTGTCATCCAGAACAGGACCACCTCCAGAGTTTTAACTGAAAACTGGACTTTCTGGTTATCTTTACAAGACAACCAGAAAAGTCTCAAACTTATACAGTTGAGCCCGTTACATGATCTCAGATCAGATTTTTGTCCTATCCACAACACCTAAAGGCCTCGTCTCATCTTAAAGCCACTTCCATTTCTTTTATTCAGCACAAACCTTAAAATACCTTGCTGATTCTGGCCATCAAGCAAAACTTTTCAAAGCTTAAAAAACAAGTATTCATTAAAAGAGTCCCACTAATAAACAGGAATTTAAAATTCATAGTCCTCGTCTGCCATGTCAATGGCCCAAGCAAACTTGTCACGCTGGGTTTTGTTGTAGATCTTGTCAATGGAAACACCCCACTTCTTACACCTAGAGGATTCAAAAGGGTGAAAGAAACTTTAGAGCTGTTGTTGTCCATTCAGCACCTACCTAAATATTTTTTACAACCACCACCATCATCTTACCAGGCCACAGAAATGCGTGGGTCCAGATAATTCAGTTTTGAAGTTCCAAGAGCAATCTGCTTGTTCTCTTCACGATCCGTCGCCTGAACTTCCAGCTTCATCAGCTGCTCCTCTATCCTTTGGACAGCCTTCTTCTTGCTCTCCACCAGTCTAGACAGGAAGTAGTGAAGTTCAGCACAGGCTCACCAATCAGGGTGGCAAACAGAAAAACATATTTATGCTGAAACATTAAAAACTTACTTTTTGCATTTTTCATCTCTCCGTACTTTCAGATCAGCCTTAGCACTTTTCAGTTCCCTCCTGGCATCAGAGAGCTGGTCCTTTTTAGCATCAATCTAACAGTGAAAAAGGAAAAGTAGTGGTGATACAGACCTCTGCTTTTGACGTCTAGACGATCTATTAAATACTCAGGTTTGGACCACTGGAAGGGTCTCTATATTTTAAACTAAACAAATATCTATCAAACTGTTTAAAAGTCAAATAGCCTTTTTTTTAACTTTATACTGTATTCAAATTATTAGAAACATTTTACGATTATAAAAATGCCCTTATGTTTATCAGAGGACTGATTTTGAGGATTTGGACATGAACACTGTTAAGATTATAATAGAATCTGTTATTGACCCATTTACATATATTTGCAATTTATCGCCGTCTACAGGAATTTTTCCTGATATGAAAATTGCGAAAGTTGTTCCACTGTTTAAAAGTGGTGATAAATATAATTTGACTAATTATAGTAGGGCTGCAACAACGAATCGATAAAATCAATAAATAAATGTGTTGGCAACGCTTTTAGTCATCGATTCGTTGTGCAACTTTTTTTTGTGTCGTGCAACCTTTAGTTAACAGTCAATGCGCACAGCCCATCTGTAGGCCGTGGCGGCAGTTAAAACATTGTTAAAACATTAACAAAGATGTCGCATGTGCGATGAAAAAATGCTCTGTGCAATAAACTATTTTTAGACGTAGCACTCGTGTGACATCTTTTCAAGTTATTTTTCCCCAATCCCCCAGACCTTTATTGAACAAATGTAAGTTATCTGTTTTTGTGTAAGGAAGATGCTTTTTGCTGGCGCACAATCTAGGCGCTGTGGAGGAAAATAGAGAAATCAGCAAAGACACAAAGGCAGAAATGGTCCAAAGTTTGGGATCAAACGCGCACCTACGGGCAGGGTGGCTAATGCTAAGCTAGCGGATAGACTCACGCCGTGGGTTCCAAAAAACACGATCATGAAACTAAGAATGACTAAACTCTACAAGCGGAAGAAAAGTTCCCACCATTCTGTTAATTCTTAGCTATCTGCAGTGCTATGGAGCAGAGCCGCAGCAGTGGAGTCACGTTGTTTACTAATGAGTCTGCGCATTGCACATGCGCAACACCTTTCCAGGGTTTATGGCAAGCCGTTGTAGTATGTAATTCACAAACGCTTCTATCTGTGAACATAATTTGAGAAGAAGAAACAATCTTTTATATAGCACCTCTCAAGATAAAAATCACGAGGCGCGTCACAAGAACAAAAAGTAAAATAAAAATTTTAAAAAATGATTAAAAATATCAAAAAAGGGAAAAAATTGCAATTAAAAAAGGATGTGAAAAAAAAGGCAAAAGGAAAATGAATAAGGAAAGGGTAATCAGTGGATCATGGGACAGGCAGAAATGGTAGACAGAGCAGAATGAAGAGAAGGTGGCAAAGAAGAATCAACCAAAGGTCACTCAAAAGCCACCTGAACAGGTGAGTTTAAACTGGATTATTGCCAATCCAGGGTATATGCAGGAATCTCAAACTTAAATTTATGACCTTTTCAAGACTTTTTAAGACCTTAGAAAATAAAAATTAAGACTTTATCGCAATGAACTAATCAACTGTTAAACACTAATATATTCTTTTTAAATACGGCATTGCGGTGGGACACGTCACGTTTTGACAGCAAGGCTGTAGCAATGGTACGTCAAGTCACGTGGTACGGAAACGCAAGCAAACAACTGGCATAGGAGAACAAAAAAATCATTTTAATAGTTTACATGAATCTAATTGTATTACCTGCAAACTTAGAGGGTGAGAAAAAGGTGACAACTAACCCCGCCCACCCGGAACAAGGTCCTCGTATGCTGCAGATTAGCATCCATGCATCTACTGGGTTTTGTAGTGACCTGACATTTACATACTTTTATTGCAACAATAACCTGTTAGAATCATTTAAAAATCATCAATGTGATTTTTTGCATAATGTAAACAATTTTCTACCACGGTCACTGTGCTCAAAAAACTGAAAAATATAATGACAGAATTGATCAGAAAATTACTAGGGATCATATTAACAATTATTATGAGACTAATTCACAGAACACATCTGAAAATATTCCAAAATACTGAAATCCTTTTTAAGTAGGGTGACCAGATCCCAACTCGCCAAATGTGAGACAAAGATTACTCAATGTGGGACCATGTGAAATTCTAATGCAAAGAAATAAAGTTAAAAAAAACTTCTATTCTGCCTTTTAGCTCTAACATCACTTGTAAATATACATAAAATTATTATTATATATTTCATGTACTAAATATTATATTTGAATTCAACTTGAACAAGCAAACAGCTTTCAGACTATTTCACAGTTTCTCTCATTACCACAGCTTAACTCAGGCTCTTTGACCTTCTACAGTGGCTCTGAGTAACTTTAGCTAAACTTATTTAAACCATCAACTCATTTTAATAATACAGACAGACCCACAATAAAAATGCAGGGTTAAGCAGCTTTTCAGAGTTTTCATTAAATAATTGCACTGACTTTCCACAACAGAATGATAGTAAAAGTACCTGTAACACTTTTAGGATCCATTTATGTTAATTCTGAATTAGTTTTCCACTAATATCAACATCCCATACAAAAACCCATACTTTTTTGCAAGTTTATTTCTTCTTAATTTCAAATCTCTATTAGTAGATATGTAGGGAAGAGAAAAAAAATCATCACTGATTTTTAAACTCTGAATAAATTCAGATCTAACCTGAGAGTTCCTTAGTTACTTTTTTCCCTCAAAATTCTGAGAATAAGTAATCAAGGATTTCATTAAATTCTCTCGTTATAAAAGGGTTTAGCTTGTCTGTATCTGAAACAACCAAAGACTGTATATATAAGAAACAACACAACCCCAGCACCTTGTCTGCTTTTGACCAACATGCTTTCTGTGACTCGGATTGTCTGCTCAGTTTCATATCAGACTCCGCGTCGTGACACGAAAAAAGACTCAGAAACAACAAATACTGTCAAGAGTTTCTCTGAACATGTCTAGTTTACGAGTCTTTGCAGTCTTTCTCCATCGTGCTCACCTGCCATGCTCCGTGCTCGCTGAAGTTTGTTTTGGTGGTTCGGGTGCTGCCGCGCTACCATAGCGTCTTTTTGCCTGACTGTGATTGGTCAAATAACAACTCGTGACCCACTAGCAAAGATGGTTTGTGAACGAGCGAAGACCCACTCCTCCTAAAAACAAAAACTCTTCGATTCACGCGAACATCATATTTGGCTTCATAAACGGCAATTTTCGCCGAAAAGTGAAAGGTCTGCAAGAATGAGACGAACGTATTTTAAATTCACGCCAATACTAACAAAATTTAAGACTTTAGTACATCAATTTAAGACTTTTTAAGACTTTTCAAGGGTCTTAATTTTCCTTAAATCAATTTCAAGACTTTTAAGACTTTTCAAGACTCCGCGGATACCCTGTTAAAAAAAGCATTTGATGTTATTGATCATGGAAGATTACTTCAAAAATAACATCGACTTGGCAAAAGAGGAGTGGCACATCATTGGATTAAAAGTTATTTAGACAATAGGAAACAGTTCGTACAATTAAATACACTTTAAAGAAACACATTAGATACATCAGATCTCAATATGAAGTTGGACATCTATACAAATAACGACAGGGCAATGTCTTAGGAACAAAAGGATGCCAAGTCTTTTAATGGAAATAAAAGTTTTCAGCCTACAGAGGGCTCAATTGTGTAGACACCCTAAAATCAGAGTGAAATGAAGATGTGGCAGGCTAGTCCATTATTTCAAAAACTTCATTTCTGCAACTCAAAATGCTTTTCAGTATCTTGTGTGGCCCCCACGAGCTTGTGTGCATGCTTGACAACGTCGGGGCATGCTCCTAATGAGACAACGGATGGTGTCTTGTGGCATTTCCTCCCAGATCTGTGTGAGGGCATCCCTGAGCTCTTGTACAGTCTGAGGAGCAACCTGGCGCCGCCTAATGGACCGAAACATAATGTCCCACAGATGTTCTATTGGGTTTAAGTCAGGGGATCGTGAAGGCCATTCAATTGTTTCAATTCCTTCATCCTCCAGGTACTGCCTGCATACTCTTGCCACATGAGGCCGGGCATTGTCGTGCATTAGGAGAAAACCAGGACCTACTGCATCAGCGTAGGGTCTGACAAAGGGTTCAAGGATTTCATCTGAATACCTTATGGCAGTCAGAGCACCATTTCCTAGGCAGTAGAGGTCTGTGCGTCCCTCCATGGATATGAGCACAGGACCCACTACAGGACGTCGGGCCCTCAGGCTAATAGCAATAGTTTACCTGTTAATATTCTGAAACTGTTCAAAAAAAAGAGTTGGTAGTTATAAATTTAGAAGAACGTGTGTTTTGGAGATGCCTATGCTTAAGACTAAAAAGAAGGAATGTTTATAAGGATTTAAAAGAATCCTAATCACTAACTGCATTTAAAAAAATGTATCAAATCAATGGTATTAACTAAATATGTAAATATAATGTAAGATGGTGTTTAAGTAAATATTCTAGAAGTATTGAAGAGCTGAAAGAGCAATAATATTGAAATTAAGTCTCTTGTTTAATTTTGTATTGTAAAAAGGGGCAGAATATTATAAGATTTTTTCTTCTCTCTGCTTCTTTTCATTCATTTTTTGGTATTATATGTATATGCTGTTTTTTTTTATATTATGAATGAAATAAAGTAAAAAAAATAATAAAAAAAAAAGAGGAAAAACAAAAAATCCAAATTTACTGAAGCACATAAATGTTCATTTATAGACCGGTTCTAAAATCTACAGATTAAATGCTGCTTAGGAGACATAAGCAGCTGTTATCTAGCCTGGCAAGCCACGGCCCATAGACAGAACCCAGTCAGGGGGGAATCTACAGCCATCTTTCAAACCGTCTATGAACGCAACGGGACATCGCTAGGTCCAATCAGAGCAACAAGCGTGACATATTCATCACTACAGAAATCAGTCAACAGGGCAGTCCGCCATACACAAAGAAGAAGAAGCAAATACATCCATGACATAAGTGCCTCCATCTGCTCATGTTTCAAAGAAGCCCAAGTCTAAATTGTCCAAAGCCGTTTCAGACGAGCATCGTTCCTGAGCCGATGCCATCTAGTTTTTCTCCATCACAGCTCTAGCGATAAGCGCTGTGATTGGCCAGACACAAGCCTGCTGAGGCTACGATGGAGCGTGGCTAGATCGACCTGCGGAGCTACATCTATTGCTATGGTTGGTCAGATTTCCAGGCTAGCCGTTATCCAGAGTAGTGAAGAATGTTACCTTAGCCTGCAGGTTCTGCATAGACTTCTCAAACGTCTTTGGTGGAGCTCTCTGATGGTTACACAAGATGGCCACAGCCCTGTTGGCCCGGTTGTAGGACAAGATTTTGGCAGGAATGTTGTCATCCCCTAAGGAGACAGAGAAAGGAATAAAACCAGTCAGTCAAAACAAAACAGGCATTTAGAGATTTAGAGATCTTTTAGTGGAGCTTTAGATCATCTGATTGAAAAGGATAAACTTGGTCAGATACCATTAGTGATCTCCTTCAACTGTTGTTGCAGGGTGATCGAAGCGTTGTATGTACGGAAAACCTTGGCTGTAAGACCGTCCATCAGCTCCTGAAGGTGCTTGTTCAGAATAGAAGTCTGCAGGAACACAGGAAGTTCAGTCGTACAAAGAAAACATCACGGCAACAGCCAGTCTTTACCACATTTCAGCTTACATTCAGACGATCAAACAGGTCATCTTCTGGTTCTTTGTTTTCCATGAACAACTGAAGATTCTTAAACACCTAAAATAAAAACCCAGAACATTAACAGATCAGCCATCACAGCATCCTCACACCCTCCATGCAGCAACATACCAGTTCTTACCCTTTTCTCCACAGGGACTCTGTTGTAGTAGCGGATGGAGTCTTTACCCAGGAAGTCAAACTCGACCACAAATTCCTGACCTTCGCTTTCTGGGTAGAGTTTGATGTGTTCAACTCTGAGTGAGCAGCAGCCAACGGTGTCCGCAGTCTCCCCTTCTTCCTTCTCATTACCTGCTCTCAGAGCCAGCTAAGACACAGAAAAACCATTGGATTAAAACACCAAATAACCAACAGCATCAACTATTAAGATGTTATCTCACAATATAATTCATAAGCAATCCCTTCACACAGCCTTAGAAAATATTATTCACCTTGTCAATAAAATAGAGGGCCACAGCTCTCTGTCTGATCTTCATCTCCTTTGACTTCCAGTCCTCGCGATACTGTGCTCTGATGCGATCCACGCACTTCTTCAGCTGACGAGCCGTTTCATACTTCTGCCAGTCTTTCTCCCCCTGGGGGGAAAAAATATTAAAGACCAAGTTTACTAGTTATTTCAACACATCTGCAGTGGTCTCTAGCATAAATTAATGCCTTGAGTAGATCTCTGTGGGAAAACAAGCTCTGGCGCTCCTATTTCAGGAAGTAAAAGTGAGCCAGAGAAGAGGGGAGAAGACGGCAGCTTTTGGAGTCTCATATCCTGATATTCAAACTCTGATTGGCTAACAGCAACACAACTCTACCACTGATGCCATTTACTTTGAAATATTGATGTTGTATCTCCACAAAAAACACAAGCCTTCTGCTGTGTGGTGGAGTTGCTAATGCTAACGGTTAGCTTCAACTAGCAGAGACATTATCTGCTGTTTCCTGGACGCTAAACCAACAAAAGCCTTCCCCGTCATGAGTCAAGATGGGTGAGTCCATGAATGTAAATTTACAAAGTGACAGATCTGTGTGGCTTTTTCTAATCCGAGTCTCTTTTCTATCAGCAGCTAATGCAGGAGATAGGTGTTGGAGACTATATTCACGTTCAGCCTGCATGTTAAACTCAGCATGACTGATCATATTTTAAAAATAACAATAAAAAACAGTTTCTCAGCAAACTTGGTCTTTAAGAAACTAGAGAATTAGCCAAGCCTGGGTGTGTGGGGAAGAAGGCCAACCACAGACATGTCTAAATATTAAAACACTGAACCTACCTTGATTCTGGAGCTGGGGTTCAGCATAATGTACTTGATGGAGCCTTGGATGTTCTCAGTCCATGAAACCAGCCACGTCACTTTGTTGTCATGGCGAACTTCTTTCCATTTGGTTCCTGGTGGTGGCTCAGGGTACTTGGAGTCCCTAAATGAAGCCAAAATGTTAAGTGTTTACGTTACAGTCCATACGCACAAAGGACAGGAGAAAAAAAATCCTCGACTCACTTGCTGCAGTTGATGATGATATCTTGAGGCCTAATACGACGTTTAAGCATTCCCATTTTTGGATGGTCTCCTCGACCACGAAACAGACCAGGAGGCTCAATACGGAAGTTAGCAATACGCTCTTTGTGGTTGTCCATGATGCAAAAACCATACTGCTGCAGGATGCGCTCATTTTCTTCCTTTATTTTCTATAAAAGAGCCCATTTTTAACTTGCTTTGAATAAAGGCATCCACAAAATGAATAAACATAAAAACAAGACTTGCACAATAGTTGCAGCCATCATAGCCTGTACCTGCACCACAGACCTTATTAACTTTTACGCTCTGGTTTAGGGCTGAAAGATTATCGTTTTTGGACCGAAATTGCGATTTCAAACAACGTGATGATCAAAGCTGTTTTTCTGTGGTGCTCCTGATTGACCCAGGATCTGTTGTGTCAACTATTTTAGACATCCAGGGATTTCACCTGTGTTATGGCAACAGCAGCGGGGGGGGGGGGGGTAAACTGGAGCTGAGCCCAATAGCACAGCTGACAGCGCTGCACATTTTGGTTATTTGCCCATTTTTATTTTCCTTATATAACTCTACAAAATGTGTTGAACCTTGATTTGAAGAAAATTGTGAACTGAACTGAAATTGGAGCTTCTCCTAGAAAAATCGAAATTCAATCTTTTCATAAAATTGTTCGGCCCTAGTCTGGTTTATCTCAGAAGACAATAAAATACATTTAAGAAAAATCTCAACTTCAAATTACAAATAAACATTCAAACTGAGGCCCAAAACGGTCCAAAATGCCTAAAAGTCACTCTGGGCTCTACTGAAAGTATCTGGTTGGACAATACAAACGTCATCAAAAAGTTAAACAAGCTAGGGCATAATGAAAACACCAATAGTTTCTACTCAGTTTCTGCAAAAATTATACTAAAAGCAGATAATCTTCTGTTTCATTTGATTTATGGAGTTTATTTAAGGATCCCAAACATTGAGATTTCTGACCCCCTTTGAGAACCACTCGTCTAGAGGGCAAAGCAAGTCTTAAATGAAATTCTGACACTTTAAAAACATTAAATAAATCACAATTCAGAAGCATTCCTCAAACAAAATCCACCTATTGCGGCACGACCGTCACACACAGTGGCTTACCTGTTTCTGCTCTTTTGTCATGGCTTTTCTAGCCTCAGACTGTGCTTTGAAGTACTCGCTCATCTCAGTGAAGTCACACTTCTTCAGGTCTGTGATCTTTGACTTTTCTTCTGAAGTCATTTCCTGCATTAGTAGAAACAAAGCCCATATTCAGACACAGAAAATGAATGAGATCTGAGACGTGAAAAACAAGCTAGCCAAGTGCACCGTTTCTTTACCTTTCTCCAGTCTTTAAAGAAATTTTTACGAAAGATGTCCTTCGTGGTGTACTCATGGTCCAACATTTTGGCGAAGAAGGTGGCCACCTCTTCTGCTTCAGGGCTGAGCTTCATGTGTTTACCTGACAAATGTAAAAGCAGCAGTGTCTTAAACCTGTGATCACTAGACTAATCTAAATAAAGATAAATCCCGTGTGCAGTATAATCTCACCATCATAATAAAATTTGACTTTGCTAGGAAGGGGCTCATAGGGTGGAGCAAACACTGGTCCTTTGTGTTCAAGAAATTTCCATTTGACACCGTCTGTGTACCTCTCCTCCTCCCACCTGCAGTCAGTTAATGTCGATCAGGCATTTGAACAAAAACTCAACGCATCCACATTTCCCTACACTTGAAGATTTGGTGCAGCTAGCTGCCATAACTCACCATTTCCACTTCTCCTCTGGTTCTTGTTTTGTCTTTTTTTTCCCATCAGCCACTTCCCCTTTTTTACTTTTTGTTTTTTTGGGCTTAATGTCCTAAAAGAAGGAAGAGAAAGTATTACAGTGGTTCTACTCTCAAGATGGAGAATAATATCTAACAGCGATGACTATCCTCCTTTTCTTACCTCCTCTCCCTGTTTCCTTTTTTTGGCCTTCTTGTCGTTTTCAATCTTAATCTTCTTGGGCTTAAATTCAGAGCTGAAACAAACACAATGCATCAAAGCTGACTAGAACTTTGGTCCTAAAAGGAAAGAACTTACCATATATTAAATCAAACACTTACTCAAAATCATCATCCCGCTCTCTTTTCAGAGACTTGTTATGCTTAGGGGAGTGGTACATGTCATCCTCCGGCTCAGACTTCACATGTGGTAGGCTGAAATTACAAAAAATAAATAAAAATAATACTACCCATCACATTCCTAGCAATAGACTGAACAGGAGACCTAACAAACCTGGCAAAGCCATTTTCCTTTTTGACTTTTCCATCCAGGGGCTTCATCTGAAATGAAATAACACTAAACTGAGCCTTTTACAACTGAGATGTATGGCGATAATGCTAACTCAGAACAAACTAAAGCTTTTAGTCAAACAGAAATTAATAAAACAATATCAATTTAGCTCAAGTAAGAAGTCACTGAATGTACCTTTTCCTCTTTCCTCTTTTCTTTGTGCTTGTCTTTGTACTTGTCTGTGCTGCCATCTTTGTGCTTCACCTTTTCCTTGTCCTTGTGTTTTTTATCCGAGAAGTCGCTAGAGTTTGTGAGAATACTACATTAGTTTAGGCTCATATTTACATCCAACAGTAGAGCAGTTGAGACAATCGTTGTGTACCCGTTGCCATGCTTGGATTTCTCCCGTTCCTTATCCTTCTTGTGTTCCTTATGTTTATGTTCCTTCTCTTTGTATTTGTCTTTATGCTTGTGGGAATCTACAAGAAACAAAAAGGCATATTTACAAGTCAACAATACAAAATTAGTGGTCCGTTTCATGTCATAAGAAATACAAACTGCAACATCACTGATAACTCAATATGTTGCATCAGGTCCAAAAGCTTTTATTCATTTTTAAGAGAAGAAAATCACAAACACATTTGCTGGTTGGTGCAAACAAGCCTGGTTCATTAAAAACCACAATACTCATGGCACTGCTTTTTTAAAGATTTGGTGGTTTGAGTCTCTTAGATAAGTAATAGTGAAGCAAAAACAGACAAACGTGCCAGTATGTGTTGAAAAGAAGACAACCCATCTTGTCAAAACAGGCCATCTGCCAAGCATCCACACATGCTAATGGGTGTGAGAAGCCGCAGCTGTGTAATCCAACACTAAGGACAGCCATCTTTTGTTAAACTGGAATATTGTTTTCTTTATTGTCCATCGCTTAAATATACAAATCTACAATACCTGTGCACTATATAGGAATGTGTGAGAAAAGCACTGGGACTCTAATCCAACCATTCACTAACTAACCAGTAGCATAGCACCTCCTAGTGCCTGTCTGAGGATCTGCCTTTAGCCACAACAATCCCCTAACAAGCTGGAACATGAAAGTGAACATATATCTTTATTCATTTTTAATTTGTTCACCATCAGACTGGTTAGGTTCTTAAACCATTTAGGCTCAGACAATGATCAAAGTGAATTTTAAGTCTTATAACATCATCGACAATAATCAACTTCATTATAAAGGCCACAAAGATCCAAACCTCGACACCTTAAACCAGAGCACAATTGTCAGGCTTTGCATATTCGAGCGTTCCTCTGTCTACTTTCCATCGGTGGATAACGCAGAAAATAGGTGTAGAAGACTATTTTCACGTTTAGCCTGCATGTTAAACTCAGTGACCGATCATATTTCAAAATGAACAAGTAAAAAACTGTTTCTCAACTTGGCCTTTAAATAAACTAGATCTCCAAGGATAGATTACTTTTCAACTTTGTGTTGTTCAAACTAAAGACAGCAGATCTCATTTGTTTTTATTATACAAGAACAATCAACCCCCTTCAACACAATGCAGAATTTTTTATAAAAACACACTTATTTAAAAACTGGTTTTTTGGTCAAAACTTATCCATAGGTCAAAAAAATAAGGGTATTAAAAAACATCTTGGTTTTACAAATACCAGTTTTTTTACACAACCTGCACATTTTAGAGTCTTAAAATTTCATACAAATTTTCCTGTCAATTTTCTCCATAAATACTGTGTAGTGCTTTGAGTAGTAAAAAAAAAAAACCACACAAACTCAAAGAACCCTTTCCTGTTTCGTAAAAAACGAATTTTAGAATGAGATAATATTCATGTGTGATAATACTTTCATGTAAATGAAAGACTCCATTGTTAAAAGTGAAGTCTGATTGATATTCCTCTAACAGCTCAGTTTTGGAGTCACACACGTGCGCTGACGAAGACGTTTGCCCTTTCGGACATCTCCGTTGCCTGGGGAGTGTTTCCCAGCCAGGACAACAGAGGGCGTAGCGCTTTTCTGGGGTATCCTGCCACCAGTGCAGTCATGTCTCCAGTCGATGTGAATCTTACAACAACAAATCACGATTCAATTTAATTCAATCTAAGAAAAAAGGTACATCTGTCGTATTTTGGCAGATTGCAGCATAGGAGCACACAGAGCGGAGCAGTGCAGCTAGCGCCGACTCCGGCAATGATGCATTCAGAGATGCTCAGAAATACAGCAGTTTACATAAAAGCCTTCAGTCAGGATCGATTCAGAATCTTTATTAATCGATTCAGAATATTTATAAATAAAAATTGCGATTTGGACACGAATCGAATATTTCCTGTCAAAAACTGGGCACGTCTCCATCAACCGATGCAGACCTGTCGCAGAATTCTTGAGTCGACGTATAATGGTGTTGCATGTTTTTGTAGCCACACAGACAGAAGTAGAAATCAGGCTTGAGGCCAACTTCACTGTTACTAGTGGACGTAACATTGGAATCTCAAACCCTGTCTTCACCCAAAGCCACTCATGGTAGTGTTTACCGCTTAAAAATCTAATTTCTATAATCCAAACTATTTCTAATACGTTGTATAAAACAAAATTGGGAACAAAGTATGAAAGCAATGTTTCTCTACAAACTTTAATTTTTCATACTCAAACACTGAAATCACAAAGAAAATATGTTTATATGTAAATATGACTTGAATCTTTTAGTCGTATAGAAACTCTGGTCGGACAGTCCCATAGCATCACAATGTTATAGTGCTGTGAAAATTAAATTACTGAGGTAAGTTATGTATTGACTGATGAAATGTGGACCTGAGTGAAAATTATCCTTTTTTGCCATGAGGGAATGTAAATAAATAAACACAGATGTAGAAATAACGTGAGGAAGAGAGAAAAAAAGAATCTTGGTAGAATTAGGCAACAAAATGTCATTTCCCCTCACCACAGCAAACTAAACCTCACAGCCTGGGTTCAGCTTGTAGCAGTCAGGCCGCTACACCGAAAAAGAAAATGGCGCAGAGACTAAGTCCTCAACCCCCAAACCCTCACTTTCAACTGGAAAATGTGCCATCAAAAGCTCAATAACAACAACTTCTAATACAACAGACTGGTAGAACACGTCGAGTTGTGTGCCAATATTAATTTAAAATGAAAAAATTACAAAGGGAAATGCCTTTACAGGGCTTTACTTTTGAACAATAGGCGCTTGTGAGAGAGAGAGGGGACTTAGTCTTTGGACGCCATTTCTGTTCTCAACTAAAAACTAACACGTTACATTACAACAGTCAAGGCAGGTAAAACACTTCAGAAAACATCAGTTTTCGTTTGATAGTCACGTGCGACAAACTTACCATTGATCCGGGAGCCACACTCGACCTGGAAACATAAAAAACACGATAGTTTAATATCGTACAAGCCTGGCTAACTAGCCGGCTACCCAACTTTGAACTTGCTCTGTGGTGAAGCGACACTAGCTTCTCCTGCTAGCTTGGCTAGCCTGCCTGGGAAGCCGCTATAGCTAACACTGGTCTAAAGCTAACAAAGCGTAACTTCATCCATCTTTGCCTTTATAATAAAAACCAGACAGCTAACTGGATAACTATGTGGCCGAACGCCGCCTCAAATATATGACAAAACTTGTCAAGACTGTACTAAGAAAGAAATTATGTTTTTACGCACATAGCTGGCTATTGTGCTACCAGTAAGGTTAGCCGAGTTACCTTGCTTGTCAAAGCAAGAAGATAGACGCCGGTACCCCATAAATACAAGTAATGACAATGCGAAATAAATGATTAATTACCTGGCCCTCGTTGTGAGAATGGTCCCCACTCATTTCCTAGGCCTTATTTGAATACAAAATTTTTAAAAGTTAAAAACGCGAATGTGACCACACTCGGCAGAGGCAGGCAGAGTGAAGAAAAGACAAGGTTGTGTAAGAGGTTAAGTCCCGAATGAACACGAATGCGCATGCGTTGTTATTTAAACAGTTGAAAGAGGGTGTAGCTCCTCCCCCTTTCAAAACGTGTTGCTTTTCAGGGCCATCGTGTCCCAAACCAGTTTGGCCCACATGTAGGACTGCCAGGACAGAGCTGCTTTAGGATCTCACGTTATAAATAACATATGGTGTTATCCATTCAAGACAAGTCAAATTGATTTCTAACATAAAAAGAGGGGCTCAGATTGTTGAGTCAGCAGCGCCATAGGTCAGCGCTCAGAGGAACCTCCAGGGGTTCCCAAATCAGGGGTCGGGACCCCAAATGGGGTCCCCACAAGATTACAGGGGGTCCCCATAATTTTGTCTTTGCTGAGGTTGAGGTTAGCAAGATTTTATTTGTAAAAATTACACTTATAAAATCCTAATAACACACCCCACAGTATAATCTGAACTCCATATAAAAGTTACAACTCTGTATGTCTGTATAAAGTTTTCAAATTATCACATTTAACGTGTTTTTGCGTGTAGGAGTTGGGGTTGGGGGTCCTGGCTTGTCTTGGACACAGGCAAGGGGGTCCCCAAAGAAAAAAAATTGGGAACCCCTGCTCTACGCTGCAGAAGTGCCCTACTGAATAGTGACTTCAGACAACACCTGGGTCTTAGCATTACATCCACTTTCACTTTATGTGCTCTCAGGTTAAAAGGCTGCACTGGACACAGGGAAACACTTAATATGTTTAATCTCTCTGCAATATCGCATGGACATCAGAGGCAGTTCCACTGGATTTGCAGACCAGGGTGATGATCCCCCTTTTTAAAAAGGGGGACTGCAGTGTGTTCCAACTATAGGGGGATCACACTCCTGAGCCAGGGGTTCTGGAGAGGAAGGTCCTTCGGATTGTCGAACCTCAGATTCAGGAGGAGCAATGTGGTTTTCGTCCTGGCCGTGGAACACTGGACCAGCTCTATACACTGTGCAACTTTTTCACTCGTAGCGTTCAGCTTCAGCTCAAACTGTACGACTTCCTCGCAGAGCAAATCTAACAAGTCAGGTTCTCACACTATACGACACAGTCCTCAGATACGACCTGACTGCTCACACTGTACGTCTGGTAGCAACACGTCGGACCTTTATGTCCGAAAACCCGGAAGATCTGGAGGCTTTTGTGTTGTTATTTATGTGTGTTGTCCTTCGGGCTTGCCGACCGCATCCCTCAGAGGGCCCTGTGGAGGGTACTCCGGGAGTATGGGGTACCAGGCCCTTTGTTACATTCTGTTAGGTCCCCGTATGACCGGTGACAGAGCTTGGTCTGCATTCCCGGCAATAAGTCAGGCTAGTTTCCGGTGAGAGTTGGACTTTGCCAAGGCTGCCCTTTACCACCGATTCTGTTCATAACTTTTATGGACAGGATTTCTAGGTGCAGCCAAGGTGGTGAGGGGATCCGTTTTGGTGGCCTAAGGATTAGGTCTCTGCTTTATGCAGATGATGTGGTCCTGTTGGCTTCATCAGACAGTGATCTCCAGCTTTTGCTGGAGCAGGTCGCAGCAGAGCGTGAAGCAGCTGGGATGAGAATCATCTCCTCTAAATCCGAGACCATGGTCTTGAATCGGAAAAAAAGGGTAGAATGCCTTCTCCAGGTCAGGGAATAGGTCCTGCCCCAAGTGGAGGGGTTTAAGTATCTTGGTGTCTTGTTCGTAAGTGAGGGAAAGATGGATTGCAGGATCAATAGGCGGATTGGTGCTGCATCTGCAGTGATGCAGGCGTTGTACCGGTCTGTCGTGGTGAAGAGTTACCGGTCGATCTACGTTCCTACCCTCATCTATGGTCACGAGCTTTGGGTAGTGACCGAAAGAACAAGATCGCGGATACAAGCGGCCGAAATGAGTTTCCTCCGCAGAGTGTCTGGGTTTTGCCTTAGAGATAGGGTGAGAAGCTAGGTCATCCGGGAGGGGCTTGGAGTACACCTGCTGCTCCTCCACATCGAAAGGAGCCAGTTGAGGTGGCTCGGGCATCTGGTTAGGAACAACCAGTCAGCACAATTAAAATGCATACAAATTCAATTTAGATTTATAAATTAAAAAGAAAAGGAAAAAGTTAAAGGGTAAGCAGTTACAATGCAGAAGGTGTGGTATAAGAAACATTCATTCAAAGGCTGATGAATACATATTTTGATTTAAACGTTACTGGAGTTGGGGCACATTTGAGGTCATGAGGAAGCTGATTCCATCTGTGTGCAGCATAGTAGCTAAAAGCAGCTTCACCCTGTTTGGTTCTGACCCGGGGTTCTACCGGCTGACTGCTTTCTAAGGATCTCAGAGCCCTGCTGGGTGTAGATACTGGAAGGAGATCTGACATGTATTTTGTCCCCATGCCACTGAGTAATTTATATACTAATAGAAGCACTTTGAAATGGATTCTGTAGTTTACTGGTAACCAGTGTAGAGATTTAAGAACAGGAGTGATGTGCTTGGTTCTCTTGGTTCTTGTTAAGACTCTAGCAGCAGCATTCTGAATCAGCTGCAGTTGTTTCACAATTTTTTTTGGGAAGACCAGACAAAAGACCATTGCAGTAGTCCAGCCTGCTGGAGATGAACACATGAATGAGTTTCTCTAGGTCTGATCTGGACATGAGACCTCTGAGTCTTGCTAATTGATGAAGATGATAAAACGCTGATCTAGTTATAGCCTTAATGTGACCAGTGAAGCTCAGGTTTGAATCAACTATGACACCAAGATTTCTAACCTGGGTTTTTGTTTTTATTCCTCTGTAGCCAAGTTGAGCAATAACCTCCATCCTATCCTTCTGATTTCCAAAGACAATAACTTCAGTCTTGTCTTTGTTTAACTGGAGGAAGTTTGACTGCATCCAGTCATTAACTTGCTCCAAACACTGACAGAGTGAGTCTAGGGAACCACAGTCACTAGGTGATAGAGCTAGGTAGATCTGGGTGTCATCTGCATAACTATGATAGGTAAAGTTGTTATTGTATATGACCTGACCCAGTGGTCCAAGAATAGAGCCTTGAGGGACCCCACATGTCATGGTGATCTGCTTTGATTTATGACTGTGCCTGATAGTCCAACCCAGTTCATGAGCCTATCATGAAGGATGTTGTGGTCCACAGTATCAAAAGCTGCACTGATAATAGCAGTGTCCTTGAAACCCCAGTTTAGATTTGTGAAGCCCTTAACTTAATTTGTTCATTTGTTGAGTTTGTTGAAAAGCATTTGCTGTAGTTTTTAGCACCTTGACCACATTATAACCGGTCCAGCTTAAAAACTACAATATTTAAACACTTCAAACTGGACTGGATATTCCATTAAAAGCCATGTTTTCAGTCTGGAGAAGACTGCCTAACTGGCAGCGAGAGCTGCGAGAGACCCTGCTCATGCAGTTCAACGACCCAATCACGTTCAGAAAGGGAACATTTTTTTGTTTTTGTCATCAGGACGTCATGACTGTGTGACCATCTGAGAGAAAATGACAACAAATCCACATTTGTGCACAGATTTGGCCTTTTAAAGGCATGTGGTCTTAAGCTTTTGATCAGCTGTAAAACAGCCTGTTTCAATTAAAAGGTGGTTTTCAATAAATTGCTGTTTAGAAAATATTTTGTCTCACTCCCACTTCTTCTTTCTTCTGTATATGAATTCATTAATAATCCTCTATATGTGTCTGTTTTTCTAGATCACATGTACCATGAGAATATTTAAGTATTTTAGAACATTTTGCAAAATGTAAAAGACATTCAAGTCCAAACTGAATTAAAAAATTTGATTCAAAAAGGATGAGGAAAAACATTAAAACATTAGAAGTGGATTTTGTTTCTAACACTGCATCAAATACAGGAAAAATAAATGTTAGTACAGAGCAAAACATCAAATAAATGCATCATCTTTTAAAAACGTTAATTTTATCAGAGGTGGCTCATGCAGCATTAAACCCCAAACTCAGACCATACAGTGCTGCAGACTGGAGCTGTGAGCTGAACGTCTGCACCACCATTCCCTTGGAGTATTGCAAGCCTCAAAATGTATTACTCTGATGTACGTAGCCTTGTCTGGATGGTGTGGTGGTCTGAGGGGTTATTAAAAGCAAATGAAGACTGAAGAGCCTTCCTAGATCAGAGAAAAGACTCTTCACTGTAAGATGCAATCAAACGGGGGAGAAGTTGCTATTGATGGTCTGCAGGCAAATTTTCACTTTAGCTGTGTTCCTCAGCACTCATATCCAAGTGTTTGACAGGCAACAGTTCACCTTAGATGTTTGAGGGATTACTTCTGCGTGGAGATGATTGTCCTGTTCATAAAATTCAAATCTAGCTTCTGGAACCAGATGTTAAAACTGAACTAGTAGTGCTGTAGCTAGGGGTGTGTGTATAGTAGCTCAGATAGATTTACTTTTTTCAGCAGGAGAAACTGGGGGTGTGGTGTGGGAGCGTGTGAAGACAGTGAAATGCGTGACGGCGGGTTAGGAAAACGCTCTAAATTGAACTGTTGTTTA
This sequence comes from Aphyosemion australe, assembly GCA_006937985.1. Lineage (NCBI taxonomy): Eukaryota > Metazoa > Chordata > Actinopteri > Cyprinodontiformes > Nothobranchiidae > Aphyosemion > Aphyosemion australe. Next base: position 538,280 of record SSNS01000163.1, on the reverse strand, counting down.
GTGAAACTGAACTGTGCTAAATTAAATCAAACTGGTGACCAGATGTGACTTAATCTATAAATGACTTTTGTTCCAAATGAATCAGAAAACAAGGGTTTGCAATTAAGAGGAGATGGTGCAGGAAGAGTGTCTAACACAGTAACTCTGTTTGTCCAGCAGAGGGTGTCAGATCACCTATTACTGTCTAATTAGGTCAACCTGTTCTGGCATCAAAGCGTGACTGTTTTCTGTATAAACATAGACTTGTCTGATTTAGCTGATACTTCTACCACCCAGACTAGAGCCATGTCTGCCCTTTTCCCACTAAAACAATAAAAGTCCACAGCCACAAAAATCAACCAACGCCTAGAATAAAGATTACACAGAGTTGCACCAAAAACTTGATTGGTTACATTAGGAATATAAAACGCTATGATAACTTGTTGATATTTATTCATATTGACACTTTAAAGCAAAGAAAAAGACCAACCTTTAGTGAACCTTTGATCAAATTTAACACGTGATGAAAGTCTTTGTGATAAGTGAAAAATTACGAATATCCCACTTTTAAATATTAAGTTATCAGCATGAACACGAAGCCAGTTTGTTAGATTTTTATTTCTCTCTGAATTTTTTCATTTGCTTCATCTTTTTGTTTTGATTAAAGACGATCCTTTTTTTATTTAAGTTATTTTCAGAATAATTTACCAGACGTTTGGTTTGTTTGAATTTATCATATTAATCAGCCAAATGTGTGCAAAACTTCACTTTATATCACACATCCACAAATGTAAAACAAAGTAGTTTATTAAGCATTTACACACTTTTTCTGTGACTAACACAAATAAAAGCATTTCTAAAAATTCATACATAATTCCTGAGAGGCAGAAAACTCTAGATTGCTGCTTTAATCTTCTCTGCTTACTTAAAATTTTATTTGCTAAAAAGGATTAGAAACAAAAACTCAGAATAACAAATCCAAGGGTTTAAAAATGGCCTCATAAGTAGTTTAGATTTTCCTGAACTGGTTCCCAGCAGCCGTCTCAGCTCCTTCCTCCATATAAAGTGCATAAAATCTGACTAAGCAGAGATGTAAAGCTAGAGGTACTGTTATGGAACATGGTGTCCTTGTCCTCTAATGCACTCAGAACTGCACGATGTCTGGCTCTGAAGGTGACATGGCTGGTGTGTGGTATAAAAACATGTAGGAGTCACACAGCAGCCTCCGTACCAGCTCGGGAGCCTGGAAAGGGTTCGCCCGGGCCAAGTCCTCCTCAGTCTGGCTCAGGAAGTCTCCGAGCTCGGGACAAGCTCGGACCTCTGGAATGCTGTAGCCGTTCTGATCATCACCTGTGAAGGAAGAGCAGATTAGAGATCAGCTCCAAACGGAGATAAAGGCCAGCTGGAAGACGTCAGAGCTGCTCTGAGGCGGGTCTTTATCTGCCACTGTCAAGGCTGCATTTATGATGCCCTGAATAAAAGCTGTCACTAATTTAGAATGCTTTAAAACAGAAATGAATCAGAACTACATTAAACATTTCTTTATGGATCATTCAATGCAGAGACCGTCTGTCTTACCACATCTGTCCGCCATGCTGTCAAAGAACAGCCAGGAGTGTGGGTCAGCGCCGTATTTGACAAACGACACAAAGTGGCTGGTTTGAATGCAGAGAACGGCGAACAGCTCCATTTTGTGCCGAGGCACAGGAGCACTATTTCCTGCATCTGCTGGCACCGCAAGAGCACCGGGAGAGTGACTGTGTCGAGAGGGATGCATGTGCACCTAAAATAAAAACAAACAGCAGGATGTTACACCCTACGGGTCTCAGTAACGGTTTAGGACGCCTCTGGATTTGTCTACCTGGGTGTTGCAGGTGTTACAAAACTGTTTGACTCTTCCTGGTTGCAGTTTGTTATCCGGTAGACAATGAAGACACTCGAATCTTGCCAAGTCTCCACAGATAAAACATTCCCTTTGAGCTGTCGAGGAAAAGAGGTCATCTGTAAATCAGTCTCAGATACCTAAAGCAAACAACCCATTTCTGATCTTCTCTGTTCCTCACAGTTGTACAGAAGGTCTGTGACGTCCAGCTCAGTGGAGGGGAGGATGTGAGAGAACATCTTATACTTGTTTCCACACCGTGGCATCTGAATGATCAGACAGGAGGGCATCTGAGGGTGAAAAACAGAGAAAATGACCTTCCTAAGGGCGTCTTAAAGATGTTCGAGAGGGTTGTTAAATTCCTCATGAAGTCTCGGGGATTTGCGTTTGAGTTTCTGGAATGTTGAACACATTCAAAAGCTTTGAGCAACAAGTTTCTCCTCAAAGTTTTTACAGATTGGATGCAGGGGTGTGGAACTGGTCTGGAACAAACAGAGAGGGGTGTTGACCAAAAAAGGTTAAATGAGGACACGATGAAGACATTTTGTGTCTAAAATGTGATTCAGCTGAAAACTGTTCAACTCTCTCTTAGCTTTGACTCTAACTAGAGGTGAACGGCTGCAGCTGAGTGAGATCCCAGCTGAAAGGTCTTTTTTAAAAAGCCTCACCATTTCAAACTTGAGGTGACCTGACTGGCAGGACGTGTCCAGCAGATGTTGGACAGTGGGCATCTGCTTAATCTGTTCTTTTTCCAGAAAGATCTGGAGGGTGTAGGCCCCCTGAGAAGTTCCTTCTTCTGATCTAAGGTGACACAGAAATGCAGGAAGTGAGCTGTGCAGCTGAAAAGTGGGACGAGATATTCGCCACGGCGCAGATGAGGAGCATACCTGAGCCTGAGCAGCGGCTCGATGCAGAGCACCTTCTGAAAGAGGACTGAAATGAACTCCTCTGGATCTGTTGTGAGGAAAGGTGACAGCTGTGAGCCACAGGCCTCAGGAGTTTATGTCACAATGAGCTCATGAAGACACAATGTTTGATGCAAAATAAGGGTGTGTACCTTTTTCATGTGTCCTAAAGGTGTCACAGCCTAGTTGTTTACGGAGGTTCATCACACTCTCTGCAGGTACAAACCCTTGTCTGCAATTAAAACATAAGTTATCAGAAGGCAAACTCAGGAACATGTATTTTGTAACAGTGATACGTGCTAAAAGCACAGCTTGTACCGGCGTAGACGGTTGATTATTGTTCTCAGGGTGCAGGACAGGGGCTGCTCGTCAGCAGGCTTGTGGCAGACGGTGTCCACGGTCGCAGACGAACTGAACAAACTGGAGGAGAAAACACAGCCTGACTTTGGCTGCACATCATCTTCTGATGATAACATTTCTTCAGCAGTGTTGCCTCAATCACCCCTGGAGGTTCTGGTTTTACCTGAAGAGTGTAGCGTCCAGGTAACAAGAGTTGATGTGGCCCTGGATCCCCTTCATTTTCCCCACAAACAGCGACAGCGCCTCTGATTCAGGAACCGGTGGAGCGTCCTCCCCCGAGTCCTCGTAGCGAGGAACTGGAATGAGCAAGCAGAAAGAAAAAACACATGAAATGACGATTGAATCATTTGACTGGAAGCTTCAGGCTGAAGAACAGCCCAACCAGACGGCCGTGTAGGCCTTCATGGACGCTGATTAACCTCCTTATTCAAAGTAGGAAACAGCAAAGTGAAGGAAACACCTGCATCGTTTCAAATGTCACTGACACAACTACTTCCCTCTCCCACTGGGCTACGTCAGTAGGACGTAGGAATAAAGTAAGATGGGCTGATAGTGGAAAAGCTTTCAGGTTGTGTTGTTATAAACGACAAAGAAAACTGGGATTAAATGGTTCTCACTCAGCCTGACGTAAACACCCCAGCCTCATCATAGTGGTACCCTGGTTATCACATCAGCCTGCAACAGCATCACTGTGGTACAACCTTAGAGCGTTTTATTAAAGTCTTTTTAACACGTTTCCTTACTTCTAATGAAACTGGTTTCATTCAGACAGAAAACATCTCATTAAATGGTGATTAGTGTGAGAACAAATGAGGAGAACGTGGGGAGGTGTCTGACCTGTGTGGAGTTCTGTGGCTGTGGGGGGGCCTTCTGTAGACGAGTGGATGAACCTGCTGTCAGGGCTGCACTTTGTGATGGGAACAAACAAAGCTCTGTTTCCTTTGCAGGTGAAAAACCTCTGACCTTGGTACAACCCATCCGAGCAGCCGTTCACATCGTAGTCCTGAGACGAGATCATCAGATTTATATGAAGTAGGCATGAAGCCAACACAGATGCATCAGAAGCTAAAATCTCTCACCAGTTCGATCCCAGCCCATTCACCCGTCTTCCCCTCAGGGACTCCCAGCCAATGGATGACTCCGTGCACTTTGACCCCTGTGTTGGAAACGACCTCCACCATGGAGCCCACCTCCAGCGGCGGCGTGTGAGACAGGCTCAGCCGTTGGTTTTCACCAACAGACTGGTTTTGGTTCTCTGTGACTTGTAGTGAACTCTTCTCAATACTTGGCATGGAGCTGATGCGTGTCACTGCTTTTCTTGAACCTGCAGACAGATATAGTGGTGTGTGTGTGTGTGCATGTGTGTGTGTGTGAGGTATGAAGTAATTTATTGTTAGAGAGTCATCCAACATTTTCTATGTCATCACATTCATTCTGAACAGGCAGCCTTGCAGCCAACATTGCATGACTCTACAAAGGAGGTATGCAGAGTTTGGAGTGCACCTGTGTGCAAAACTATGAGCATGTGATGAGTCTTCAGCTATGTGTCCTGGAGCCACCAAACCAGCCTTTCCTGTTCTGTTCTTGGACCACTTCTACATCGTCTCTGGAGCTTTCAGATTTAATCATATCTGAGTTTTTTCTTCCCTGTTTCTTGAGTTTGTGGCTTAGTTTGATGATAAAAATGTTTCCAAATCAAAGTGAAAGAGTCAGTGCTTTGTGCATGAACATCTGACCTGAACTTACCTTCACATTTGCCCTCTCTCCAGTGCAGTCCAAGGTGGACAGAGTAAGACGGAACCACCTGGACGATGTCTGCAGCGCTGAAAATGGGCAGAGGAGCTGCAGGTTTGGCTGATGACAAATTCTTATCACTGTCCTAAATAAGAGAAGACGAAAAACCGGTTACAAACCCAGATCTGCACAACAAATATTTGTGCCTGATAGCTTGAGCAAATAACATCTAGAGTTTCTTATCTTGCCAAGAGACATTTAGATCCTTAAAGACTGTATGCTCACCCTTAGAGGTCTCATGAGCGATGATTACATCGTGACAAAAGTGCTTTTAATCAAGACACCATGGAAATGAAAGTAGACAGGCAACATAACGTACCACAAACTCCACCTCGAAGCCGAGCATGTGCAGATCCTCTTTGCTTTCTTTCCTTCCAATTTTCATCAGGTTCTTCACCATTGCTGGCAGGTGTCCCTTCTTGTACCTGACAACCACCAGGTCGTTAGGGGACAGCTCACAGATGGCTGAGAAGAGCTGCGGGTTACACAGCAGCTCCAGGCGTCTACTCACACTGGAAACAAAGAGCAGGAGCTGGGCCTGGTGGTGCGTCAGGGGGTACGTGTCCTCCTTCTTCACCAGGCCTCCGTTTTTTGGGGTCCCTGCGTTGGTGCCACATCCATACAGGAGCCCCATCAGCTCCCCGTTTGCCTTCTCCATCTCCACACGACCAATAGACCCTCGGCAGAAACCTTTCTTCGACTTCCCTCGAAGAATAATGAAAAACTTCTCGTTTAATCTTTTGGGCTCCATGGAGATTCTTTGTTTCAGCTACTGAAGCTTGTTAGAGACGTTTACAGCTGGAAGAGCGCTCGACTATGCAACAGACCTGTAGGAATACAGCAGAAATACATTTACTGAATAAGAATACTTAGACAGCAGCTACAACCTGGGCTGTATAACGCAGCAGGAGCAGACAAGGAAGGAGCTCTGGTCATGTCTGTGGCACCAATAGTGTATTCAATAATGTTAAAAACATGTAGATTAACAGTTTAAATATAAATGATGAAATCTAAATATCAATGTGGTGATTTTTAAATAAATATTTAACTATCACGCAAATTCAGACAGCAGCAAGATGAAAGTAGTCTTCCAAAATAAAAGCAGGGTGAAGAGATTCCCTCTCCAACTAACCATGGATCATTTATCAAATCTAACCACACAGGAACATCGATCCCTGGGTGAAGCCACCAAAACCTTCCACTAAAGACAGATGTTAGGCAATAACACCACTTTTATTTTGGTAGGCTGCTTCTGTTCTGTTCAGAATGAATTTGCACAGTTTCTGGATTACACGGGTTTATATTTTTAAATTAGATAATAAACGTTTAGATTTTATTTTAAATATTTGTTTAGATTTCACTAAACTCTCTAAATGCAACTTTCAATGGGACCAAATATTAAAGTGTAATTATAGCCAAAATACGTCTCAGAATTTAAATGATTTCATTAGCCTGCAGATTTTTCAGGACACAAAACCATCTTTGTAACTCTAATAATTCTATTCAGGTTAAATCTCGTTTACTTACTCCCTGTTTTCATTAGTCCGGATTAATCGTTGAGTTTTACGCGGATTATTTGCGCACAAAAGCCAGAACTCCAGACGCGGCTCCGCACTTCCTCCAGTGAGGCACTGAGGAGGAGGAGGGTGAACCCGGACGCTTTAAATCCTAACGACGCCCACGTGACAGCTCGGCGTGTGCGTCCGGGACGGGACGGAACCGTCCCAGAGCCAGACGAGCCTCCTCACGCAGCTCCAGTCAGCTGCGCTAAAGCGCTCTGGTGTCACAGAGGAGGAGCGTCCGGCTGCGTTTGGCCCGCATTTTAATCCGTTTGGTCACATCAAATACGCTGTTTGGAACATAAATACAGATTTTAATCAAATGGTAAATAGCAGATGTTTAATAAGAAAAGTGTTGATAGCAGCTGGTATTTGGTGCATGTTTTTACAAAACTCGAGTTTACTTTGCTTCGCAGGCATTGAAATGGAAATAAATCATCAGCATTAGTGTGCAGGAGAAAAGATCTTTAAACATGATCTGAATCTAAATGTGTCCACATTTTGTAACTTGAGCTCAACAAGGTGGAAAAGTTTAGAAGAAAGCATATTTGCAGACTCGTGTGTGCATCAAATGATAATCTTGAGTATCAGTGGAGGAATGTTGACTAAAGCTGCCTAAGAGCAGACCTGCTGCCACTCCAAGGGCAGGGCGTGATTGGGAAAGTAAACTACTGATTGTAAATAACTAATCTGCCTCAGTCATACTGAAACTTCTAGGACGATGATTTATTACAAACATTAAATATCATTTGGTGCAGACTGACTTACTTGAATGCAGATTGGTGAACTGCATAGAAGGGCAGCGAAGAAGCCACTCCTCTCCTAGAAAACCATCAGGAACAGGCTGATGTTCTGCTGCAGGTCCAGAAATTGGACTGCAGATGACATTTTCTCAGATATATCCTGTTTATGAGTGTTTGGATCATCTAGACCAGTGGTTCACAACATGGGGTCCATGACCCCCCAAGGGAGGTCCCTGCAATTTTGTCTGTGGTGAGGTTACCAAGATTTTATTTGTAAAAATTACATGTATAAAATCCCAGTAACACACCCAATTGTATAATCCAAGAGACAGCATTGTATGCCTGTATAGTTTTTATTTAACTTTTACTATTATTTCACTTTTAATGCGTGTATGCAGGTAGGAGTTGGGGGTCCTGGTTTGTCTGGGACACATCATAGACATGAATACCTAGACTCCCCATTGGCTGCTGGAGAGCGTAACACATTGGATGGGTCTCCTCACTGTCCAAAGTCAATGCAGAATGAGCTGGGTAAGCACCTTCCTCAGTAGAAATGAATGCACTGGGGGCGAATGAAGACCCATCTAAGATGGCGGCCAGCCACAACGGCAGCTCCAATAGGCAGTGCCAGTCCACGAGGCGTCGATGTATATATGTCTGTGGGACACAGGGGGTCGTTATGGAAAAATGGTTGGGAACCAATGATCTAGACAAGCCTTCCACAATGGATTAGACAATCCATTGTCCAGGGAAGAAAATGCTCCTGGGCAGCATGGTGGTGCATTGGTGGTTGGATACATTGTTGCCTCACAGCAAGGTCATAGGTTCAAAACCTAGCTGTGACATTTCTGCATGGATTTTGCATCTTCTTGTGAATGCATGGGAATTCCTGGCTTCCTCCCACAGGACAAAACCATGCATGTTAGGTTTCTTAGCCATGTTAAGATGTCACTAGGATAGGTTTGTCCATGTGTGGCCCTCTGATGGGCTGTTGACCTGTTCAGCCTTACGCTCAGTGACAACTGGTTAGGCATCAGCTCCCATCAACCCAGCACAGGATCAAGTGGGTGAAAGAAAATGATTTATCTGTCCTTTGTACTGCCAAGAGTAAATCCATCCTGAGACCGGGGTGGTTGTGGTGGTGGAGTCACCCGCAGTTTAGCCTCAGAACACAGACGTGGATAAAGAATGGGACCGAGACATCCTCCCAGAGGAACTCCAACCATCTGACAACATTAAAGAATCCTCTTGTGACAACCAAAGCTTGTGCTAATCTCAGAACCCGTAGAGAATCACGATGACAGGCGGTCCACGTGGACCAACCCACTCAGCCATCTCTTTGACGCAGGCAGCATGCATGGGTGACAGTATCTCAAGAGCAGATCGGCGTTACATAACAACCCTCATTTCTTCAACAGCTGCTCTCAAAGTGGCCATGTCTCCTCCATCTGCATTCAGACCAGGCTTTATCAGAAAAGGAGTCACACGCGAGGAGCTTTTCTCTTCATGACAGAACATGTGAGTAAACGGGTTTTTCTTCTGGCTGAAGGTCATTACTCATTTCAGCTGTCAGTCACAGGTGGCTGGTGACCTTAACTGGGATTCATGTGTTTAGAGATATTGATATGAATATGTCTGTAGTAGCAACATTAATGATACATCCAGGAAGCGTCTGTTGGTCTGGGAATGCTTTTATTAGTCTGGATTCACAGAACAGCAGGAACCGAACCAACGTCTTCTGGAAACTCAGCTGATGGGAGCAAATAGAGATGCTCATGCAATTAGAAATTCATCATCAAAAAATTCAAAGGGTCACTGATTAGATATGGTTTCACACTTACAGTCAGGGAAAAGGTCACGTGGGTCAGTCATTCTTCCAAAGAGAGGCTCTCATTTTCCCCTTTAGTCAGGAATAATTCCAGCATCTAAATAAAGACAATTTGCACCATTAAGTGGCTTATAATGATTTTACTGAATCTAGTATTTGCTGGAACGTAAAGAGATCAAACCTGGGTGATTTCCCTCAAACGGTTTGGTCCACCTGAGCTGCTCAGTCCCATGTAGGTTCCACATTTGTTCCAGACCGGTACCAGCACCGAGGGCATGAGAAATGTCAGTGGTCTCTTTCCAGGCTCTATGCGGTTCATCTGCTGCACAAAAAGCAAACAAATTCAAAGTGTTTATGCACATTGGCTCATGTGTTACTGATTATTGGTTAGTCTCTGCAGAAGGGTCACACCTGGTTAGTCTGAGGGAGCCCCTCGCTGTGGTTCGACCAGTAGAAGTTGAGAATGAGGCTGTTGAGGATTATGCCTGACTGAGTAATGATCCTGCTCCCAAACAGCCCATTCAAAGAACTGTAAGATCATCAAGAGGGCAGATAAGACAAGAATGTCACTTTGTCCTGAAGCACATACCACACATATCCTGCTGCTGATCACCATCTAACTGTGAGCTGAAACACCATCACCTGGCAACAGACACCACCAGGTCATCTGGTCCCATGACCACGACCTGTCCAGTCAGCAGCTCCGTCAGCGACTTGTTATCAGATGGAGATGTTTGAGAGCTTTTCTGCTGCAGCAACTCGGCATGACTCTGACTTTTGCTAGAGCAGACAGTCAAACAGAGAGGTACATGTCAGTATCTGATGAAGAGCATCCGTTTGGACACGTTGGACTCTGGATAAGATGTGTTATTTTCTATCATCTCATGAGGAACAAAATCAATTTAATTAACAACACTGTCCGACTTATGACCAACAAGGGAAGCAGGGATATGAAAGGTTAGTGCAGGGGATCTCTAGCCTGGTCCTGGAGGGCTGCGATCCAGCAAGAGTGAGTCAGGTTGGGTGCCCACTGCTGAGGTAAGAGTGTGAAATAATTAAAAAAAAAGGCTACAAATGAAGAAGAAGCATATAAGTTGCTAAATTATATGGTTTATAAAGGAACTGAAATAAGTGAACTGAAATAAATGCATCACCAAAAAACATCAGCGTCAATAAAGAACAGGAAAATAAAAGTTTGGCCAAGTTATTTTTTATATCTGAATTTCAGAAATGTGTTGGCGCATGAACCAAGTTCTTTTTAAAGCCGTTATAACGAATTTACAGAACAAGCTAGGGTTTGAACGCAAACACGATCACGGAACACGCGCCCCTCCCCTGAGACGCTTCTGCCGGAACTGGAAACCCGTGATGTCGGAGGAAACGAGATAGTGCTGAATAGGGGGGGGGATTGAAAACCGGTTCCCACTGTTTCAATTCCTAGGAATCATTTGCCATTTTTACAAATGATTCCCTAATCAATTCCAATCGGCGCAAATGACATCACCATGCACGTTGCGTAGCTTACACAAGCTAAATTGGGTAGCTTACGCATTTCCCCAGCAGGAAACACGGCACAAAGTTAAAGTTAAAGTCCCAAGTCACCATCACACACTGATAAAATTACATCTCCGCATTTGACCCATCCCCATGGTGGGGAGCGGTGAGCTGCAGCTGTGGCCGCGCTCGGGAACTATTTGGTGTTTAAAACACTCAAAGGTTTGGTTATACTTTACAGAAAGACAACAGGGCAACTTGCAATACTTGCAAAGTAGATATTTCATCAAAGGGAGGAAACACTACAAATATGCAAAAGCATTTGCGCACAAAATACATGATAACTTAAAGTGAATGTTGTGTTTTTGACCCACTCTGGACTAGTGAATTTCAACGCAGCAAAAGCGGTGACGTTTCCACGTCCACTCCTGTTAATACTGCAGGTAATTAATCAGCTAACACTGCCTATCATGTTAGCGTCATTTACCTTATATACACACACAAGCAGACTCCAGGGACAAAAGTCCGACCTGTGGTGAGATTTTTCCCGTCTTGCAAAAGCTACAGCAACTCTACATCGTACAAGATGACTCTGCTTTCACAAGGAGCATAAAGAGAACATTTGGAAAGATCTTTCCAAACAATACCAGATACAAGTGATTATCATTAATAAACTTGACAGTTATAATGCAGGAGACCATGTGCAATTAATTTTTTGCCACCTATTGAACTACTCGGGAATTGATAAGGAATTGGATTTGTAGCCTCACGGAGGCCATGGTTTTTCATCCAAATGAACTCAGTTACACTTTTAACTGACAGGTCATGTCAATGTGGTCCAGACGCTCTGATAGCGTGTTGCAGGGACAAGTAATCTTTAATCTTGTCTTAACAGTTCCTAACTTATCCTGCAGAATATCATCACGACTCCAGGATGACGCAAGACTTTTCTATCTTTCTTCTTTGAATAAAGTTTCTTTCCTGCCTCATGAAAGACTTTATAAGTATAAGTCATGTATAATCATACGTGTTGAATTGACATTATGTGAAGTCTAATGTTTAATAATGTGTCTAACAATCATAAGGAATGATGAAGTTAACATGAATATTTATTCCTGTAAGGATGTGTTTCATATCTTTAATTACACCAAATTAGTATTTGTTGAAGTTAATGTTAATCTGTCAGTATATTCACATTCATAAGTAATAATATTACTTATGAACATTTAGCATTTGCATTTACATTAAGGGTTAATAAGATTTACACCACATTAAGGATGAATCATCTTAAGGATCTGGTGTCTGAGGGAGTTTGGTAACGCCCACTTTAAGTTGTCCAAACCTGATTCGTCCAAATTGATAAACATGTAAGTGATAAAAACACAATTCAGTTGTTCACGCCGTGCCTGCAGTCCTGCAAGTTTCACTCCGTTCACGGAGTTCCTCTAAGAATGCTAGCTAAGCTTCCTTGGTTCGGCCGGCCGGGAAGCCAAGCATACAAGGAACCATCTCCTCTCTTTTGACCCTGAGGTCAACCATTTTTGCAAGCTGCCTCTGATGCAAACAAATCCACCAGCTGCCTGCAGTCACCTGTGAGGTACCCTGACCAGACGGTGAAGTATTCGGGGCCAAGCTACTGTCCCAATACCTTCAGAGGTCAAATCCACCGACAGCCGGTCCGTACCGACCTCTCTCTGACCCCTGGATCAAACGGGGCCTCCGCACAAGGTGTAGTAGACTTACTGCAATCTGGTGTCAAATGGTCTTTATTAATTTGATCATTTGTTAAACCATACAGATTGATTTAACCCAGACATCATGAGATTCTCAGACTCTTAATATAGATTCAGCTACATAACATCTAGCTTACATTCATCACTTCATTAATTGTCTCAGTATCTTGCTTTAACCATCATGCATCATAATTTGTCCTGTGTCCTCATTGAGTCAGAAATATAGTATTAAATTTATTTTTATAACTATTTTCTTGACTCTGAATTATTCTGAAGTGTGCGGATCACTTATGGTAAAAGAACCTAGAGTAATGTTAAATTAACATTCAAAGATCAATAAGATTGATAATTCATATTTATATGGATTAGTACATCTCATTGATCATTTTATAAATATGTAGCCATAGCCCTAACGCTACAGATTGATAGAATTGACAATGGCCACCTCCCTGGGCTGCCACCTTACTGTGGTGGAGGGGTTTGAGTGTCCCAATGATCCTAGGAGCTAAGCTGTCTGAGGCTTTATGCCTCTGGTAGGGTCACCCATGGCAAACAGGCCCTAGAAGAGGGATCAGGCAAAGTGCAGCCTACAGACCCCTTATGATGAGTAAGATATATGGATGCAGCGTTCCCTCGCCTGGACCCGGGTCATGGGCCCCCCCCTCTAGAGCCAGGCCTGGAGGTGGGGCATGTTGGCGAGCACCTGGTGGCCAGGCTTTCACCCATGGAGCCCAGTCGGGCACAGCCCAAAGAGGAGACATGGTTCCCCCTTCCTATGGGCGCACCACCCATGGGAGGGGCCAAAAGGGTCATGTGCAATGTGAGATCGGTGGTAGCCGAAGGCGGGGACCTTGGCGGTCTGATCCTTGGCTACAGAAACTGGTTCTTGGCACGTGGAATGTCACCTCTCTGGTGGGGAAAGAGCCATAGTTGGTGTGTGAGGTTGAGAGGTTCTGACTAGATATAGTCAGACTCACCTCAACACATGGCCCTGGCTCCAGAACCGGTTTCCTCGAGAGGGGTTGGACTCTACCACTCTGGAGTTGCTCTCACTGAGAGGCGCCAAGCAGGGGTTGGCATACTTCTTGCCCCCCCATGTTGGTGCCTGTACGTTGGGGTTTACCCCAGTGAACGAGAGGGTAGCCTCCCTCCGCCTTCATGCAGCTCAGACCTACCAGCCTTTTTGGAGTCCCTTGAAGGAGCACCTTCTAGTGACTCCATCGTTCTGCTGGGTGACTTTAACACTCAAGTGGACAACAACAGTGAGACCTGGAGGGGTAGATTACCTTTTATTATGTTTTTACTTTTTATTGTTGATTTGGTAGTGGTCATCTGACTACTCTTATCATTTCCTGTGTTGTATGTTGGTTTTACTGTGTATGCTTGTTATTTTTACTGTACAGCACTTTGGTCGGCCTCGGCTGTGTATAAGTGTGCTCTAGAAATGATTGGATGTGGTTGGGAGGAACGGCCCCCCTGATCTGAATCCGAGTGGTGTTTTTTTATTGGACTTCTGTGCTCCTCATGGATTGTCCATAATGAACACCATGTTCAAGCATAAAGGTGTCCATATGTGCTCTTGGCACCAGGATAGCTTAGGCCGCAGCTCAATGATCGACTTTGTTTTTGTTTCATCTGAATTGCAGCCGCATGTCTTGGACACTCGGATGATGAAAGGGGCGGAGCTGTCAACTGGCCTCTACCTGGTGGTGAGTTGGCTTCGATGGTGGGGGAGGATGCCGGTCAGACCTGGCAGGCCTAAACGTGTTGTTAGGGTCTGCTGAGAACGTCTGGCAGAGTCACCTGTCAGGATAGGTGCTTTGAGTTATCTGTAAAATCATTAGTCTTTAGAACTCTCAGTAATAATTATAACTCACATTTTAATGGATCCACTTGGGGAAATTATTTCTATGCATCTGAGCATCCCAGAGGAGCAGTGAGATGCCACAGCGCTCAGGGAGGAACGTTCAGGGTTCTGCTTCAACACCTGACCTTCTGGAATCAAACCACTCAACTTCTGACCAGTGGACATCCACGCTCCCCCTTCAGCCATAAGTTTTAAACACATAATTAAACTTAATGGAGGCATCTACTCTTAAATGTTATGAGTTTCAGAGCTCTTTGTTTTTAATCAATTTTATAGTCCCTTTATATAACATCCTTATTAATATGGGTTTTAAACCTTTTATGTGTTATCTGACAGTGCAGCATGTGCGTTTGTTTACAAAAACGCTAGTTAGCTTAGCACAGTGGCCACCATCTACACATTCTAGTTGTTTTTCTGTCTAATTTTTTGAATGACCTCATCAGATGATGTTTAGCAGCTAAATGAAATTGCGATTAGTAGGAGAGCCCTTGTAGCCAATCAGAGGCGAGAAAGGCGGGACCTTCCTAGAACATCTTACATTTAGCTAATTCACTCTGGTCGCTTTTAGAGGTAGTGATGGCCAAATGAAGCATCAAGTGTGTTGGAACAGAGAAACAATGAAAACATGCTGGATCTGGTCCTCCAGGACCAGGAACCCCGTGAGAAGAGGTCCTGGCCTCAGCTTCTTCCGTCTGCTTGCATGTCCTCCTGTGGTCGTTCATTTTAACTGGTTCATGTTAAGTAAACTAGTTTCTCTAAATTGCCTGAAGTTGTGGGTGCAGTCCTCTAATTAAAGGAGAACCCATCTGGGGTGTAACCTGCCTCTCGCCTACTTCCTGCTTGGATGGATAAACGGTCTGTAACTACAATGATTTTCAGCTGCATCCCATAAAACCTTGCATCAGGATATTTTACCTCATCATGACAGAAAGCAGCTCAGACACAGAGGAGTTGTATTTAGGGTCACCCAGGTCATTCGCCATGGCCAGGGCTGCCGCCAGCACCTTGGTGGAGAAGAGAAAACACAGATTTCTATTAGAGAACTGACTCATTCACAGTTTGGGGGAATTTAAGTAATAAAACGCAGCACCTTATCGATCCAGTGGTGTGTCTGGTTTACTGTGATGTCACTTCCACTGGGGTGAAAGCCCTCTAAAAGGTTGAGAGCTGCTAAGAGCGCTGCACCAGCAGATGGAGGAGGTGGAACCTGAATTATATACTCTTAAACAGAAATATCAGATTCTAGAAAAAGGAATCAAATATGTGACTCTTATGTTCAGCCTGGTAGAGTCTTTACCACCGTAGCGGCCTTCAAGTGGTTGTTGCACCTCTGAGCTATAGTTACCGATGTCCTCAGCACTCAGGACGCCTCCGTTTGCTCTCACCTTCGTAAAGGAAAAGATCTTAATCATTTTCCACCGTGAACTCAAACCATGTGACCTGTGAGAATCACCTCCTCCTGTATCTCCTGTGACACGGCCCCACGGTAGAAACTGAACAGACCAGCCTGCAGGACTTCTGCCACGCCAGGCATCCTCAGATATGAGCCTGGACTCAGAGCCCGGCCTCCGGGGATAAAAAGGTCCCTGAAATGCTCCGTTAGCTCCTCTCCCTCTACCTCGGATATTGCGACAGCTGGAGATGAAGGCAAATAATTCAGACCCTCCAAGAAAATTCCTAGAATTAGTGTGAGATCTAAGAGAGGAGCCGTTTGACGCACCCAGACTCTGGGACACATTGAATCCTTCTCTGGCTACATCTGCAGCTCTTCTGATAACATCCCCCCATGACAAACTGTAGACAACCAGTCAAATTAGACGTGTGGGTAAAAATCTAAACCCCAGAATAAAACGACCCTCTTTAGACTCGTACCGTCCATACAGGCCGTGAGCATGGTGCAAGCCCATGAGCATACCAGGCACTCCCACAAGCAGACCTGCCTGAAAACAGACATTTACCCGCTAGGCTGAACCTGAACTGGTTAAAGTCACCTCACACACTGAAATACCTGAACCCCAGAAGCCTTCTGCAGCAGGTCTTCTCTCAGATCATTAGGTGCAGATCCCTGAAAGTTTATCACCCTGGTTTTATTGTGACGGATGTCATGAATCAGCATCACTCCTCCTCTGAAGATCAGGGATTTTCAAATCAGCCAGTTTTGTGTAGATTTAACAAAAACCACATTTAAAGTAGTGGAGTCACGTACCCGCCAACCCCCGACACGTGTGGATGGACAACACCTAAGCAAAGGGCTCCAGCGATGGCTGCATCTACACTGGAGCCTCCATCACGGAGCACTCTCTCACTGAGCACCGTGCAGCGCTCGTGATCCGACACTACACCCTTGATGGAGACCTGTGCAGCAACTTGGAAGATAAATGAAACAATCAAGGCTGGATTTGTAGAGTACAACACCACGTACCAAAGATGCATTCACGTGTATCTGAAGGGCCAAAGCAATGGTGACGCCCACAGCTAGGACGATGGGTACAGCGTACAGTTGAACAGGTGTGTTCGACCTGCAGCAGTCTTTATTTGTCTCTTTGAGTTTGGACAGGCTGTGGTTGACTGGATGGGGGGTACCAGAGGACAGATCTTTCAGCTGGATGGCATCTAGGGCAGCAGATGTTTGAGGGTTAAAAAAACAACTCCAAACATCCAAACTACAACAGAGAGACAGACATTTTCTAACCTTTCCCACGTTTCCTCTCACCGCGTTTATTCTGCAGGTCATCAGCAAACTCGGTTGAACCAGCACAACTCTTGTAGTCAGAAGATTTCTGGTGGTTCAGTTTAGTTTCAGAAGAAACCCCCATTGCTGCTGGAACTCTAAAAGCACGCCAGTCACTTCAAAAAGCCTCCTCTGAAGTAGCATCCTACTGCAGCAGGAATTAATCACAGCAGGTGAAACCAATGAGATCAGCTGAGTCTGTCACACTGTGAGGCGTTCAGGGTCATCAGTAGATTTTAAACTCAAAGACAGTCTTTTGTTGTTTTATTGTTTTTTTAATGGACAAGTGAAAAGTTTCAGCCCAAGTACAAAAATATAAAAGTGTGTTAAATGCAGCTTTGTTTTACCTAAAACAACCTAGATCACACGGCATCGGCTCATCTGTCCAACAGGTTTACAATCACACACGCGTAAGAAGAAAACACTGTTTATCTCATTTTATGAGGTGAACAATTTAACACAAGTTAATTAATAATATAGCTGCCTATGAACTGAAAACGGGTTCACAACATCCTAATCCTCGAAGCTTAGTGTAGAAATGATCTAATCTAATCCCGGATCTTCAGTGGCTGAGGCTGCGATGTCCTGGTTGTTGGAGGTGGAAGGAGTGGTGCTGGACTCCTTGGCGAACACGGTTTTGACGCTGGATGGCGCTGCGGGACACGTAGTGCCGGTCTGCCCAGGTCTTGGCCTTCTGGATGCAGGTTAGCCGTGTCCGCTCCGTCAGAGCTTTGGGCTGGAGGACAGAACCAGACACTGCTGGACCGGCTGCTGTGCTGCTGCTAATGCCAGTGGGCTCTGCATCCATCAAGCTGGAGAGAAGCACAACAGGAATTCAACAATAACAGAACCTATTTGAATAAAAAAGTGCACTTCCTGCACATTTAAAGAAGATGTCTCATTTTGAGGTCAAAGGTCATCACCCTAACAGAGAGGATGCCTGCTGCTGCCTGACCTGTCGCTTTCCATGTTTGCTCCTGTGTCTCTGTGAGGAGGAAAGGTAGATCTCTGCGTATCGTCCATGAGACCATCCTGGCTTCCAGATGAAGCTGCTTCTGTCAGAACACACGTATTAACCACATGATCTAAACCTGCCAGAACTCTTTCAGCCCTGGACCAGAGGCACGGTGATGTCATATCTTTATAAGCCCTGAGAAAGTGTGAACAAAGCACAATGTTAGGTCTGTCTGCATCAGTCTGCTGCTTTGCACAAACTGCCGCTGCCAAATGCATTTGTGGGTAAAATATTGGGCCCTTCTGAAATGTTGCACTCGTGATACTTTTATTAGTTAGACCTAATGAAGGCTGGGCTTCTGCCACTTGCAAATGCAAAATGAATAAGGTAGAAGTTTATCCTGGACTGTCATCAAACGTCACCACAAAGCCCCAGGAGATACTTTATGACGTCTTTTCATGAACATATTTTATGAAACATTATCAGACAAAAGCATTTAGCTGTGCAGCCTGTGAGTCGATGCAGAATGACACCAACAAAGCTCATTTCAGCCCCTAGATGTGACATCACTGCAACATGATTGGATAAGGTCAATACTGATCAGATATCATCAGATCCTTGTTTAATGTTCATGTTAACCACAGAGCCTGTCAGTACTCTTTAACGTC
This sequence comes from Aphyosemion australe, assembly GCA_006937985.1. Lineage (NCBI taxonomy): Eukaryota > Metazoa > Chordata > Actinopteri > Cyprinodontiformes > Nothobranchiidae > Aphyosemion > Aphyosemion australe. The sequence continues at coordinate 519,782 of SSNS01000163.1, read as the reverse complement.
TGCTAGTCTGAGTGTCTGCAGATAATACCTTGATGAGGGACAACCAGCCAGCCATCCTCCACCTCCTCTCCAGACTTCACGTCCTCTGAGATTTCCTCTTGTCCCCCAAAAAGAAGACGGGCGATGGTTGTGAACATGTTGGTTGTGTCCAACAGAAAACTGTCTTGACTTTAGCTGCAAAAAAAAAACAATTTGAAAAATAAATGTTTTTCACTCCAAAATGAATAACTGACCCTGAATCCAAAGAAGGCAGTGATGCGATGATGAAAGCCTCTTTTTCAAAATTCAGGCAGTGTCCTGTCAGCTGACCGGGTTGTCCAATCAAATGCCTGATTCGATTTTGGGTTGGACAGAGCTGCCAGCTCCCCCCAGAATGTCATTGTTATGTCCATCTGTTTCTATATAAAGGGAGGAGGGGCTTCTCCTTAAACAGATCAACCAACATTCATTTTTAAACTGACCAATAGATTCCACTGTTACCAATAAAAATTATTTATATTTTAATTCAGAATGAAGTGCTTCTCTAGTTTAGTCACAACGTGAATAAAAAGCCAGAGACAAACAATGACGTCTATCAGAACGAGTGATAGGTAAGCCTGCATTAGCCGCTACAGCAGTTCTCTTACCCGCAGCTGGACTCGAATATTGTTTTTCTGTTTCAGTAAGAAAAGTTTTTCCTTTCCCCTCTATTCTGTTACACCAGATACATAAAATGTTCTTTTAGTATTTTAAATATTCAACCGAACTCGGACAGCTGCAGCTCCTCCCACATTCGCCCCGCCCATTCGTGGCGAAGAACCAATCAGAGGCCGAGAATGGAGCCCGCAGTTTGATTTGAGTAGAAAGAGCAAACATTTCTATCAAGATAACTCCCCTCACAAAACACAAAGCGTTGATTTTTGCTAATTAGCTCATATTTTATTGGATGAACTTTCCAAGAAATGGTATAATTTCTATAACATTCTAACAAACAGCAACGTTGGTAAAACAGAAGAGGAGGGTTAAGAAAAAAACAAATTCCACCCATTTACACAGCTTAAAACATAAGTTTATGCCATGATGGCGTTTGTGACTTATTTAAAGGAAGCTGCCGTTGAAAAATGTCTCTTGTGCTGCATTCACGTGTACCATAAAACCTGGGAAAAGGCAACAGCTTATACGTTTTTCTGAATTACTGAAAGTTGTAAGTTAAGTCTTTGTAGTTCATTGAATGTCATATAGCGACCCTGTTTTCTGTCTTCTTACCAGTCTTTTTCATGCAATGATCATTATTATTGAATAACTATTATTATTGTTATTATTATTATTATTGTTATTATTATTATTATTATTATTATTATTATTATTATTATTATTATTATTATTATTATTATAAATCTAAAGCTACATTATGCGAAAACGTCTTTTAAGATTATAATAGAATAGACTTTATTGATCCCACAGTGGGGAAATTCACTTGTCACAGCAGCACCATCACTCAAAGGGTCATTAGAAGAAAAATAAAAACAAGGGTACGTTTATACACATAGGCAGTAATCTAACCTTCGATCGCCAAAAACCACGAATAAAAAATGAAAGATTGTTTATTATTTTTAAACAACATACCCAGTATGATAGACTTTAGAGAAGAAAAGAAAACGCATTCATGGATAAAGACTGAAGGAGCTGCTGGATGTTGGTCTCTGAACGCCCTCTAGTGGACATGGTGAGAACTTCAGGAGGATCTGATGACCCTTCTCAGTCTGTGAAGGTGATAGACTTGTACACTAGTGTTGGAAAACATAAAATATTTCTCCACAGAAACTAAAATAATTTATTAATTAATATGACAGATTTGAAGCTCGAGAGGTAAAATTATGAAGCAACAGAAAATCACAGGTATTATTTCAAATGTGAAAAACAAAATTTCCATCTTTTACTTTCCACACTCTCCTCCTGCAACCTGTCAGCTGCTCATATTCAGTATTCTAATGCAAGATTCTTGTACATGTTCAAATGTAAATGTGTATTTGTTTAGCTTGTTTGTTTTCCACATTTCCTGACCATGAAATAAAGTCATTGAGTTGTTTGAGATCCTCATTTATGTAAATGTGTGATTTTTCTAAACTGTTTTTCTCTTTAATTGAAGTTTTTATAATTACACTATTATTATCAATAAGACAGTATATTTAATACAAACATTTACCTGCTTTCACGATGAGCTCTTTTTGATGTTTTTAAGAGCATCCACACCATCAACAAGCAGCTGGAGACATGGAGGCATCTCTCACCTGAAACACTACCTGTTTGACCTGCTGCCCTCTGAGAGGCGCCACGTCAAATTCAGACTCAGCTTCACCCCATGAGTCTGACTGTAAAACATGAGAACAAGTTCTAATCCCTGCTGTCTGAATAAAAATTATTTATGTTTACTTTGATGTTTAAATAATAAAACAGGAACTTATTATTATGAAATTGAGTTTGGCTTCTATTCCTCTGTTGATTTGTTCTGGATATTAATGTCATTTACTTCTACCAGAGGGCAGCGGTGTCCAGGGTGGGCTTGTCTCCTGCTGTTTGAGCAGCTTTTCCTTTCATCTGGGTGGAGAGGGCCCTCGCTGATCTGTGTTCAGCTCTGGCTGAGCCAACACACCATGATGTGAGAGGATGTGAGTGAATCTGTCAAAGTTCAGCTGGGGTTTAGCCTGATCCAGCTCTCTCAGGAGGAAAAGTCTCTGTTCCAAGAATCTGGACCTTACTTTGAATTATTATTTCTTCCTCTTATGTTAAAGCATCAGTGTAAATTTTTGCACTCCTTTCTGGGTCCTAATTTATCTGTAACCTGTGAAACATCAAGCAATTGTTTTTCTAACTTGTCCCTTTAGAAGTCTCCACAGCCAATCATCTGTCTCCATTTAGTACCTTCTGCATCCTCTACCCTCACACCCACTAACGTCATGTCCTCCTTCACCTCATCCATGATTCTCCTGGCAGCATCCTTCTACCTGAGTAATCCTCTGGACATGTCCAACCCACCAGTCTGGCCTCTCTGACGTCAGTACAGGCTGATCGTGATTACTTTGATCCCGGCGCAGCGCCATCTAGTGTCTGCTGGTATAAACAGAACATCTGGACTGGCCCCCTCTTGCTTCCAGGAGATGGAGCAGTTACTCCACCGAGGCTGTCTCACAAATTTGATGAAAGTTGTGTTTAGGACGTTTTTAAACGGCAAGTGCCACCTTGACTTCAACAAAAAACCTCACATCTGGAGCGAGACTGTTAGACACCGACTCTGACTTCACCCCCATCGTCCCAGTACGTTTGAGACCTGTTCTGGTGCTGGTGCTTTTGGTGCGTTCATCACTAAACTCCATGAGATGAGTGCGTAAAGCTGTCAGATCCGATAGAATCAGAGGCGTTTGGACCGCACTGCGCGCGTGGTGGCTCTGACCCAGTTGTGTCCAGCCTGTGGGTCAGCTGGGTGCTTGTGTCTTAACTGGTGTGAAGCGCGGAGGCTTCTTCCCAAACACTTGAGCAGTGATATTGGATGCGGGGAGGGCCCTCGGGGCGAGCACACCCCTACCGCCCTGTGTCAGAGCGTTTCAGAACACAGGCCAGCATTTAGGCTCTCAGCAGAGCAGCTCCACTTCGGCCGGGAAGTTCTGGACCACACGGAGGATTTTCTGTTTTTCAGCAGTGGCCTTTTCCCAAACTCTCGTCGTGGAGAAGCTGCGCGTCGTGGCCACGGAGTAGTTTTACGCACAGATCTTCCAGCCTAGATAAGGACAATGCCTCGTTCCTTCTTGGTTAAAAAGTATTTCGCAAAACAAAAACCAAACTACAGTGAACTGGAATGTCAGAATGGTGAGTCACAAAGTTGTTTATTCCTTAAATAATCTATTCAAAGGCGCCCAAACATTAAAACGCGCCTTTTGAAAATTAATTTAAATACGTTTAGCAACTTTTTCTTCTTCCCGAGCAGCTCGGGCCCGTTAGACGCACTTTCCCCCCTTTCTGCTCGCAGACAGAGCTCCATTCATGTTACCAGCCCTTGTGAATACGTGGGAGGAAACGTTCCCATATGACTCTTTATTTTATGCTCAGTCAGTGCTGAGAACATTTCAGCTCCTAGAGTCCAGGACAGAGGGGGTATGTTGGGTTTAGGAGTTTAGTTAGAGAGAACTCCACATGTGGGATTAGTTTTTCCTGTTTGTTCAACGTTCTGACAGCAGTTCCTAACCACACTTTCCCTTTCAGATGTTTCTCTGGAGAGGTATCCTCTGGCTGAGTTTTCATCAGCAGACAGCTCCTCCACAGCCACCTGCTTCACCTCAGGTCTGGTGTGGGACCTGAGCCTCCTCCCCGCCCTCTACCTGCCCTCCTCCCAGTCAGAGGCCTCTGGCGCCTCCGGCCCTCTGGACCTCAGCTCCCCGTGCAGCCTCAGCAGCAGCGCCAGCAGCAGCGGGGAGGAGGATGAAGGGCGCACCTCGGACCCCCCCAGCCCTGAACCCGTGCACACATATGCTCCTCGCCAGAGGATGAAATGCACTGGTGTCATGGCTCACATCAGTCCCCCAGAGGAGGAGGAAGAGAGGGAGCCCCCGGTGACAGCAGCAAGGCCGGCCTTCCTCTGCAAACACTGTCCCAAAGAGTACACCAGCCTGGGGGCTCTGAAGATGCACATCCGCTCACACACGCTGCCCTGTGTTTGCACCACCTGTGGAAAGGCTTTCTCCAGGCCGTGGCTGCTGCGCGGACACATCCGCACTCACACAGGTAGCATCAGGTCACAAGGCCCCACATTCCCTCTAGATGTGGAAACCAGAGCAGCAGGGTTGTTGTGAGTCAGCATGCAGCTCTCTCTCTCATGATGACAATCAATCTGATGGAGTCAACACCTGATCAGCATACATTATCACACAGGGAAGCCCTCTGTGGACTCATTGATCACTCATTGTGTTTAATGTCTCAGCAACAATGACTGGTCGACTAATTATCTTATCACTGCTGCTGGGAGAGAGAGCTGAATGAGGACAGGGGAGGGACAGAAGCTGTGAAGAATGCCTGCAGGCTCGCTGCTATCAGCGGCCTCTCTCTACCTGCAGCAACGCGTTAGCGCTAATCTCATCTGGCTCTGATTTAATCATGCTAATTCAGTCAGGCTCTGACCACCAGTCAGCCATGTGATTCCTCATTATCTTCACAGTATAACACTGTGTGTGTGTGTGTGTGTGTTCATCTAAATAAACAGAAAGGTGATTGGTTTCTGCTCATTCCCATCCAGGCGAGCGCCCATTCTCCTGCCCTCACTGCAACCGGGCTTTTGCGGACCGCTCCAACCTGCGGGCTCACCTCCAGACCCACGCTGAGGTGAAGAAGTACCAGTGCGGCGTCTGCTCTCGCACCTTCAGCCGCATGTCACTGCTGCAAAAACACAGCTCCTCGGGGTGCTGCTCCACCTCGGCGTGAGGAAAAGGCGGACCCATGGAGAGCTCAGAGTGATGGAGGACATCTGGTTTTGGAGAAGAGGTCTACACAGGACTGTTCAAGACCCACAAAGCCACAAAGATCATGACATTTTCTGATTTAAGAGACCTGGAGGGAACTAAACCTCATTATGGATCTGACTTTCCAAGCCTCTTAGCTTCTCTGTTCCATTATAAAACTGATGAGAAGCTTTTTGTTTTGAATCTTTCCTGTGTTTCTGCGGTTGGACCATCCGAGCTGACCTCCACGTCAGCCCCTCTGTTGCTATTGTGCCCATTCCACACAACAGAATGGTTGTGAACTCACAGGGGTTAGAGGTGTCTTTTCCTGTCTCTGTCCTGGTGCCGGCCAGCTCGGGATCACGGTCCAGACACAGCTGCTCAGAGGTAGGGGTGCGTGGGTGGGATAAATCTCTTGGCGTGTCTCAAAACACACACTCACTCACACACACACACTAAAGGCGAGTGCACACACAGCTGTCCTCAGTGCTGCGGTGCAGATAGATGAGGTGCTAACAGGTGCTGCAGCTGTGACCTTCGCCGCTCCATAGCAGGTGACTTCTGATGCCCTTGGGTTGCTCAAGAAGAAAGAGGAAGCATGTCACCACAGAGGAATGGCACCAGTTAGTGTGCTTTTTTCAGCAGCAGGGATCACTTTAAGCCTCTGTTGTGACTAAAGCAGAACTTTAGTATTAATCTGATGCGTTTCAGAGATAGGACACGCCGTCCCGCTGTGTCCCAAAGAGGATTGACTGTGCAGCTCTGCTGCTGCAGGAATGAAAAACCGAAGCCATGCACTCAAGGTTACTGCAGTGTTAACCAAACCAGCCAAAAGCCATAGGACTTCAATGAATGTGCCATGAAATTTTATTACTTTAAAAACCAAAATGTGCCTTTTTTACCTCGTTTGGTAGCCGTAGTTTTATAATCTGAGCTCAGTATTAGCAGTTAGAAGGCTGGGACCAAAGATTTTGACCATTTCCACCATGTCTGATACGTGATGAAAGCCTAGTGAACAGACAAAAACGAAATTTGACTTTTCCTGAATATTTTACGGCTGTTTTTTCTAGTGCAATGTGTTTTTGTACCCTGCTTGTGTGTCCACCCGTTTCCTGTATGAAATAAATGATGCATTTTCATTCAATAAAGTAATTTATGTTTATTAAAAGTGCCACTGCTGTTTAATTCAGCACAGGGAAGGACAGGCAACAGCTGGATGGGAAGCGTGTGGCGGTTCATAAATGTGTTTGATGATTAACTAGGAAACTGTCGTGTAATTAGTTGTGTTGGAACACCTTTGCAGATGTGCAGGTGAGCACACAGCCAAATGCACCTGCTTCCTCCTCCCACCTGCTGTCCTCGTCGGTCTCTGAGCAAACACTCAGGATATGCAAATGTGAGCAGTCCAGTTAAAAGGAGATTTTACAGGAACTGGTTTAGGATCAGCTGAAGCTCTCGTTGATTGTTAGCTGGTGTTTAGTTATGTGTCAGTAATTTCCCTCCCTGCTAAGAGCCTCCTTCCTCCTTAGACGGTGAGTCAAAGTCTGGCTCCTCCGCTCTCAGCCAGGCTACTAGTCAGTCTGGCTGCCAGTCGTTTGGTTAGCGGGTGAGCGTGGGCTGAAGCCCGACGCAGAATGAGGTCAACTGTTCCACAGATCCATTCGAGTCAGAGGTGTACACATGGGTTCAGAAGTATGGTACTGACTCACCTCTTCATATGAGAGCATCTGTCCAGAGTCAGAAACCATGATGGAGGTAAAGTAAAGAGGCTGGCTGGGTTTCTGCCAGATTAAAGCTCCAGATTAACTTGAGGATGGTTAACTCTTGTTGGTTTCCTTTCATCATGAACTTCTTCTGCTGCTATCTCCTGATTGTAGAGGGCTCTGTCTGCTGAGGATCAGAGGTCTGGATGGTGAAATGTGGTGTCACAGCAGAGAACGTAACTTTTCTGACTTCTTACAGAAAATAAAAACACAACATGCTCCTTTCCTTGTTCCCTGGGGAAAACGTGCAGGGCCTGGATCTGAAATCTGAGAGTGTTTTCCTGCTGTGTGCTTTACAGTGCCAGAGCACTCACTGTAATTTACCAAAAGTGGCTGCTATTTATGCCATAAAGCATGTGTTTAACATTCCTGAACCCCACTGTGTTTGTGTATTCCTCGCTCACTCGCTCTCTCCCACTCACTCTCTGCCTGCATTTCTATTTGTGTGTGTGTGTGTGTGTGTGTGTGTGTGTGTGTGTGCAGCCCTTTCCCTCTTCACAGGAGGATCATCTCTCCCCCTCGGAGACAAGGCCGACAGGAAGTGGGAGTTTACATTGGCCTACTTTACCCAAAAAAGCAGGCCTGGGTTTAAGCGCTGCAGAGATCAAGTGCTTGTTCTGCCGCTGCATTTTGCCACCACCAGCGCCATGTTCCTCCCCCCCGCTCCAGCTGTCCCACCCCAGAGCTGCCTCTCCCAGCCAAGCTTCTGGGGTGGAGTTGGGTGGTCAGAAGCTGAAGAGCGGCCTTCAGTGCAGCAGCAGTCGGGGCTCATGGTCTGTGAAACAGGAAGGAGCTGTCAGCGTCTCATAAACACAACTCATCCTGCACTCATGACACCCGAGGCCCGGAGGGAGCGGGCCCAGGAAAGGCCTTCAGACACCCGCTCTAGCCTCAGAGCTGCACCGCGACACCGACGCTACGTGTCCACATCACGCTGATCCACAGCAACTCCATCATCCTGACTCTGCTCTGTAAATTACAACCTCAGCCATGGCGTCTGAGCCTGGGAGAACAGAAACATCCTCATGTTTGATGTTTAGATCTACGCCTCAGTTTTAATGGGTGTACTCCCCAAACACCTCTCACCTCATATATTACTCCTCTGGCCTCCTCCACCAAGATTAGCTCCTCTCACTCTCCGTCACCCTGCTCTCATGCTCTAGTTTAATGGGTTTTCCCGTTCTACAAGCACACAGTGGACGATTTTCTCCAGAGAAAGCCTTCCTGGGTGTTTTTGTCTCTCTTTTGTCACAGTGAAGTTCGGAACACCAGCACAAATTTCAGAATGCAGAGCTAATTCCTCTGCTGCAAACAGGCCAGAGACAACCACCGCATCTGGTAAATAAGGCCAACAGCAGGAACACCACAAGTATGCTTAATGACGGATTTGATCAGGCTGTGGAGTTGCCCCAAGGCTGGATCGGAGAAGTGGTCGGGTGGGTTGGGGATGGGGCTAAGAGTGCATATTAAAAAGTAATGAATCACACACTCAGTCACAGGGTCGCCAGCTATGAATGTGCTCTCTGTTGGTTTTCCTGGAGCCTGGAGTTTACTAACTGATGACGCAGGCTGGACTTGATCGGAGACATGTGTTGCTGTGGACCTGATGCCAGTGAGAAAGAATAGAGAGGAAAGCAGGGAGAAGGAAAGAGAGGGACGAGTGATGCCCTGTTTGTTCTGAGTATCCTTCAGGGCATCACCTCACACTGAGGCTGATGGGGTGGAGATCAGCGTGACGATAAGCAGTGAGTCTGCATGACTCAAAAACAGCTAAAACTGACCCAAACAACACTGACTCAGAGTACGTGACATTATTGGTTATCTAACTGGGTCACATTATTACTGCCGTGTCCTATCTGAGAGTAAATAACCTCAACCTGGTGGTGTTGTAGCCGTTAAACCCACTCCTGTCATCATCATCCTGGTGTATACCTGACCAGCAGAACGGTGGAGTTTTTCTGATATAGTTGTGTTTCTAAACACATCTACAGGTGTAAACAGGACAGAGGCTTCCCCGGAGCGTTAATCTGCTTTATCCAATCTGACACCAGATCTGATAAGTTTGGGATCCTTGTCCTGTTGGAACACGCTAAGCTTCAATCACCTAGACAATGATTTCAGATAGATACGTGTAAAAGTCAGAGGAAGTCCTCCTCCTTCATGGTTCTATGCCAGAACCACATCATGCTGCCACCACCGCCATGCTTGATGTGTGTTCTTAGATACAAAAACCACACCTTTAACTCTGTAACCAGTCAAATATACTGTATAATCATTTTTGTTTCATTTCAAGGAGGCTCTGAGGACAGAGATACTGGTTTCCAGTTCGTGGTAGGTTGAGCCTTAGTGGTTTCTGAACATCTTAACCAGCAGGGCCGGCTCATGGAGAGACGATGATGCGAGCTACATCCTGTGAGCTACTGGAAGTAGCGCGCAGCTATTGGTTTGCATGGTGAGGTTTCGTTTATTGTAGTGGTTTTTTTTGAACATTTGAAGAAGATTTTAAAAAATTTTTGCCCAGGAAAAATGTAGTCATGTGGTTCAGGAACACGTTGCACTGTTCATGGTTGTATTAACAACCAGAGCAAGTAAATTTGTGGCTTCAAGAGCGATGTTTGTACATGCACCTTGGACTAAGAGAGAGACTTTCTCTGTACATCAGTGCATGAGGACCCAGTCTTTTCCTGTCTGGCTGCATTCTCAACCTGATATAAACAGACCCTAAAATAATTGCATCGAATGATGTTTTTAACAAGGAGACACATGATTAAATAGAGTTTGAAGTTTATACATGATTATACATGAACAAATGTGTTGAAAATGATCATTAAACCTGTTCATACATGAACAACCTGCTGTTTGTATTTCACCTGATGTAGAAGCTAAAACCCACGTTTGGTGATGAGGGGTTTTAGGCTCCGACTCCTCTCTACGTCTGATTTACGTAAATAAGATTGTGTCCCACCTCTTTCAACAAAACACATCCAACCTTATTACTATGGAGGGCAGCAGCAGCTCAGGAGGTAGAGCAGGTTGTCCAGTAACTGGAAGGTTGCAGGTTCGATCCCGGCTCCCGCCAGAGAATGCTGCTGTTGTGTCCTTGGGCAAGACACTTAACCTGCCCTACCTGCTGGTGGTGGTCAGAGGGACTGGTGGTGCCAGTGTACAGCAGCCTCGCCTCCGTGAGTGCGTCCCAGGGCTGCTGTAGCTACGTTGTAGCTCATCCCCACCAATGTGTGAATGACTGATTGTGTTGTGAAGCGCCTTGGGGGGCTGTAGAACCCTAAGAAGGCGCTAAACAAATACAGGCCATTTACTGATAAGCCTTGGAGCTTTTAAGATTGTTCATTGCCTTGCCGTCAGACGCGACTGAGTTAAGAAAGTAGCTAAAATGCTGTATGTTAGCTTTGGCCAGATTTTCCCCTCTAGGGAGAGGGATCTAACGCTGTCCCGTTTGAGCTGTGACAGCTGGTGTTCACACATTGTTTACGTCTCTAAAAAGAAATTAAAAAGTGGATTAGCGCAAACTGATGGCATCGTCCATCTGTGGTCGCCATGTAAACAGATGCTGGACCAAGCAGGTATTTACAGGTCATGCAGAAGGCACCCTGCTTAGCCTAGTTTTAACCCACCTCGAGGAGCCAGGCCTTTTGCTCGTCTTTTTGACTTTAGGAAAAACCCTCTCGTTAACTTTCCTGTCAAACAGTAGAGGTGGTCAGTAATTACCTCGGTCATTGTTGATGCAGTGAGAAAGCTCATCAGCACCTGTAATAATCAGAAGCTCTGTACGTTTAACGATGACAGAACGTTTATGAAAACGTTTTACTCTTGTTTTCATTTATCTGTTGGTACGGTTCACTTTTGCTCAAAAACTAAAACAGACTGCAGGAGATTGTGAAATTATGCAGAAAGATGGCTGGTATTACATCTGAATCAGTCTTGTACAATGCCAGAGTCCTTACAAAGGCTCGTCCTATCCTTCAGGACCAGAACCACCCTTTACCGCCAAAATGGAGGACAAACAAATGGAGGAACTCTTTTATCCCTGCTGCTGTTGTCCTGTTAAATAAGTAGTTTTCCTTTTTTTCTCATGCTTTAGTGTGAATGATGTTTGATTGTTGAATTGATTTTTTTACTGCTGGCAGCATAACAAATTACCCCACGGGGACAATAAAGACTCCTTCATCCTTGATCCTCTAGTTCACCTGTTAAATTAATTACAGATTCACTCAGATGAGGACAATAAAGTTTATTTTGTTAAGAAACTGAATCTCTACTGAGAAATCACAATATATGCAGAACACTTTTGGTGTGTGTGTGTGTGTGTGTGTGTGTGTGCGTGTGCGTGCGTGTGTGTGTGTGTGTGTGTGTGTGTGTGTGTGTGTGTGTGTGTGTGTGTGTGTGTGTGTGTGTGTGTGTGTGTGTGTGTGTGTGTGTGTGCGTGCGTGCGTGTGTGTGTGTGTGCGTGTGTGCTCTGTCTTCTCAAACCCCCAGTGAGTCATGACAGACGGCTGCTCATACTGATCCAGGTTCTGTTGGAGGTTTATTCCTGTTAAAGCTGAGTTTTTCCTCTCCGCTGTCGCTACATGCTTGCTTAGTATGAGGACTGCTGTAAAGTGCAATCTGCTGGGTTTCCTTACACAGGAAACCTTTAACTAACTGGCATAATGAACTGAACTAAATTGGAATCTTTACTTTGTGAAGAGCCTTGAGACGACTCTTGTTGTGATTTGGCGCTATAGAAATAAACTGAATTGAATAATGTGTTTTATAAGACCAATACTTTCTTCTTTCAGATTTAAAGTAGGCAAACCTACTGAGCAGATAAACAAAAAATCAAAACACCCAAAAGAGTGCGCTCCACCTGGCAGGAGCTGTCACCTGTTTGCCTCAGTGAAGTGCACCTGAGCATATTTTCCCAGACAAGGTGCAAGATCATCGTTGAGCTGTTGCCCCGAGGCTTAGAGCTGCTGTTATGAAAGAAGTAATGCAGATTTGTGTCCACGTGTCTGAACATGTCACCAGTATGTAAACAGCATCAGCCGGTGTGCTGGGAAACTACACTTGCTTCTATTTTTTCTTCTTTTAAGATTTTTGATTTGTTAAATCCTGGAAAGCTGTGTGTGAAAGGGAGCAGCATTTGTTTGGGCAAGCCAGATCAAACCGCTGCTAAAAGTGTTACGCGTAAGCATGTTACTTACAGGAAGAAGATGGATGATTGAGTCATGACATTGCCTACAAGCGTGTCATTTCCCATGAACAACCCTAACAGGTTCACCATTGTAACAATCACACCAGGGTGAGTTTAAGGCACAAACTGGCATTTGGTTTGTCACTGCTGGGCAGTCAGATGTTGAAGGTCTCCCATTTGTTCCAACAGAGATCAAAGACAGTTAGAATTTGTGACAGCGCCCCCCAGGAAACAGATGCATGGCACTGAAACGCTGCTCGGGACAGTAAACACCAGCAATCTGGCCTTGGTACACTCACAGATTACACACAGCGGCTGTCAGGTTGTCTTTAGTGCATCCTCAGTTTAGCTTCTCCACCGTCCTCACATGGGTGAAGGCACGGATAGGCTCACGGAGAGGCTGGTGTCTTTGTGGGAGGCCTAGGCAGCAGCTGGTTATGATGGAAAACACCCGCCCCTCCCACACACACCCCACAGGACGGGCTGTCATGTGACACACGGAGAGCTTCTGATTCTCCAGAGACTCAGATCCTCCAGACCTCCAGGATCAGGGCGCCCCGGCTTTCAAACAACTCCACCAAGCAGATGATTCTGGTTCCCAAACAACACACACACACACACACACACACACACACACACACACACACACACACACACACACACACACACACACATGCTGAAGCCATTATCCTGATGCTTGTTAAGTCATTACTCTATAGCTTGTTATTTTCTCAAGCAAGAGAAAGCAATCTATCCCCACAGCAGTGCTGAGAGATTTGCCACCTGGCTGAATCCTGGGATATGGGAAGTTACCCTAAAATCTGAGCAATGTGGTGAGAACTGAAACCTATGGAGTACACAAAAACCATCATCTTCTTAGGACGGAGAAACCTCTTTCCCAGAGTCTCCCAGTCTGAGCTGCAGCCAAGGCGGTGTGAGTTGTCCACAGGGAGGGAGTATTACCGACATAACTGATGACAGTGCAGAAAAGTTTCTGTCCACCAATGGGATGCGGAGGAACTGACATAGTCTCAGAGCTTTGACATATTCACGGTGGATCTTAGACATCTGGTTTCCATTTCCCTTCTTTCCCAACTCAGTGAATGCTGGCAGCGAGGCTTTTCAGTGAGATCGTCTGTCCGACTTCCTGTGCAATCTGTTTAGCATAAATGTGTGCACCACAAAGAGCGATGGAAACGATGCTCGGCATATAGTCAGTTATTAAACGGAGCTCTCCTACAGGATTATTTTTAGCTCCCAACCCCCACCTGTTAAACCACCCAAGGGTTTATTAGCAGGAGCACCCCGTGAGCAGACATTTTCACAGCATCCTCTCCTCTCTGCCCTACAAAACCTGCTAGTCTGCCTACTCTCACCGTGCTGCTAATGAGTGACACATGCCCTCTAGTTCTGCCGCCAACACTTCCAGATCAAAGTCCTGGAAGAGAAGTTTTAGACCCAAACCCCCACGTCCTACATCCACCTCCTCCTTGACACCAACGCGACATGTCTGGGTGCCGCCAAATGGAGACGCACCTGTCCTTGTTGCATTAACACACACACAGTAGCTTTCTTTTTCAGACCTAAAAGGGCCATTTCAGATCTTTTCAAGCTGGGTTTCTGTGCAGCTAAAGCCCGGTCCACGATGTGCGTTTTTAGCCGTTGTAAACAATGGCTTCATGTTCCAATGTGTGAGCTAGAGACGTGGGACACCACACAACCCCACGGCGTCTCGGTAGAATAAGAAACACCAACGTCAGGAGCATGCATCGTCACTAACAGCCAACAGATACTCAAGATGGCGACGATGAAAGGATAAAACACAACAAAAGATTTTCCTATGATGGCTGAAAGACGCACAGTGAGAACAGCGTTGATGACCCTACCCATCGTAGATAGCTCTTTTATTGACCTAACTTTGGACAAACAGATTTGGCTGGCGTGGATTACGGCCACCTCAAAACTTTTCTAATCCTAACTTGTCCATGCGCTTTATGCTAAAGCTACTTTTTAAACCTAAATACAGCCATTAAGCTGTCATTTTAACAGAACAGCAGAGGTTAGCATCAGAGCTAGCTTTTTGTAGCAGGTTTTCAGAATCGCGTCTGCATGAACCACGATCACTCGATTAAGATAAGAGCCAAGGACGTAAAAACCCGACATAAAAAAAATAGGGGTGGAAATTATGATTAATGAATTAGAAAAAAAATAACGCGTTAAAAAAAATTAACGCATTTAACCCTTTAAGCCCGAGGGTCCCCCAATTGGGGGGATGTTGAAGTTTAGCAGCAAACTACATGCCCTAAATATCAATATAGTCAAGCTGCACCTCTAAAGAAAGCTCAGAACCTTGGCTACAAGACCATGTAAACCTTTTTTATGTGCTCCAAACACAACTAAAATGAGTGATCAGAAATCCCTCTTCATGTGTTTTTGCCTTCATTTCTGTCTCTAATGATGCTAAATCAAAACAAATTGCATTATTATTATTATTATTATTATTATTATTATTATTATTATTATTATTTATTTATTTATTTTATTATTATTATTTTAAAGACAATACCATTATCAAAATGTTCTTAAATAGTATTGTACTTTTAGGTCTGTCCTATTATTGCCAGTGATACACATATATTTTTTTCTCCTGTTTTGAATTTAAATACACTTTTAAAGCATTTTTTTTTAGAAATTAAAAGATTAGTAATTACAATAATAATGTCAATTACTATTGTTTGATTCTCTGTCTCATTATTTTTATTTTTAAAAAATTGCTTTTGGAGCAAATTTTCTTGAACGATTAAAATGCGATTAATCAAGATCAATTAATTACAAAGCCTCTAATTAATTAGATTAATTTTTTTTAATCGAGTCCCACCCCTAAAAAAACAAGAACTGGAAAAATCACCTGAGGTGTATTTTTGCTTTTTAATTTAAAAAAAAGTCCTGTTCATATAAATGTGTCGTGTGTGTGTGTGTGTGTGTGTGTGTGTGTGTGTGTGTGTGTGTGTGTGTGTGTGTGTGTGTGTGTGTGTGTTAGGGGTGGAATGGACAGATTAACACTTGATGGTGGAGACTGATTGCATAAAAATAAGCCACTTCTGGTGAATTCAGCTGCTTTACTCGTGGCACTCTTAAATATTGTCCAAGAGCTTTCTGCACAGCTGAAGGACGTCAAGAACAGAGGTGGGGGTGGGGTGCAGTCAGGGCAAAGGCAGGAAATCCCAATACAGCATGAACTATTTTCCTCCATAGTTCTAGAACAGCTCTTTGTACCAGCCCCCCCGCCCACCTCTATCGGGTCTCTGTTTCTACTGGTGCCGTATGAGGCAACCACACCACCACCACCACCAGCGCCACTGTGAAGAAAACAATCCAAACCTCTGTCACACACATATACACATATGCAGTTCACTTGTGGGCCATTACTCAGCAGTGTTGGGGGTTGAAGAGTGAGGATCAAAAGCTTTGGGGTTCCCCTCCATCTCAGTCCAACGTCCCACTGTGGTTAGGCTGCAGACAGAGAGGCACCTTACTTTACACAGACCCTCTAAATGCCAAAAAACACTCAACCATATGAAGAGAAGGCAGCGGGTGCACTTCCACTGCAAATTAGGCTTGAGACAAAAATGATCTGTGGAACATTTGTCAAACATTCCAAGGCAATAACTTCCAATTTCCTCACAGTATCACTTGATCGTTGAGGACGACGCACATGCTCTTCATGTGACTCCAATGAAGAGATAGCTATGCCGAAGCACATCTTCACAAAACTGCATTCTGTCTACGACTGAATTCACAGAGACACACATTCCACATCGTTAGGAGGAACAGTCGGGGGAAAGAAGGAAAATAAAAATCAGGCCAGCGCCAACGCTGAAAACCCCAAAAAGTAAATATCAGCAGTTGAATCATGGCCAGGGAACATTACCACCTAAATATGTGGGACAGCATCAAGTCCAAACACAGTGCTGATTTGTTACAGAGCAGAGCTCTGGGCTCTGATTGACTTGGGTTTATTCTATACACCAGTGAGACCTCTTGCAAAGACTGAAAAGACTCCAAGTCAGAAAAAAACACCAAAAAACCCCAAGCCAAGCGCTTTTTCTCTCCGCCTAACTCCAGAAGAGGCAAGTGTGAGTATATAGTGGGTGGGAGGAGGCAAGGCACCTTGCAACAGCTGGTCTGAATTATCCGTGGGGTGGGGGGCTAGGCGGCTGGGGGGTGGAGGGGAGCGTAGAGACTACTGGCGCCAGTATCGGGCCAGCAGGTCAGAAAGGATGACGATTACCAAAATACTAACAGGCAGCCATGGACTAGCAGGACGGTGGTGTTCCTGGCTCACAAAGCTCACAGCTACAGGATGGGCAGAGGAATGGCCGACCGTAGAGGGAGGGGGTGCATGTGTGAGAGAGGGACGCTCCTACTTCCACTTCCTATGAGATAGCCCCTTCCTGTCATTGAGAAAACATACAGAAACATAAAATTAATAACTGTTGGGTGAAATGTTCACCATCCTACCAGAAACACAACCACACTGGTGAGGTAAAGGTCAGAGCTGTGTAACGCACATCTGTGTGTTTGTTAAGCATGATCCTGGTTTGGTCCAGCTGCAGCCAGCTGCTTGCAAGGTGCTGCTCACTCATAAGGTTCCTTTGTGTTTCCTCTGTGACTGAGTTGACCATATGTGAAGATATTCAGCACCCATGATGCTGCACATGGAGTATGGCTCCCCCTGCAGGCCGGGATCTGAGTCAGCACGGATGGACAGGCCTGTCCTCTGGAGTTCAGATGATTTATAGTCATAGATGTTTTTCTGAAGCATTTTCAGCCATATTGCTGGAAATGCTCTTCACCAACGGTGTGCAGTCAGGGCCAGCAAGGCCTTCTCTGCTGGTCTAAACATGATCAGAATACCTAACCCACATCAATAATTAAATAATGTTTGTTCAATGAAATTGTATTAATTACTTCAAATACTTTTTATTTTCTCTTTTTGGGAAAGTTTCTCTTGGTGGCGCCGCATCCCCTACATGTCTGTGGATTTTTTGATGTTTCGTCCAGCCTCTGTTGCCAGGGAGAGTCTGATTTGGCCAAGGCCTACAGAATCAGTAGAGCAGGCCTTCCTTAGTTATACTGTATGGGGAGCATACGCTACATTTTGGAAATAGACAATTTAAAGTTCTAGTTCCCTTCCTTCAGGCCCGTCCTCCTAAGGCACGCCTCCAGATTACAGCAGGATGCCAGACTCAATGGCTACTGTCAAACAACCATAAAAACATAACCATATTGAACATTTTCCACCTGTTTTTGGCACTTTGTCTGCCACAATTCCTAAGGTAACACATCTGTGTAACAGCCTCAGAGCCTCCAGGCTTCTGACGGTCCAGGGCCAGTCAGAAGACAGACCGGAGACAGAAACCACTGGGACCTAGAACAGAGCTCCAACAAGGACTGAGCTAATTACACTAGAAACCCCCTCTGCTACTTGCATTCAGGCTACGTAACTGAATAACAACTTAGTATGTGTTGTGTTTGCAGGCATTCTTTATCTATATAGAACAATGAACCTCAACTGGCGGGCCGGATGTGGCCCGCGGGCCGCCAGTTGAGGTTCCACCCAACCCCCGACCCTTTGGGCCCTAACGTCCCCCAATTGGGGGACTTTAAAGTTTAGCAGCAAAATTCATTCTCAGAAATCAATAATTGTTTACGTTCTCCAAACACAACTAAAACTACAATCAAAACAGTTTAGATGGAAAACAAAACCATTTTAAATTTTAATAAATTAAGATGCAATAATACTTCAACTTTATTTTAGAAGAGCATCTGGCCCTCACGGTGTCTGCTGGAATAAACTCCGGCCCTTGAACAAATTTAGTTGAGGACCCCTGATGTAGAACTTTATTACAATAGGAAATAACTGCATGGCATTCATCTTAGCTTCTCTGCAGCAGTAACTCCTCAAACGCTCCACTGCACCTCTGTGTGTACATACAGTGCTCTGCTGCCACCTAGTGTCAGAACACAACAGTATGCTAGCTAATGTAGCTAGCCCAACCCTTTCTTCACTTCCTGTTCAGCTTTTCCAAGCCAAAAACATGCAAATCGTGCACAAAGAGGGGTGTAGAGGGGGAGGGATGGTCAGAGGGCATTTTGATGGATGGATCAGGATTCAATCACTTAGAACGGGATGTTCTCTATGACTGGATGGGGATTGCATCAAGTCTCTGACACAACAAGTCAGTGACTCGATGCAATCTGCTGGGTTTCCTTACATAGGAAACTTAACTAATTGGCATAATGAACTGAGCTGAATGCACTGATAAGTAGGTTCAGTTGGAATGTTGAGACAACTCTTGTTGTGAATTGGTGCTATATAAATAAACTTAATTCAACTGAATTGAATTGGATAACGTTTTCCAGAATTGTACATTTCAGAGGTGAAAAATTATTCCTTTTTGTTAGCAAAACATGTTAGTGATAGCTTTTCTCTGACCATCCAATCAGAGGACAGAAAACCCCTGACATCACCATGAGCCAGCTACCTGGCCTAGCAATGTTTAAATGCAACTGCAGATTCAAAACATGCCTACAACTTAACATCAAAAGTTAAATATGGACATTTTTTTAAAAGTTAGAATTTTGAAAGTCTAATTTTTATTACTAGTTTGTAGAACAAATGTCATCAGAATTGACTGCAGAGATTTGAAAATTAGTATTTTTAAAATGGCCACGTGTAGTTTAGTCTTTGTTAGTTTGGAGGAACAGATAAAGACCTGAATATGATGTCTTTCCCCAGGTGATAGGTCAGGGCTGTAGGCAGGGACATTAGCTCTGAAGATAACAGCACTTACAGGGCCTGGTTTTTATCTCTGGCTTTGTTCTGCAGAGTGTGCATGTTTTCTGCATGCATGCAGAATTTTTCTCCACAAACGTGCACATGCATGTCAGGTTGACAGCAGCTTTTGTCATTGTGTTGTTATTGTGTTATTATGTCATTGTGTGTGTGTGTGTGTGTGTGTGTGTGTGTGTGTGTGTGTGTGTGTGTGTGTGTGTGTGTGTGTGTGTGTGTGTGTGTGTGTGTGTGTGTGTGTGTGTGTGTGTGTGTGTGTGTGTGTGTGTGTGTGTGTGTGTGCGTGTGTGTGTGCATGTCTACATTGCTTCATCCTGAGTGTAAACCATGCCTCTATCATCTCTAATGACTTACCCAGATATGTTCATATTACATTAACATATGCTGGTGTTTTTAAATGCTCATCTATGACCCAGACCAGTCCACATAACCAAGCCCAGACTGTGATGACAGCTGGTGGCAGTAGAGGGCAGCATTGTCTGTGATAACAGCAGCCTCCACTGAGAAGAGCAGGCTGGTTTAGCTGACTCTCTGTCTGTGGGAAAACACTGTTTATCTAGGCAAACTGACATTTTCCTTCACCTCTTCTTTGGCATCAGTCAGAACCGAGACGAGTCCTCCTGAGACTCGTGTTCATACCATTCTCACTCTGCTGACTGAGCACTGACATACTGTAATTTGTGCGCTAGTGTGAGAGAACTACAGGACTGAGACTTGAACACGCTGCCAGCTGTCCAAGTTTTCTGGTTCACTGCCTGAAAGAAGTACTTTTCCAAAAACCGAGCTGATCCTTGTGTTGCTTCTTCAGGGTGAAGCAGGAGCTCAGAGCCTTCCATCAGAACTCTCCTCACCGGCTCCTGCATCCTACCCAGCATGCCTCTGAAAGCTGTCAAATGTTGGCAGGAGCTCTCCGATTGTTGGATGGTAAATGGCCTGTGTTTATGTTGCGTGTTCTAGGGTTCCACAACCCCCCAAGGTGCTTTACAACACAACCAGTCATTCACTCATTCACACACTGGTGGTGGTGAGCTACATTGTAGCCACAGCTGCCCTGGGGATCACTGACAGAAGCAAGGCTGCTGTACACTAGCACCACCAGTCCCTCCCACCAGTAGGGTGAAGTGTCTTGCCCAAGGACACAACAACTCCGACAGACTGAGTGGGGCTCAAACCTGCAACCCTCCTGTTACAGGGCGGGCACTTAACTCCTCTGCCACCATCGCCTGATGAAAAACAAGAGCCAGAAAACCAGTGAAACCATAATAAATTGTTATTGATGTTCTAATAAGAAATGAAAAGGACAGCTGAGTGTTACTTTGAAGAGTAAAAATAACTCAGTTATTTGAAGTCTGTTTATATATTTTTATTTTCAAATAAACGTTTATCAGCTGCTGCCTTCTTACGGGAGTTTTAAATCATGATGAGCTCATGCAGAAAAATAAATGTATCATATGAACTATATTAGAATTATATCATTTATGGGAGGCTCAAGCTTATTCTAGCCAGGTTCTGTTGGAGGTTTCTTCCTGTTAAAGGGGAGTTTTCCTCTCCACTGTCACTACATGCTTGCTTAGTACGGGGATTGTTGTAAAGTCTCTGACACAACAAGTCAGTGACTCGATGCATTCTGCTGAGTTTCCTTATATAGGAAACTTTTAACTGATTGGCTTAATGAACTGAACTCAGTTGGAATGTTTACTTTGTGAAATGCCTTGAGACGACTCTTGTTGTGATTTGGTGCTATATAAATAAACTGAATTGAAATGAATGATTTTGTTAGGGGTGACGACCACTCCCACCAAAAAAAAAAGAAAAGAAAAGAAAAAGACAAAAGTATAACCATAGGTGCCCCCCATGCATAAACAAGTGCCTCATCTGGGCCACCCCATTGTAAAAGGCCTGGACACGGCACTGGGAACTGGTCCTTTATGTAACAATCTGTTAAGAAATAACCCTGGCCAATTTCTAAGTTTTTATTTCTTTCTAAAGACATTAGATAAAGGTATGTATGTGCACCTTAAAATTATTAAACTAAAACAAAACATCAGGAGTAAATAAAATATGATCATTAGATTTTGTTAGCTTTTCATTCTGTTGACCACACTGGACATTTAAGTCAGGTCAGGGGACAGATCTGGGTCGCGGGCTGGATCCGGACCCCGGGCTTCCAGCTTAGATGGCTGTAATTCTCCTTGTTCCGTCCATCTCTGTGTTTCCCAACCAAAGCTGCTTCAGAATTCGGCATCCAGACTCCAGACCGGTACCAGACAGACAGACAGACAGACAGACAGACAGACAGACAGACAGACAGACAGACAGACAGACAGACAGGGGTTAGCGTCTCCCCACCAGCCTCTTGTTAAATGTGGAACTGATTTTTAAATTCTTCTGTTATTTTTTAAAGCCTTGCATGGTCTACCTGAACATTTATCTGAACTCATCTGCTCTAATTCTAATTCTATCTTTAGAGCTATCCACACCAGCACGTGTTCGCTATTGACACATTTATTTTCTTTGAAATTTAATTTAATTTAATAATTTAATTTAATAATTTAATTTAATTTAATTTAATTTAATTTAATTTAATTTAATTTAATTTAATTTAATTTAATTTTATTTTATTTTATTTTATTTTATTTTATTCAGTGGCTTTGGTATTTTAAATAATGTGATTTTTTTAATGCTTTAATTTCCTGTTTTGAATGATATCAATGTACTTTCTTAATGCTATTATGTTTTTGGGTTGTTGTCTTGTTGGTTTATTTATTCAGCCTTTAGTTATTATTTATTGGTCAACATTGTTTTTTGCTTCCTGAATAGTTTTAAATTTTCTTCCAGCCAAATCGTGATCTCTGCTGTGTGAGGGTCACACGTCCCGTGAGCAGCTGCCGTGTTTGACATGCTGAGTATTGTGTGTGTGTGTGTGTGTGTGCGTGTGTGTGTGTGTGTGTCCATGTGAACATGTGTGAAAATGAAACATACATGAGTTTGGAGCCTGAGTAAACTGTGAATGAGCAGCCGGGTGCTGGCTGAGATGCTTGTCATTGTGACCGTTGTGAGCGTTTAAAACAGCGATGAACGGTGAAAGGCCGAGCGAGTGCCTCCACCTGCATCCCTGCACCTCTTTAACGGAGCCTGAAACGCTGCTGACAGTAAATTAGGAGGAGCTGTGACCTGACGGTGTGATTCTGTAGGTCAGCGGCTGAAGGTCTTTCCACAAGTTTCCCCTCCAGGTCTATTTAAAGTCAAGCAGAGTTTAGAAACAGTGACTTCACTCAAACTTTAATGAGAGAAAGTAAAATTATGTAGCGTCATCCCAAAGGTTGTACTAAACATTGAGAATTTTATAGAAGCTGCTCATTTATGTGGAGTCATAAAAAGAATCTGAACACTTTTTCTGTCTGTTTTACCTCCAGATAAAGTTTGTTCCAGTTTCTTTTATTTCAAAATAAACATTTTAAAAGCTAAATTTCAGAAAAATTATTAACAGAGAAAGTGAATTTAGGGCAAAAAGTGGAAAGAAAATTATTATTTTAGACTGTACCAAGAATCACAGTAATAATTCACTGAGAGTGGAAAGTTCACATTTTAAAGAGGTCCTAGAATTCAGAACCACATAAATCTCCTTGTTGTTGAATATAGGCAGCTGGTCTAATATCCAAAAAGCCTGTGTCTCTCTGACCTGCTTACCTAATAGATTTGATTTCCTAGTGATGTTGTCCCTGCTGAAAAAACAGCATAGCTGGTTTCCAGCATACCTTGTGTTTTGGTGCTGTCCCACCAGCTAAACCAGCACCTAAACACAACATATGCTGGTCTATGCTGGTTTTTCCAGCAGGGGTAACTGAGAAACAGAAATGGTTTGTTTTGAGAAAAGCTGGTTTAACACGTCACAAGCTTAGACACACACCCTTACAATGTATCCCACTTCAGCTTCAGCAGTATAAATGTTGGTCACAATAATACTAACCACTGGACAGAACTAGCCTGAGCTACTGCTAATGCTAGCCCGACCTACTGCTAATGCTACCCTGACCTACTGCTAATGCTAGCCCGAGCTACTGCTAATGCTACCCTGACCTACTGCTAATGCTAGCCCGAGCTACTGCTAATGCTACCCTGACCTACTGCTAATGCTAGCCCGAGCTACTGCTAATGCTAGCCCGACCTACTGCTAATGCTACCCTGACCTACTGCTAATGCTAGCCCGAGCTACTGTTAATGCTACCCTGACCTACTGCTAATGCTAGCCCGAGCTACTGCTAATGCTACCCTGACCTACTGCTAATGCTAGCCCGAGCTACTGCTAATGCTAGCTTGAGCTAATGCTAGCTCGACCTACTGCTAGCCCGAGTTACTGCTAAATGTCCTTGCTGGATGAGAGTGGAAGAACGATGCTGGAGCACCACTCACGTTCCAGGATACAGGTACTGGGAATATCCAGACTGAATGAATGCCAGCTAGAGCGCTGCAACATAATCAGAATAATCACTTTTAATCTGTTCAGTTTTGTTTGTGGTTGTTTTTAACCACAATACATAGAAATAAAACCTTTGCACAGCACTATGTGATGTTTGATTAAAGGATGTGGTGTTAAAAAATAAATCAACAATGCTTTAGATCGGGGGTATCCAAACTTTTTAAGACGAGGGTCAAAATCATCAAAAATATGTTGGTTTTAAAATACAAAAGTCATATATTTTATTGTGATTTTTTATTTGTGATGATCAAAATTAATCTAATATGAATATAAAAATGTTAAAAGTGTCATTGTCCATCAAACTTTTTAGAAATGCAATTGGGGGACGCACAACATCCCTCTGAGGCCCCTAAATGGCCCCAGGGCCCGCCCTATGGTCATGCCGGCTTTAAAGCAGACAGCAGGGCCAGCTATCAGCCACAGGAGCTTGGATAGTAAGGAAAGGTTTTCTGTTTTTATGTGTTCAGAGTAAGATAACTCAGTCTGACGTCCTTTAGTCTCTGGAGCGTTCATCACTGAGTAAATCCAGTTCTCCTCCTCAGCCGAGTGTGTTTATAAGGAGCAGCTCATGAGTGTAGGTGCCTGGGTCGCTTGTTAACTCTTTCCTTCGGCGGTGGGGGGGACGGAGGGGGGTGCTGGGATCCTGGAGTGCGTCAGATTGTCTGCGGGCCTCTGTTTGGACAAGGCGCTATGCCTATTGTCTCTGCCGCCCCAGCTGGGCCGAGGTATGCCTCCATGCTCCTGAAATAGACAGACAGCTGAGGGCTGCCATGCATGCCGAGGGCAGGGCTGGCCACGCGGGCCTGGGTCCGCCCGACCCAGAGATGGAGCATTGTCTGGAGCCAGAGCCTAATGTCAGAGACCTGAACCCCCTAAACTGCTAAAAGACTGATTAACTCCATGGTGTGTGTTATTGTTGCCTATGTGTGGGTCGGTGAGGGGGGTCAGGGCTTTAGAGTGTGTTTGTGCCACGCGTCTGCCCGTCTCCACTCTGATGAGCTGGCGACTAAGACCTGAGCCCACACAGTTGCTGCAAGGTATTGTGGGCAGGCATGAGGCGATTACAGAAATATCCAGCAGCGATGAATGCTTTGATCCAAAACGAATCACCGCCCGAGTTATTACCGCGCAAGAACAGAAAAATACAGTATTTATCCTTTTATAGGCAACAAAACAAGAAACCAAACTAACGTTAACATGGACAGAAAAGGAGAAAATGTTTAATAGAGAATAAGAAAAATACAGTGATTTTTATTAAATCAGCAACACGAAACCCTAATATATTTGAAATAAATTCACTTTGAATATCTCTCTAAAAGTTGATCATCTTTGATTAACTTTATTATTTCTCATGTTATAATAATAATAATAATAATAATAATAATAATAATAATAATAATAATAATAATAATAATAATAATAATAATAAGTCAAGTCAACTTTATTTCTATAGTGCTTTACAACAGCATGATAGCTGACCAAAGTGCTTAACAAGCCAAAGTAAAAACAACAGCAATTTGCTAAAATGCTGAAAATAAGTTACGATAAAAGGCTCTTAATGAAGGAAATAAAAACATGACATAAAAACTAATAATTCACACTGAATTAAAAGCGACTGAGAACAGATGAGTCTTTAAAAGCGATTTAAAACCAGAGAATGAGGAAGCCATCCATCTGAGTTGGCAGTGTATTCCACAACCTTGGGGCTGCTACTGAGAAAGCTCCGTCACCCCTGAGCCTCCGCTTAGTTCTCGGCACCTCCAGGAGAAGCTGGTCAGTCGACCTCAGGGACCAGGGAGTGAGCAACTAAAAGCTCAGAGAGATACTGTGGGGCAAGGCCATGGAGAGCTTTAAAAGCCAATAAAAGCACCTTAAACTGAACCCTAAAATCAAGAGGCAGCCAGTGCAGGGAAGCCAAAATTGGGGTGATGTGATCCCTCTTTCTCGAACCCGTCAATAGGCGTGCTGCTGCATTTTGCACCATTTGAAGACGGGAGAGGTGAGACTGAGGGAGACCATGGATTTGGACTCCTGTTTCCTCTCTAAGTGGACGTTTTCTTTCCTTCATCATATTTTATCCTGTTCAGCTGGTGTCCTTATTCAAGGACACTTGCTTTAAATTTTAATTTCACAATTTAAATATTAAACATTTTATTTAATATATTTTGATGTTTTACTATTTTTTTGCAGCTAATTATTTGATATTTATGATTTTGTCTGTTCATGAGCTCCTACTGATCCTATAGCGAGGGGAACCTCCAGCAGCTCAGGCCTCAGGAGACTAATGAGGTGATGTTTGTAACCTTTCAGGTGAGATGTTCGGACACACGTGTGGAGGGAAGTGTGATTTCAGAGAGGATGAGCATCCCCTAAAAGGAGTCCAACATCAGCGAACCACCAGCCTCCTCCTCCAACACGAGTCACCGTGTGGGTGCTGAGGCCTACAGCTTCCTCTCTCTTTAGATCACATTTTATTTACAAAGGAAATTCAAAGCAGCTCAAATGTCCAACAATTAAAACTCAGGCAGCAACAGCCCGTCGTCTCAGCGCTCTAAATGATTTTGAGGAGCACTGGGGACGTAAGGAGAGCTGCTGCTCTGGACTCAGCTGTTGCATGGAGCTGCAGCGTACAGCACAGAGGGATGGGGGACGCTAACTTTGCGTGCACTTCACTACGTGTTTCATGTGGGTGTGTGTTTACGAGTTTGTGAGCTTATTTAAAGCCAGCGGCTCTTTGGGACTTTGGGATCCGTCTCCTCCTCATGTGTTATCAGCATGCTGCACCAAGTGACACAGAACAGAAAGCAGCCTCTGCCTCTCTGAAGAGACCCTTGTCCCAGAATAGCTACGGCCTGCTCTATCTGAACGATGCCCGAGAAAGTTTCAGCCATCACGGCAACACCTCTCCAGCTGCCACGGCAACAGATAACAGCGCCAGTGAAGATGGCTGGCCCTGACGGACACATGCCTCCAGTCGGTTTTCTCTGACACAACTCCCTTCGGCGTGTGTTAAAACGCTGTTGTTTGGGTGGTAGACCTGCTGTAGACTGATGGTTCATAACCCGTCTCTAGCAGGAATGCTGGACTCTGGTTTTGTCTATTCTGAGAAGCTCTGGTCCTCCTCCTTCCCCCTCCATGCTGCGCTGTCCCCCTGCTTCCATACCAGGCTCCAACCTCCCCCCTCACTCTGAAGGTCAGGTCTGGTGGATCAGACCTGGCGTGTGCATGTGTGTGTGTGTGTGTGTGTGTGTGTGGGGGGGGGGGGGGGGGGGGGTCAATGCACAAACTTACAACAATTTCAGGTGACAACACAGCGGTTTACTAAAGTGATTCCACATGAAACTGTTTTGCAGATGTTTTCATCTGCAGCCTTAAAAATAAAATAAAGGCATAAAATAATAAAAAGATAAAGACTTTAGAACATTCCATCATTTTTTGTTTTACATTCTCTTCATTGTGAGGCGCCATGTTTCTCTCTATTAATAAAAACGTGTGTATTTATAGCAGCATGTTTAATGCCACGCAGCTCCTGAAATAATCTCCTCTAAGGTTGCATCCTCCGCTCACACACAATGGCAAACATCCCTGGCAGCGTTTAACAACACAGAGGCTGCAGGACTCAGAGGGCCTGCATGTGTTCACAGCATCAAAGTCACCCAGAGAGCTGGTGTGTGTTCAGCTTAGGCCTGGGTTTGGGTTGGACACCAAGTATTGTTAAAAAATCCAACGGAGATGCTCCCTGTGTGTGTGTGTGTGTGTGCGTGTGTGTGTGTGTGTGTGTGTGTGTGTGGTGCATGAAATAGCTGGGATACAGAAATAGCAGGCTTGGGTTTAGCGCTATGACAAAAACGTAGCTTTCCTTTTGTGTCAATTGAGACAGACGCGCCGCACCAATGAGCTGCGGAGGAGGTGTCTTATGCTAATGAGGGACAAATGTCCACTGATCGTGACCTTGACAAACCCGCTATAAAGCAGGCCTCATTCGAGCGAGGTGTCATTCCGCTGTGGTCGCCCTGAGGTCAGCGCGCAGCTCGGCTGGCGCGTGAGAATTACGCACTTTACGCGCGAGGTTGTTTCCTGTTCCAGAGACCGTGCTGTTGTTGTAACGCAGCTGGAACGGTTTAAAGCTTCACTTAAACCTTTAAATGTCTTCAGATTTCAGACTGGAGACAGCGGGCCTCTCATCTGTTTTTCATGTTCGGCCCCGAACGCAGTTTATCTTCTCTGTTTTTTCCACATCTTTTCGGTGCTTCCAGTCATCCTGGACGTCGAGGAGTCGCCATCATGTCGCGCTTTGGGGTGAAGGAGTTTTGCGGCACCGTTTTTACGCAAATCTGGAGCCGCCAGCGGAGCGCACGCGTTAGACCTGAAGAGGAGATTCTAATGGAGTGGGATCTTATGGAGATGCAGTAAGTTTCTTCTATTATTATTATTATTATTATTATTATTATTATTATTATTATTATTATTATTATTATTATTATTATTATTAATACATTCAGTGATATGTATATATATATATATATATATATATATACATATCACTGCACGTCATATTACATAATTTAGACTTTGTTTCGTGGTTGTTGAAACCACATAATTTAAATCCTCACACTAAATGTGAAAATGTATTATTATTATTATTATTATTATTAATAATAATAATAATAATAATAATAATAATAATAATAATTATATATATATTATTTTTTTTTTCAAGATTGTGATAATAAACCAAGTGCAGCATTACTTCTCTGCTGATTGCTTGTTTATTTAAATCACAACATTTTAGTACATTTCGTGTTTTTAAGATAGTCTATTTGTAACCTTATGAATCTGTTCATAGCATCTTCAGACTGGTGAGAATCCTGCTCAGTAAAAGTTCACCTCTGCTGTGTTTCAGGCTGAGGCTCAGGCCCGGATCCTAACGGGACAGTATCAGGTTGATGCTGAGATGAAGGAGCTGAGGGAGCGACAGACTGGAGGTGTGAGGGTTCATGCAGGCTGGTGCAGTCTTCTCTTTTCTTCTCTTCACATCATCATTTTCCTCCAGAAACATCATTTTAGACCTGAACAGTGAGGGATGACACAATCCTCACATGATGAAGATCACACACAGCAGGGTGTGTGTGTGTGTGTGTGTGTGTGTGTGTGTGTGTGTGTTTCCACATCACAGTCTGATGATGTCACACCGTCCCGTCTCCTCAGAGCTGCTCCAGGTTCTCCTGTGACGAACAGCTGACCACATAACGAGCAGCATAATCAGAACAAACCTCTAAAAACAAAGTAAAACTATTAAATAACATAAATAAAAATACTTGGACGATCAGATCTTGTTCATGAGAAAATATCCATAAAACTCAGAGTTTCAAAAGCATCCAGGCTCTTCACACGACAACAAGCCTGCACTGATACTGTAGCTTTTATTCACCTTTAATCTGGAACATTTAGCTGGAGGATGTTTGAAGAGTTCATTTGCAAAAATAAAAACTCTGTTTTTATCAGTTTTCCTAAAATGCTTTTTTATTATTACCGTTGTGTGATATTAGTGTAAATAAAGTTTGGTGATTTTGATCAAAAAAGGCTTTTAGTTGTTTCTGCAAATGTTATTCATTCATTCTAATTCAGATTTTTTGTTACTTTCTCCTTTTAAACAGTCTCCTGTTCCATCATGAGGAGACATTTTACCACTGCTGCTGCTGCAGGAACGTCTTGTTTTTTAGCCGGATCTCTTATTTTCAAGCTTTTTCTGTATTTTTTTTTTACACACCAGGAACCCTTAAACATTCCCTCATCTGTAGGGACCTGCAATGCTGCTACTCTATATTTTTGTACTACTGTTGATTTTACATTTATTTATTTGATTGGTTTGATTGATTGAGTTGATTTTACATTTATTTTGCACCAAATGGAGTGGCACTCCAATTTCGCTGTACCCTGTACAACGACAATAACGTCTATTCTGATTCTGATTCTCTGACCTGTTCCAAAAACATTTCCAGGAGCATGGAGGCAGCTATTTAAGGCGTAAACCTTCTAGTCTCATCTGTTTATCTGCCTTTGCTCTTTTTATCAGACCTTTCCTGTTTACCCTGATCCTGGTTAGGGTTTCAGTGAAATCCTGAAAGTCAAACAGGAATAATCCGCTGCGTTTAACACGGCTCATCTGTTGTATTTTAGTCCTGCAGGAGAGTCTGAGCATTAATGACACCTGATCTTTTTGTGTTGTCATGATCATTCTTGTTTTCTCGCCTATAATTAAAAATATAATTTCAATCAGACTCGTGGAATTAAATAGAATGAAGTCAAAGCTCAAGACTCACAACCTTGTTGGTCATTTTTGGGTGTCAGATTATTATTATTATTATTAGTATATTAATAATAATAATAATAATAATAATAATAATAATAATAATAATAATAATAATAATAATAACAGACAGCTGTACACCACCCTGATCTGCATGTCTCTTATAGGACTTGTGAACAAAACTGAACTTGAATTATTCCCTGTTTTTTTTTTACAATAAATCTAAAATTCTTGTCACCCATTTAAATCACATTGTAACTGAAGCTATGTTTGAACAGAGCTGAAAGGATCTAATATCCTTGAAAATCTAAAATCAATGCGACTGCTACAAGTTTTATTCATTTATTTTATTTTTATAAATGTTATCATCTTACATTTTTAACCTGATTGTTTATAAAAGTTCAACTTTACTTGTTTTTCTCTCTGTTTGGACTTTAAATAGCTCACATGCTGCATCTCTTTTCTTTAAGAATAAAACGCTCTTTAAGGATCATAAATTCTGTGATGGAACGAGACCAAAGTGTCCCCTGCCTCTGGAACGCTGAAGACCGACGCTAGCTCCCCACGACCCTACGGAGGACGAGCGGGTAAGGTGAGTGAGTGAAAAGAGGGAAAACGTGTGACTCAGGTACTGTTTCTGACACCAGGACTGGATGAGAAGAAGAAGACCTGGTGGTGTTTCAGGTCCGCCTGGTGAGTCTGATAAAAGCAGCGTCGGTGAGGGGTTGTGGGTGTTGGACATGTGGGACGGAGACAGTTAAGACTTGCAGTGATGTTTAGGGCAATGATCACATGAACATCACTTTAAGTCTGTGCTGCCTCTGATCTCCGCCTCATCAAGGATTTCACATGAGAACGCCACAAAGTCATTGAGTAAAAAACTCTTTTCTGTTTGGAGTCAAACGGTTAGAATCATTTACTTTGTGTGTTTGATGGATTTTATGTTGGGATGTTTCTTTGTGCAGGATCTCAGAAATGATCCGAGGCTGGACGATGGGAGCGGCTCGCCGGCTGGAGGCTCAGGCAGCAGGAACTACAGGTTCATCGTTCACCTTTACAGAGCAGCACATTTCAGAAGTAAAAACCCCAAAAGGTCCTACAGCGCTGATGAGTTTCTGTACTGATCAGTTTCATTTACTGTTAATATATGTTTAATAATTCAGAACACTTCCCTGTAATTGATTTTATTTCTACTGTAAACGACCTAAAGAAGACAATAAACGTGTTTGAATCAAGTGGTTTTACATCCAGTTTGGTTTATTTTGATTTTTGGTGCTATTAGAGTAAAGTTCTGTGATGCACTGAATCTTTAACTTGATTTGATCCAAACAACTTAAGTCAGAGAGTTTCTGACACACGTCTGCTTTAGTCGGAGTTTGGGTTTTTCTCTCGTCTGTTTGAGTTCCAGCATCATTTTCTCCCCCTCAGGTCTTGATCAAGGTCATCTTAGGTCGCCTGCAGGCAAGGAACTCATTTTGATTTAAAAGAGGGGGACAAAAATGGCTGGAGCGGTGGTGGTGGGTGTGTGTGTGTGTGTGTGTGGGGGGGGGGGATTTGGTCAATACACCTTTACTCACATGGGGTCCCCCTGTCCCTCCCGAAGAATTTACGCCCATGGCTGCAGGCAGCAGCTCAGGGCTGACGATGACAAGAACCTGAACAAAACCAGTGTTTTTCTAAGAACCGTTTCCCATGGCACTGAAAGATGATCTGATGTTCCCACGCATCGGAAAGTCCTTGAGCTGTAGCTCCCAGCGAGACGTCCTGCAGCAGCAGGTTTAATGAGAACACGCTCGGCCACGAGCCTTCAGCCTGGGACACTCTACACCTCCTGGCCTGAGCATGAGCGGCACGCAGGGGCTATGTCATCGGCGTGTGTGGGGCGTGTGCTCGGCCCTGTATGGTCACCAGGCATGTGTGTGGCCCTGCTGTTAATGACGACACACACACACACACACACAGGTCTCTGGCCATTCTCTACATCCACTCTTTCTAATTTAAACAATATGGACGTGTCCTCAGAGTCAGGTGGTGACACATGTCAAGTGGCAGCTGCTGAGGCCCTCCCTAAAAATACAGCTCCTGGTCCG
Source organism: Aphyosemion australe (assembly GCA_006937985.1). Lineage (NCBI taxonomy): Eukaryota > Metazoa > Chordata > Actinopteri > Cyprinodontiformes > Nothobranchiidae > Aphyosemion > Aphyosemion australe. The sequence goes on along the minus strand of SSNS01000163.1, from coordinate 487,627 downwards.
TCTCTGGATGCCCGGTGGCCCCCAGCCCCTTTTGTTTGCAGCGTCTGTACTTCTAAACGATCACATTGATGGGATACATGGAGGATTAGAACCAGCAGTCTAACAGAGAGCTTCGGTTCCCTAAAAAACACAAACGCCCACCTTTGAGGGGAGTCCGATAAGAGCCACGTCAAAAATGCAACCCCCCCTGCATGTGAGCTCCCATAAACCCTCCAAACACCAGTGGGAAGCTCCTGACCAATCAGCTGGGGTCCTATGAAGCGACTCTGTCCTGCTGAGACCAAATCAGTCTGACCTCAGAGGTCAAACATCAAAGCAGCAGTAGTGACTTCATATGATTTCATAAAATTGGAGTAAAATCAATAAATACAAGGAGAAGTCTCAGATTGAAGAGCATGGCCTAATCATTAAAAACAAACCTTTAGAGAAAGTTGATGAAACAGTTTAGCGTCTCTGATCAAAACTACAGTAAAGATGCTTCCTTCTGTCAGGGATCTGAAACATCTCCTCAGAAACATCTGGAGCACCAAGAAAGAAGACTCTGCGGGATGATCCAGAACCAGCAGGATGCTGAATCATAGAAGAGAACCGAACCAGGCGCACAGCCTCCATCCATCGCTGTTCTAAATGGAATTATGCTGCTAAACAGAATTCCATGAACTTCAGAGGAATCTGGTCAAATGATCCCAGGAAGCTCAGAACAAGAGCTACATTTAGAGGTAATCCTGTGACAAGCATTCTGGCATCCATCTGAGTTCTAGCAGCACTTCTCAGGAACTCCCCTGACTCTCCACAGCACCTCTATATACTTCAGCAGTGCTCTGCTGCCCCCTAGTGTCAGAACACAAGTCCCTCCTTGAACTCCTGGTGTAGCATCGAGTCCTCCTGAACCTGGAGGTCATACTCCTGCTAGTCTGCAGGATCTGGAAGACAGAGCATGGATGAAACTTCTGGAGTTATGTGGTAGTTTTCCCAGTAAACAGGAACCATGAGGACCACAATCAACCTTTTCCACCTTCATCATTTAGACTAAAATAAACTGTTTGGTTTACAAATTGCTTCGCAGCTTTCCCACCATGTGAGTTGGTGTTGCTGGGAATTATTTGGGCTTTCCATAAAAATGATAAAAGAACTCTGAGCGATTTTGTTTGATCATTTCTGATTTTCATCCTTAGATACATTTAATTTAGAAACTCAAATGTTTTGCATACTCTGTTAGTTGTTCCTACATGTTTTCATCCTGGAAGAAAAACAATTCCATGTTTTTCCAGACTTTGTAAGAGCCCTGCTGGTTGGAGTTGATCTCAAGACCCACTGGGCAGATTTTAATACAACTCTCAGAAATGAATCAGCAGATGTTCATCTACAGCTTCCTACCTTTGGGGTCGACACAGCTAGTCCGTGACAACGTAAAAATGTGGTCTATTGACCTGACCTGTAAGGCAGCAGGTCAAACAGGCGATGAGCTGGGTGGGAGGAGTCTTTAAAGAATAGGCTGTTCTGATGTGTCTGGAGTGGACGACCTCCTCCAGAGGGCTGAGAGCATCTGCTTATCTTCTGTGCTGTGTTGATGATCCTCAGCAGGATCAGCGAGCAGTAAGAACACTCAGTAGCGGAGCCATTCAGTCCATTTTCACTGAGAACAGGTAGGAAATGTTGGGCCTGGACCACCATCATGAAGGTATTCCCAGATCATGATGGATCAGTAGAGGATCACTCCCAGGAATCTGGAGACCCTGTGGAAAGGAGCGTAGTCTGCTTCAGATGTCCACGATCACCTCCTAGGTGTTTGTGGAGTTGAGAAGGTTGTTAGCTGCACAACACTAATATAGTAATGTTTCCTTGTTTTTAATGCATCAGAAGGATCCAGTTGGTCACTGTTAGATGTTCTGACCACAGGGAGGCAGTGTTGCATGTGTTAGCAGCAGGTTTTCTCCCACAGGTCTTCTGGTGAGGAGCTTGTCCTGAGAGCCACCAGGACTGATGAGGAGATACTGGATTTCCCTGCTGGACAAACTAAGGTCTCCGTTTTATTCTGATTCCAGCTCATCCACAACCAGTCAGTCAGCATATTAGAGGTTTTTATCAGAAATTTAACAAACTGAACAGGAATACTTGCATGATTTCCCTCATTTTAGACTTAAGGACACGTTAGAAGGCAAACAAGCTGCTAGAGTCAGAGTGACGTCTCCAGATGGCTAAAGGCACACGTGTGCCAGCCACAGCTCTGTGGTCATTTCATTTTAATAAAACTGATTTGTTTTCCTTCAAATGTTTGCATATTGAAAACTACATAGATGTTGGCTTTTCTGTGCTGGAGGAGAATGAACATACAACAAAACAGTTTTAATACTAGCACCTGCATAGTTTATTTTCTCTCTAAAGCATCTCTCACAACATGAAATCTTTCTGTTAAAGAATGAAAACCTTTTAATGAACAAACGCGTTAACATATATTAAACAGTAAAAACAGTTATTCTGTGCAACGTTTTATTCTACAGTCCCTCCAGAGCTAAAAGCCGTTGTTCTGAACAACAGAAATCACCTGGAGGAGGAGAAGATGAGTCCCTGGGTTAAGCTTCTGAAGCCACAACACAACTGAAGGAATCCTTTAAGATATGTGAACCATGAGAGCCGACCCAGTCACTAACAAAACGGGTCGAGCAGAACCAGAAAGCAACAATCAACAGTAGCCACTTAAGAAAGCCGACCCACCAAAACCGTCCCTCGGGCGAGGCGTCAGAGATCATGAGAGTAGTGCGAGAGTGAGGCTGGTGACTGACACACACCATCCTGCATATCTGGGCTTGTTTCCACGTCAAGTTCAAGTGAAAACCTTTTATCTTACATATATTTGATCCATCATACACATTTTATAGAATTCTGTATAGATTATATAAAAGCTTCTATTGGATGTCCGTGTGTCGTCTCAGGCTTGTCTGTGGAGCCGTCTGGATGTTCCTTCTTGGTTTCATAAAGGAAGAGGATGAGAAGGACAGCCAGGTGTTTTCATGACTGGTGATGGCCTCCATGTGAACATCTCCAAAACGCAGTCACCAACTAAACCCACCCAAGGCTCGGCTCAGTGGAGTCATCACCAGCTTTAGGTGTCCGTTCTCCCTGCAACCACCTGCACCCCACCCCCACCCGCCTGGAGGTCAATCTTCCAGCAGGTCTCTGTCCAGATCCACGAAGGGCTCATCAATGTAACTCACTATGGCACTCTGAGAAGTCCTGTCTGAGCCCAGCAGCACCGACACCGTCTCCTTCCAGTAGCTGAATGGGATACAGGAGCTCTGGAGGGACAAACCACACAAAGGTTAGCGTGAGAATGGGTGGTTTTTTGTCTGCCTCCTCACATCTTCCCTGGGGTGTTCCCCAGGGTTCTGTGCTAGGACCGCTGCTGTTTCTGATTTACATTCTTCCGCTGGGGGATATCTTCCGTAGCTTTGGTATTAGCTTTCATTTTTTTGCTGACGACTGCCAACTTTATCTCCCCCTAAATGGCGAACATGGCAGTTCTATGGATAACCTAGTGGACTGCCTGTCCGAGGTTAAGAGGTGGTTGTTGGCAAATTTTTTGTGCCTCAATGAGGACGAGACAGAGGCAGTCCTATTTGGACCTAATGGCCGTGTTGACGCCGCCTCATATGACTGTGGACCGTTTAATTCAAGGGTAAAGCCAGCTGTTGTAAACCTTGGAGTTAAACTTGACAATGCCCTGGGCTTTGATGCACATGTAAATGGAATTGTGTCATCCTCTTTTTATCATCTACATCGTTTAGCTAAAATAAAACCATTCCTGACAAGACACCATTTGGAGATAGTAGTGCATGCTTTTATTACAACTCAAATTGATTACTGCAACTCCATCCTATTTGGGGTAAGCAGGGCAACATTAGCGAGGCTGCAAATGGTGCAAAATGCGGCTGCAAAATCTTTAATGGGCAAACAGAAATTTGACCATGCTTCTCCAATCTTGGCATCCCTGCACTGGCTGCCTATTGACTTCAGAATTTGTTTTAAAATCCTTTTATTGGTTTTTAGGTCATTTTACGGGTTGGCACCATCATTGTTGCAGACACTGATTCAGCCATATACCCCGGCACTGGCACTTCGCTCGGAAAATAGTCTTTTGCTCTCGGTCTGTGGCAGGCTCGAAGCTCTGGAATGAGCTACCCTACTCTGTACGGGCTTCGCCTTCGGTGGCAGTTTTTAAGGCTAGGCTAAAGACATTTTTATTTGATCTGGCCTTTAACTCTGGCCATTAGTCTGCTTTTAGTGTTCTTTATTGAAATTTTGTATGCTGTTTCCTTTGTCTTTTTATTCTTGTTTTTAATTCTTGTCCTGTTTGTTTTTCTGTACAGCGCTTTGTTGTCACTTCTGTGCCTGAAAGTTTGAGTTGAGTTGAGTTGAAAGGTCACAGGCTGCCCCTCTGAAGCTCACCTGGGTTGGTCTTTTATCTTAAAACATTTCAGAAACAGAGACGTAACGGTAGAGACGTAACGGTAGAGACGTAACGGTAGCGACGTAACGGTAGCGACGTAACGGTAGAGACGTAACGGTAGAGACATAACGGTACAGACGTAACGGTACAGACGTAACAGTAGGACTAGAGCTGCACGATTATGGCAAAAATGATAATCACCATTATTTTGACTGAAACTGAGATCTCGATTATTTAAGACGATTTTTAATTAATGCTGATTTTATTTATTATTGATTCGGTCATATAACTGCACAGGGCACAATCAGAAGAAAATAAAAATAAATGGAAAATGACAGAAACATGATAATCACACACAAATCCTGATTCCTCGTGTAAAAGAGCCAACACACTTCTCACGGTTAATGACCAAAAGGGTCTAGGCTGAAGTTTAACTTAAGCCTACCCAATACAGACCTCATTTAATAAAAGAAAAAACACTGCAAATAGGGACAAAAAAGAGCCATACAGTGCAAACATTTGTAATATAAAAACAAATATAAACATCTACGTTGTAGTGAACTTCCACAACCTGCTGCATAAGTTTAGTCCTGTCAGAGCCGTAGGTGTGTGTGTGTGTGTGTGTGTGTGTGCAGCAGCACAATGCAACGTTTCGCTCAGACAGATGAACTATTATTATTTATCAGCCTGAGAAACAGGAGGTGTGATGTGAGAGCACATGAAGACAGTCAAATGTGTCTCATGCTCATCGCGTGAGAATTTGCAGCCCTGATAAAATATAACTTCGGATGCAGCTCGCTGTGTCTTGAATTTATTTAGCTTGTAAAACAACAGTTTTTTTGCGAGTCAAATCCACAGAAACGTTTAGGATTAGTCAGTCGACGTATCATACTGCAAATGAGTAATTCCTTTCCTTTCCTAATGTTTTGCTAACCTGCAGAGAACGTCGACGACAAAGTTCTACAGAGCTAAGAGTTATCAGACATGTTGCTAAGTTGTTCACTAGGTTCTTTTAGAATTAAAAGGTCAAGAAGAGGGTCTGAAAGGTTGTTAGAAATAGCGACAAAGTTGCTAAGTTGGCAATGATGTGTGGGAAGTGTGCTTGATTTGCAACTTGGAGCAGCAAAAAAATCAGCTTGTTTTGTTTTTATAATTGTTCAAAACCCAGATTGTAATTGTGACTAAAATTCGATTAATTGAGCAGCCCTAGGTAGGACCATGCTAATCTGGTGCAAGAATGATTACAGATAATCCCATTAAATTAGGAATCTGTCCCTGAGAACTTCTACCTGTAGACACATCTCAGGTTCTACTGGACCCAACAACAATACAATGGTAAAATGGTAAATGATCTGTATTTGATATAGCGCTTGTACACTTTACAACACAATCAGTCATTCACACATTCACACTCTGGTGGTGATGAGCTTCATCGTAGTTACAGCTGCCCTGGGACGCGCTGACGGAGGCGAGGCTGCCGAGCACTGGCGCCACCGGTCCCTCCAACCACCACCAGCAGGCAAGGCGGGTTAAGTGTCTTGCCCAAGGACACAACGACAGCGACAGACTGAGCGGGGCACGAACCTGCAACCTTCCGATTGCAAGGCGGGTGCTTAGCTCCTCTGCCACCATCGCCCTACAAACTATATGAATGAGGACACTAATGAAAGAGAGACACGCTGGTTAAAGCCTGAATCTGTTTCGGACCTCACAAATAAATCTGTTCATGATAAAGTAGAAGTGTTGCCGCGTGGAACAGGTGGCTCTGCTCTAAAACACCCACATCGGTCAGGATGACACATTACAGACTAAAGCAGTGATAAAGGGAGACAGCAGGTGGTGCTGTTGGGTCATGATCATGTGACCCTATTTAGGTCAGCGCTGTAATCAAGCTGGGACATTTAGGTCAGAAAGTTAGAGAAACTTCCTGTTTTCTGGTGAGAGGACCATGAGAAACGTTTTCATATGTAAGATCATCAGCTTCACTCAGGAAGTCCAACCAGCTTAATGAATGAATTAGTCTGAGTCAGCTGACACACACACACCCCTCACTAATTAATGTTCTGTTTGAAACCCTCTGAGCTCCAGCTGTTTCAGTCATGTTAGGAAAGTCTGGTTTTGTTGTTTCTAATAGTTTTAGATAAGCCAGCTCGTTCCTTCTACGTTTGTTTTTATAAAGTTAAAAATGTGCCTTTTTAGGAACTCGATCATGAAGAATGTCCTCCCATTCCCAGACCTGGGAACATTTTCCCCCAGAAACCCCAAAGGGACTTCTGTCCTGTACAGCTCTCTGGTCTATTGTGCTGCTTAGCCGTCTCCCCCAACATTCAAACAGGGACGCTCGTTGTTGCTGCAGTGTGGTATCCTGGCAAGCCATCCTATATATGTGAATATATAGTCTGGCCACGACCCATTGACGGCCCTCAGTCGTGAGGCGGGATCTACGGTTGTCTTACAAAATGTCAGCACGCAATTGGATAGCGCTAGGACCAATCAGAGTAACGAACAACGTGACGTAATCACAGCGACGGAAAAGAGGGAGGCAGCAATGGCGTCTAGCATCAATGATTTCTGTCGTTTTGTATAAAAACATGTGAATATCAGGTGTACTGGGACATTGCACTACTTTGTTTGATAAAAATAAGAAGCCGCTAAGTATATCAGACAGACTTACGCACGTTGGAGTCTAAATAATCCAATGTTGATGACAAAGCCGTTTCAAACAAACATGGTTCCTGCGTTGCTGCCATGTTGTTTGGGCTCGCGGCCGCAGGGCTGACGTCATCGGCTACTCCCGCTCTGTGATTGGCCCAAAATATAGAGCGCTGTGATTGGCCCAACCAAAACTATAACGAGCTGTGATTGGACAGCCACAGCAGCGGATCAGGCTGCGAGGGTTCCAATGAAGCGTGCCTAGACCAAACTCTGCAAGGCAAGAATTTGGTCTAGTTCACTAGGCTAACAGTGTGGGGCAGCAGGTGAAGGCGTTATAACAAGTTAAGCAGCGACTCACGTTCTCCAGACAGGTGCTGTCTTTGTCCTTGTTGAGGTAGTGGCGCTGCCAGAAGCGCAGCAGGTTGTAGAAGTTGTTGAGCAGGCATCCGGGGTACTTTTCAGCATACTCCTTCTCCCGCAGGGCGATTAGATACGGGGGCAGTTTAGCCTTTCTCCTGGCCAGCATCAAGATCACCAAACTGGTGTTTAAACAGCTGACGTTCTCCTGGAGGTAAACAAATAAATGATGCATGAAGCAGCTCTTTAGGCTTAATCAGAAACTCTTACTAGTGCTGCTCTAGTGTCAACACGAGCAAATAAACAACAGAAACCTGCGTGAGAGTTTGCACGTTGATGATGTTGATAAGTCTGAAGAGGAAGGACAGCCTGTTCTCAACTCTGGCCACATAAGACAGCAAGCAGCACTCAGAAAGTACCTCCATCACTGGGTGGAGAAGAAACAGGTCCAGCATCAACATGACTGAGTTAGAGATGAACCTAGCTAACCCAAACACAGATCAGGGCAACAGGGCGACGTGCATATGAACTCCAGGTACCTTTGACATCTTCAGTCTGGTTCTCGAAGCGGTCCAACGACAGAACAATGCAGCGGACCAGCATGTTGGAGTCCACCAAAGAGCTGTTGATCTGCGTCAGGAAGGCCTGAAACTAGAGGAAAGGAGGCGTTGCTGTTGGAACCGTTCTGATCTGAGTCATCTTTCACAATAAACAACAACTAGAGCAAATGAACGGGGTTATGCTGTGTGAAACAAAACAAGAGTGAAGAGGCACCTTTTCACTGATATAAACAACGTTAAAGCTCCTGCACGGGTCTGGACTCCTTTTAGGCAAAAAATCAATTAAAAAAAATCAAATAAGTCCTTTTTCTTTTTGTTATGCTAATTACAGATGCAGAAACAACTCAGCCAACACCTCCCTCATCACTGCAGCAAGAACATAAACGGATGTCTTGATGTTATTTTGAAGAAACGTTTGGTTTTGGGTTTACTTTTACTTTGAAAAGCCCTCATAAATGATACCTTCTCTGGGGTGTTGACATATTTGTTGAACCTCTTGAAAGCATCGATGTTGAATTTCATGAGTTCACCGAGGAGATCAAAGTAGCTTTGAAGGACATCTCGAGATGTGCAGCCGCTGTCTATGATGCAGAACAGGATGTGCTGTGGAAGCAGGACACCAGCAGATGGAGGTTAATGACGATCCAAAACCAATCCTGAGATCATGGACCGTCTCTCTGATGTAGTCCTACCTCCAACAGGCCCCTCTTCAGGAGGAACATCTGATCTGCGTAGGATGTGGCTCCTCTGAGAAAGCTCTCCACTGCTCTTGCCTGCCAGAACCTTTATCCACAGACGACACCAGGAAACATCAGCAGAGTGAGACGAGTGTCCTCTCACGCGTGTTAAAGTGAATAACAGCTGATCCCAACCTGAAGGATGAGTCGGGAGGCTCCCTCTTCATGACGGTGAGGAGGCGCGTGAGGAGGCCCTTCTTACCATCACAAACCAGACTTCTGTCTGTGTTGACCAGAGCCTCCACCTCTGGGATGTTAGCCTTCATGGAGATGGCACTGAGTTCATTCAGCTCCTGGTTGTTGAGGAGGAGATACTTGTTCCTAGCAGACAAACCCAGGTAGAAGTCAGGAGGCCTGAAGTCCGACTGGAGTCGTGATCTAGATGATACTTACTCGTGGTGGTCACTAAAACTCTGAAGCAGTCGCAAGAACTGGATTTTAAAGGATATTTCCTGCATGACAAAGCATTTATTAGTGATGATATTAAAAGGGGAACTAAGCTGCTTTTTTCTTCTGTTACAAAGGTCATACTGGACTACAGTCGCAGTTCTCATTCTGGCCGTGCACCACGTGGTTGGAGGCCGTGTATTTCCTCCAGATGAGCTTGTCAAACAGGTTGTTGAGTCCCGGGATGAGGCGGAACTCAGCCAGCATCTTATGGACCTACAGAGACAAACACCGTTCAGCGTGGCTGAGACACAACGTGTCCAGCTCCCAACAGCAAACCGTACCTGGTTCCTCTGTCGGCCCATGAGGAGAACACAGAGCACGTAAAGCACCTCCACCTTGTACATGATCTCATGGACAATCTTCATAGACTGTGGTAGTCTGTGTCTCAGGGGGCTGGTGGCCAGAGAGCTCTCGTCTGACGACTCTACAAGTAAAATAATAATAGATGATTAAACACTCATAGTAAGGAAAAGCAGCTCCATAGCCGGCTGCCGTCTCACCTGTACTACTTTGTTCAGCCTCCTCAGTGGCCATCTGCATGAGAGCATCAAGCACTAGAGCGTTGTCCAGCCAGGTGTACCAGTCCTCCAGCTCCTGCAGGAAGTTAGCTCCAGTAGCTTCAGAGACCTTTCTGGTGGCCAGCTTACAGAGCCGCTCGATGAATCCGGGGATGTTCAGAAGCGTCACTGCAGCAGGTAAACGCATTTTCAGAAGGAGCACAAACAACAGTAGATATTATGTTCCAGGTGTACCAATAAAACCCACCCTGGTTGACCTCAGCTCGTGACGGACTAGAGTTACGCTTGTGCTGTGCGTTTTTGGCCAATAGCGTGTGCTTGTCATCATTTCCTATGTCAGGTTCTGAGATGGTGACGGACAGGATGCGACAGAAGTTGGCCAGCTGTTGCTGGTCGAAGCTTTGGACCAGGCCCGACAGGTTGGGGATTCCTTCCAACTGGATCATTTCCTTAAAGACAGACGGGTGTGACGTTTAAATGATCAACTCCTGATTTAGACTGAATAGATATGTGAAGACTTAACCAGCTGGTGTTTAACTAAACCAGGTCACCGGAGCAAAGTAACACCTACATCATCTGGATTGGAAGACCCTCTCACAACTACCACAATAACACGATTAAATAACTGTTCCATAAACATCTACAAGTTGATTCAGAGAACTCCACCAACCTTCTTCACTCCCAGAATATCTTCTATTAGGGTAGCGGTCTGCAGAAAGGTCTTCTTGTTCGTCATCAGGGTGAAGAGGAACAGAACGAAGTCGTCCCTCGCTGCCAGGCTCTTCGTAACTCCCTCAGTCTGCAGACAGAACCGTCATTTTGCTTGTTAGTCCTGTTAACCACAAAAGCTGCCTGTAGAACCGGTGCACCAGGCTAACAGGGATACTTACACATATACAACAGTTGTACAGAACACTAAGGCAGTCTTTGACCAAGTCATCGTTCACTGTTGTCACAGAAGCACAGACGAATCATAAAAATCATATCCTTTATCTTCACGGAAAAACATTTTCACTTTCCAAAAGAGCAGACAAAGACCTTTCAGATGTCGGTCCCACTCACTTTTAGGCATCTTCTTCTGCATGGTTAGTGTGGGTCTCATCAAGATTTCCACCAGCAGCTTCAAAATAATAAAAACAATATTTTAGAGTCAACGATCTTTTTTGCTGCTATTTAATCTCAGTAGAAAAGCTTAGATGCTCCTGGCACCACTCCATAACCACCAAGAAACCCTCCACCAGGAAAACTTACATCCACTCCACCAAAAAGGTCAAAGGTGTACGTGTTGGGGAAGGTGGATTCCTGAACGCTCTTCCTGTCTTCTGTGACAAACGACATGGCCTCCATAGAGAGCTGTGAGGATAAGACCTGAGGACAAAAGTTCACAGCAACCTTCAGTTTAACCGGGTTTCCAGAGAGCACCCTTCAGCAGCACGTGGACATGAAACAACACTCACAAAACCCTATCAGCATCATCGAGAAGACACCTGTCATCACTGTATTTTTAAAAATGTGTTGAAATTGAGCAAAATGCATTTTTACAAACTGAAATTATGGCAAAAATAGTAGCATTACTGAGTTTATTATTATTATTATTACAAGTGAAAAGGAGACGCTTGAATGTGTCGGACTTTCAAATGATTGTTGTTTTTTAGTTGAGCATGAACTTTTGCCCAATCCAAGGGATTCAATCTCAGTTTGATGCAACTAATCCTGTCAGGATTTTAAGGATGGACTAGTTAAACCAGTTTGCATGTTCTCCCTGTGCCTGTGTGGGTTCTCTCCGGGTACTCCGGCTTCCTCCCACAGTCCAAAAACGTGACTGTCAGGTTGATTGGTCTCTCTAAATTGTCCTTAGGTGTGTGTGGTTGTTTGTCCTGTGTGTCTCTGTGTTGCCCTGCGATGGACTGGCAACCTGTCCAGGGTGTACCCCGCCTGTTTGCCCGATGTCTGCTGGAGATAGGCACCAGCCCCCCGCGACCCTGCTCGGATAAGCGGTTACAGAACATGGATGGATGGATAATTAAACCAATAAGTGAAGTATATGAAGAGTTTCAGTCTCTAAAGCCCTCTCCCTGATGTCTGCATGCATCTGAGACACGGTGGGACCAAACCCTCTGTAACAGACAAGAGTAGAGCACCTTGAGAAAGCTGTGAGCGTGGGAGAGGTCACTGTTGGGATGGCTGCTCTCGTAGAGCTTCTGAAGCAAAACGGGGATGCCATGCCACTTGGCACGTTTATCTCTCTCCTGCAACAGGCCTCCTGGGAGCTGTAGTACACGGGAATGACAACGTTAACCCATGATACACACACTGACAACAACTGGTTTCATGCAAAGCAAAAAAAAATTATATATTTTAAAGCAATGTTTGAATAAAATGAATGTGCTTCTCCTTCAAAAACACATAATACACAAATAACACTTTTATAAACCTGACAGAGCAACAGCTCAGCTCACAGCCCCAACCCTCACGCTAAAGACAAAAGACCTTTGACCTTATGGAGGACTATAAAACACTAACGCTAAAGCTATAAAACTGCGTAGAGCGTTAGATAAATGCAGCTGTGGTGCCTGGAGGTGGCTTTAGTGGAGTCACGCTGAGGTGCCACGTTTGTGTGCGTGAGGCCGTGAAAACCGAGGACATCTTTGTCGTTTTACGTAAACCTAAAACACGCAGAAAGTAGAAACTATTAGTTAAAACTCGCTTTAGAGGAAACAAAAATAAACGTGTTAACTTGCCCGGCCAGCTGCGCTGACGCACCCATTTATGGAAACGATAGTTATTGTGGTCGGTGCGTCTTTACGTCATCACCAGAGCTGCTCAGCTGCTTTAGCTCCGTATGCTAACGTTAGCAACACTCACTGCGATTAGGATGAGTTCAAGGCTCCACCGGATTTAAACCACGAGCTCTGTAGGAACACCGACACCCCACTGTCCAACAGGAAACACATTGACCCGAATAGCTTCGCTTCATAATAAAATACATCGCTCTTAAACCTTCGCATTCCGGCCAAGCTAACGTGGAGCTAACAACAAAAGATCCACTTGAAAGCGGAGGCTTCTCTCATGATAACGTTACTTAGCTCGTCAGAGAGACAACGCTGTTCTCAGGTGATCAGTTGTAACGAATACGTGGTTCGAAATCACTCCGCAAAGCTCTGTCAAATCAGTGAAGACCAATCTCCAGAAGCGACCGTATCTCCAGTTAAATCTGCGGGACAGCGTCTTCGTTTTCAGGCTCGACTCCAAGCGCTAGACCCGCTTTCAGCCCTTCAACTTTACCTGTGAAAACGGCGAGCGTTTCTCTCACCTGTGTTCCTCGACTGAAACCCGTGCCGGTAATTTTACTGGACGTGAACTTCGTGACTATGTTTGTGTTGCGGTTTCTTCGTTTACTTCCAGTACAAGTAAAGTCGGACCCTACAAGCGTCGCCATTATTTCTTCTTCCTGAACAGATCTGTTCAGGCAGGAAAAGGCTTTGATAGATGGCGTACTGGGGCGGGTTAGCGCCATCTGCTGGCAGAGAATATAATATAATATAATATAATAGAATAGAATAGAATAGAATAGAATAGAATAGAATAGAATAGAATAGAATAGAATAGAATAGAATAGAATAGACTTTATTGATCCCTCAGTGGGGAAATTCACTTGTCACAGCAGCACCATCACTCAAAGGGTAATTAGAAGAAAGATAAAAACAAGGATACATGTATATACACATAGGCAGTAATCTAGTATTGTAATCTTAGATCACTAAAAAAACCACAAATAAAAGATGAAAACAAACTTGGTACCAGCACTATGCAGCATACTGTAAGAGACACAGACAACAATGTGAATCCGGTATTGCACAAGTATAGAACATATGAATATAGCATTGGTGTTATTGTGTACCAGGATGATACCAGTACAGCTTAAACTGAGGAGTTATACACTCTTACAGCAGAGGGGATGAAAGATCCACGGTAGCGCTCAGTTTTACATCTGGGATGTCTCAGTCTACCTCTGGAGGAGCTGTCCATGATCTCCACAGTGGAGTGCAGTGGATGGGAGGGGTTTCTTAAGATGGAGGTCATCTTCCCCAGCATCCTCCTCTCACACGTCTCCTCAACAGAATCCAGCGGGCAGCCCAGAACCGAGCTAGCTTTGGTAGCTAGCTTGTTCAGTCTCTTTCTGTCTCGGTCAGAGCTGCCTACACCCCAGCAGACCACAGCAGAATGAATAACAGAGCCAACAACAGAGTGATAAAAGGATTTTAGCAGCTGGGAGTTAACTCTGAAGGACCTCAGCCTCCTCATGAGATGGAGGCAGCTTTGGCCCTTCTGATACAGAGCATCTGTGTTGTGGGACCAGTTTAGCCAGCGCCGCAGCTGCACGCTGCTGAGTTAAAATCATTAATAAATGTCTAAATAAACTAACAGATGTTTCTGCAAACCACTGTGCCTCTTAAAAAAACAATGTATAAAGCATGTCATAATTATGAGACATAGAAGCATAACTGATGAGGTCAAAAGTCATAATTATACAAGAGGGTATTTTAGCCATGTGTCTTATAACTGAGAGGCCAGGTGCCCGCCCAGTGGCAGAGATGAGCTTCTACAGTAATATGACCGACGTAATAATAAACGACACACACAGCAGTGGTGTGTATATAGTTGTATTTGAATGGCATAAGCAGCTTGTACATTTCATTGGATTCCAATAACATAACCACAATAACAATCAAGTTACTGTAACACAAACAAAATTACATTACATCCGTCTTTCACATTCAGTTATAAATTAGGAAAAACACATTTGATCAAAAGGACATATGTGTCCCTTTGAGCTTCCGTCTGCAGCTCTCATCTGCCCTAAAGCAGCGGGCAGTGTAGTGTCTCAGGCCAGCATCGATCCCAGGATTATCCCTGAAGGCTTCATCTGGGCCTCTCCTGGGGGCCATCCCCAGCTGCAGTATTCCACAGAACCACGTCTGTTTGACTTCATTTACTCAGTGACCCAGATGTGCTCCTCATGTGTCCCAGCAGTGATCCTTGCACTCGGTCATCTGGAGGTAAGAGCTGATGGCCTCCCTCAGCCCCTCACTCACCAGAGAGTTATCTGACTCTGTTCTCTTCCTCCTGAGGATCACAGACCTGTAAGAGCCAAACGCAGAAAAATTAAGCAAAGTACTTCTCCAAACATGATCACAAAGGTGTTTTAAAACAGTCTGAACATCCTGCCTTCTGTTTGCTGGTTGCACAACTGGCACTAACCCAGTGTAACCAGTCTTATCTGTTGGTTTATTCTGTTTTCAGTCTTATTGTCAGTTTACTCTGTACTAATTTTTTAATGCTGTGGTATTAAATCAACACTCTAAAGCGATGTCCTCAGATTCAGATCATTCAGTCAGCTCAGGTGCATTAGGAGCAGGGCTCAATGCACAAGACACACAGCAGAGGAGGTTCTCTCTAACCTGGTGATGTCCCTCCAGTTCAGAGTAGGTCTCCTGACAGTAATGGGAACGGGCCGAGCCTCTCTGGCACCGTCTAAACCCTGGATGAAGCAAGGCTCCGTCAGCCGACAGCACAGCCCGTCGGTGGATTCTGTGGGAGGAGGAGTTGTTTTGTTAGTCAGTCGGTAAGACTCTGGTGTGCTGAGAGAGAAGAAAAGATCTTAGTACAAACCTGAATAGTGTTCCACCAGGTGATGGAGAGAGGGGAATGTGAGTCCTGGAGAAATGTAGACCCAGGAGTTCTCAAGGTGGGAGATACGGTAGTGCTTCACAGGGTTCACGTTGGAGGAGTTGGTTCTCCTCAGGATGGACAGAGAAAAGCAATCTAGAGATATAACCACAGGTGTTAGAGCTAGCTGCTATTCTCCAAAATAACAACAGAATCTGATGTCAATAACCAGGAAGGGTAAAAGTTACAGCAGGGTGAAGGTTTCTAAACGAGCACGGCTCTCTGAGAGTCAGAGTGGTTTGGTGTTGGTCCTACTGGGACCAGAAGCTCATCAGTCCAGTCATAAGTAATCTGTCCCAACAGAGGTCATTCAAAGACCTAGCTTTAAAAGATAAACCATTAGTGTTCTGTTCCCGAGCCGGAGCCTGGTTTCCTAACAGAACACCTGGTGCAGGTAGACCTGATCCAGATATTATCCAGAGTCGTTTACTAACCGTATTCTGTTTGTGCTCTGAGGATTTTTAAAAACAATCACTCAACAGTCTCTGCCACCATCGAGGCGCTCTGGCAGGATGTGGTGGTCGAGCGCTTTTTCCATTCACTTTTCACCTGTTTGCACATTTACTGTGTGAAATGTAAAAGTAAATAACATCCTACAGATAAATAGATCTGTGGTGCCGGTCAGGCTCGAGTTTTACACGTTTCTATGAAAAGTAAACTCCTCTAACCTCTGAGGCTCTCGGACTCTCGGATCAGGAAGGCTCCGCTCTGGTTGTTTGGCTGCTTCAGCAGCTCCTCTGCTTTGTACCTGCTGATGCCCGTGAACAGCCACCTGAACAGGGAGAGACGACGTGTGAGGTTTGCCTTCACGAGCTCTGCTGAAACATGCCCAGCGGGGTGTTCAGGAACCTTGCCAGAGCTGCTTCACCACTGAGGAGGAGGGAGACCTCCTTCACCTACACAGACTTCTCCCACCTGTCTCCCCACCCCCCACCCCCCTCATTCCTTGGCATTAACGCTCCTCACCTGTGAGTCACCTTGGCCGTGTAGTTGGTGGGAATGTAGCTGTCGCGGCCGCTGGCTGTAGATCTCACCATCATGAAATCACCATCACTGTTTATTAGGAGGAGGAGAGGCAGCTGTCAGTGATCTGTCTCTGAGAGCTCAGGAGAAACCAGAAGACTCGGGGACACGTACTCAGACATGACGGTTAGGCTCTCCCCCAGGTGCATGGTGAGCTCCGTACCCTCAAACGACGGGTAGTCGTGGAGAGCCACAACCACACTGTCCTCGTTTTCTGCAGAAGTTTGATGTTACTTTCTCTTCCTTTCCTTTTGCACACCTGTGTTCTGGAGTTGAACTCACCTGGCACCACAGAATCCGGCTCGTTTTCCAGAACCGTCCGGCTGGAGCAGCATCTGGTGAAGCAGACCCCCATGTTCTGCTTAGTCTGAAACGTTCTGCTGAAGACTTTAAAGGAAGAGAACCCAGAAAGAGTAAGACACCATCCCACTGACTGTTACACTATGACTCCACCAGCAGTGTGAGTGCTGATAGATGCTGTACGCTCGCTGTAACCAGGCAACGAGGGGGAGATGATACAGGAAGGGCCTAACCACAACAAGAAGCGCCGACATCCTGTGTTAAATTTCCAACTAACATGTCTGTGAGGATTAAGGTCTACTTCTAAAGAGTGACAGAAAGGTGAGATTTCTTTTCTTAGGACAAATGCTGAATCTTTAACTCACAGCAAAGATAAAAATATCTTAGATGATCTTTAAAATGATCGTTATCTTTATTTAATAACAGCAGCTACACAAGGTCAAAGTCTCTGGATGGAAAAGCTTTGAGGTTAAAGGAAATAAAAACAAATAGCTCACCTGGTTCCTGCACAAACAGTTTTACAGCTTCCTCCTTAAAGCTTCCAGTAAATCCCAAATGCTCGTCTGCCTTCAGCTCACACACTCATGCATGCTCTGCAGTTCGGTCCACACTCAGGCCTGCTGACCACTCAGATTGGCTGCACTCCCTCTTCTTCTCTCTTCACATGAAGGCTCCTGTGTTTTTGCAGCTGTTCATTCTGTGGGCTGACTGAGAAGAGGAGGTCTTTATGTATGTCGCTCTGCTGCAGCTTCCTGTGACGTGCACGGCTCTCACAGCCTCACACACCAAGCTGGTCCCTTGTGAGCTGAGATGCAGCTCGTTTCTGGAATGAACTAGAGAGCTGCGTAAGCGATGTTGACACTCACACATGTGGAGCTCTACATGCATGCTGCGGTGCAGCCATGTGGGCTGATGTGGTGACATCATCACTTCACTCAGAATGAATGTGAACAAATGACTAAGAGTGAATTCTGCTGAACAGGCGTGATGAGCTGGGTGAAAATGGGAACATCTGATAAGAGTGATGTTCTGCTGTCGGCCCACTCTGCTGCTCCTGTGATTTATCAGCAGCAGGTCCACCGTCATCACGCTGGTGCTGCACCGCCGCGACTGAGCAGCCATGATGCTCTAGGCACTGCAGAGTTAAGCCATCACACAGATTCATGTGTAACAGAAATACCAGCCCATCTAATTAGGAGAAATAGATTTTATAATTAATATTCTCTGGTTTTTCCTTGATTAGAGATGAAATAAAGATTTCTGTTTTACATGTCACCATTCTCCTCTACAGAAGGCTGATCAGGGCTGCAGGCAGCTCAGCTCATACCCTCCTGTAGTGATCCAACATGCTTTAGTGTCTGAACTAAAGAGATTTTTACACTAATGGGTAAAAATGCACAGATGTTTCTAAACATTTAAGCCTGTATGCGTCTGTGGGCCAGACTCTTATTTTGAAATGTGTGCATCTGAACTGCAGGAATCTATAAGATGAATGTTGTTAAAATCATTTAATAAAAAAAAAAGTATTTTGTATTTATTCTGTTTGCAATGAAGTCAAAATAAATTATTTGTTTACTGGATTTCTATCTGATCAGTGAGAAATAATAAATACTGGTGATTCAAATCATTTAGACACAAACATTTAATGAACTCTAATGTAAGTATGTCACTCAGTGGAAACTGCAGCAATGAGGCTTAATAAATCAGAATTAGCTGTAAATAAAGATCTATTAGCTTGTTACCTCTAAGGAAACACACGTGTTATCTGTGCAGAGGAAGGCTCTGCTCTCAGCCGCACATGCTGTGCAGCAGCAGATGGAAACAACAAAAACAAGATCAGATCAGAGCGGAATCACCAAACAGCTCTGGTGGAAATTAAACCATCCTTCTGGGTCGTTACAAGCAGTCACCCATCAAATAACTCAAACTGTTTGTTTGGGGAGCGTTACACAACCACACCTATAACTGCATGTTTTCAGTTGAACAGATGATAGAATCACCAGTTTCCATGAAACCAGACCAGACCGGACTGGTGATGGTGCTGAACAGCCTGGTGAGGGGCGAGCCGTCCCCTCAGCCTCCCGTTCACAGCAGCTGGTCTACTTTGTTTTTTTAACGTGAGCTAAATTTAGACGACTGATCTGTGACAACAACAGTTCTCACTCAATCAGGAAATCAGAGCTAGTGTGGTTGGAAACGATCTCACCACTTTTCCACTAACACCAGAGAGCCCACGCTGCTAGAGGCACTGGTGTTTACAGGCAGGACAAAAGACACCACACGCGTTGTCCTCTTGTACTTTTATTCAGTAGTCATAGAAATGAGCTGAATCAGCAGAAGAAGCTCTTGGCCCCACAGTGACAGCACTGTTACACCTTTCACTTAGACTCACCGCGTTAAAAGTCGTTAAAACATCACAGCTGAACACAAACATCAACACGGAGCAGAGAGAAAAGGGAGGTGAGCTAAACTGAACTCTTGTGTTGTGCTACACTCAGCGGTGCTACGGTATTATTGTGCCGTTTGTCTCACTTCATCTGGCATCTGCAGTTAGTTCAGATCTGACCTATTTGAAATGTGGAGGGTTTGAAGATAAAAAACTAAGACTCAGAAAATGCAAGATAAGAGTATAAAACTGAACGTAGGCAGGATTTAAAGGTTTAAAAACAAAAATAAATACAAGATTAGACGGTCGAGTCAAGCTCACGCTTTAACCATTTAAATATACAACGCATCTGCATGTAGTTTCTGTTAGTAGTGTGACTTTGACAGTATATATTACACTTTATAGTATGGATCTGTTAATATATTTCTTTCTTGGATCCTCCTGTTAAATCACGTAGACTCCTCTGGGTGGCTTAGGAGGTGGATGAGAGAGACAGGAGGGGCAGAGAGGGGCTGAATGAGGGTTTAACACGACACCTCCATGGTCTGGGGTCCAGCCTGGCCGCCGCCGCCCTCCAGCAGGCCGCTGATGTTGTTACGGCTGCGGCTGCTCTCCATGGAGGTGATGCTGGAGGAGGAGGTGGTACGTGAGCGAGCCAGGCGGGTCATTCCCGCTGACGGAACTGAAACAGGGAGAAAAACAGGCGTTAATATTCCACTCACAGGCGGCACGGCCTCAGCACGGTGCAGGAACACAAACAACAACAACAAGAGACAAAAAGGAAAAGTGCTAATCATGCAAACAACTCCCGTATAAAACAGACTAAACAAATGTGTGACAGACTTCAAAATAAACGGCACAAGCAGCATAAACGGGAGCTTTTGTAGCAGCAGGTCATGCAGCACGTTTTGGACATGCTAAGTGAGGAAACAGCCTCCTACAGGGACATGAATGTATGCAGAACGTCAACCACGGTCCTGAGACGCTCTCAGGGACGTCTAACGGCGCTCTCTGGAGAACCTTCTGCATACATTGATATTCACCCACTGTAGACTGTTAAAAAGGCCTTTTAGCCTCAAGCCTCCTGGCCAGGCAGCTGCTCCACTGGCTGGTACCTGATTCGTTGCTCAGGTGACTGAGAAGAACGTAGGGAACTGGAGGGAATGGTTGGAAGGAAAAACAGGAGAAAGGGACACATTTGAAAAGGTACATCTCATGTTTCTTTGGTATATTTTGCTTAAAGATGGAGGTGTTGCTGCTCTGCAGAGGAACTGGCTATGAAAAGTCAAAATAATCAAAGCTCGTGTGCAAACGATGGGGGTTTGTTTCCTGAACTATGTGGACATTTTCCTGTGCAACTTGTTAATGAGGGAAAAGCAGCTTTCAGAAACATGCTGAGGTGTTAAATTTGATTTTCCACACTTCCCCTGCATGAAAACACTTTAAATCTGCTCTAATCCTGCAGTGGCATTTGCTCAACGGGGGTGAGGGACTTGCTGGCCTTTAAAAGCAACACCGAGGGATGAGCTCCATCCAGCCGGCAGCGAGGGGGTGGGAGACAGCAGAGAGCAAAGGACAGTCACAGAGATATGGTCTGTGAGGAGGACACGCCCACAGTCAGGATAACACCCTCCATGGATCACAGTCACCTTGGGTTCTTGCTGTTCAAACTCATGACTGTAAAACCTGGAGGCCTGTTTGACTCTTTTAAAAGAGAGCAGACAGCAAACAGGTGTGGACAGGAGAGGAAAGCTCCAAAACAAACCAAAACCAGGAGTCAGTTCTGACGCCCACACTCCACTGAACAGGAAGCAAAACGCTGTTCAGCACATCGGGCACAACCGTCACTTCAGTCATGCTGGGAGCTTTTTGTCTCACCTACTGTGAACTGTGAGTAGCACACACTGCAAAGAGCACAAAGGAAAAGCTGTTAGTGTTAACTGTGTCCCAAAGTCTCTTTTCATGCGCAGCTGGCCCCGGTCCAAACCCGCCAGCAACAGGCGCCAGTGAAAACAACCCGTTTGAGCATCTTTTGCAATTGCACTCACGTCAACAGGAAGTTCAGAGATGAACAAAGACAAACCCGGACCACAGCAACGTCATCCCAGAGCGGCTTTAACGCAACCGCTAACTAGTCTGAACCAGCATTAGTTGTTTTTAGACCGACCACACACACACGCACACACACGTTTACTTACTATATCCCATGCCCTGAACAAAGTACTTGAACGCCTCAGCCAGTTTCCCAGGCTGCAAAGAGGAAAACAAGCATTAAAACATCATCGTGTTGGGAATCTAAAGGTTGGTTTTTTTCTGTAAGAAAACCAACCTGAACGACTTGAGGCAAGCCTCCACAATCAGCCATCTGAAGCAAAATCACCACAGTTATTCACACAATATTTTCCATTCCAAATAGGATGTTTTTATAAATGTAATTTCACCTTTAGCAGAGTAGTCTTGGTGGGATTTAACCTGGAGTTACACTCCACCTGCAGCACAAACAAAGCATCAGACAGAAGAAAAGTTTAAAATGATGAATTGACACAACTCAAACTCACCACAGCATCAACAGCTGGGGACGTGTCACCGACCACCAGCAGGGCGGGGCACCTGGAGAACAAACCCAGCATCAGCTCAACACGTACCAACACGTCTACATGGCTGCAGTCTGAAAACATACGTGAGCGTGTTGACCGTGTCCTCGTTCAGCCCCACGATGGGCCTCTCGATGTCCAGGTCCCGACGGCTGCAGACAAAAGTGTTTCTGTGAGTGAAACCACCTCAGTGTGAAGCTGATGGTAGCTGTCACTGCAAGGACCAAGAGGGATTTATTCTGCTACATTTAGCAATTACAGGGTTGTTTCTGGTGTCTGAGTGATGAGGGAACAAAAATGGTTTATTCAGGCCAGTCTGAATAAATAAATAATTAACCTAAAGTCTCTAATAAACATCTAAAATCACAGAGGACAGCTCTAGGGTCAGAGGTCATGAGCCTCACAGCCTTGCTGTCTGGCTTCTGAGGCAGCTCCTGGGCTGATGGGTGGTCTCTGTCATTTTCTTTACTCTGGTTCTGGTTCTGCTAGAGACATGATGCTGCTGCTTCTGAGTAGATCACTCAAACCAGTTTACACACCAGACTGTTATGGAGGACTCCCAGAAACACCAGAGTCATCTGTGAACTCCACAAGATGGGACGGACAGAAGGATTTTAGCAGAAACGTAAAGAGATTCTTGCTGGACTGGATCCCTGGATGCAACAGAATTGCTACAGTTTGGATAATTTATCCTTAAATGAATAGACTTTTGCACCATATTCTTTTTTTTTCCAGTTTCAACTGTACACAAAGTTTAGATAACCTTGAAACAGAAACACAAATAGAAATGGCTGAAATTCCCTTTACCATGCCTGGATGGCACAAATAAAATACTAAAGCTTTATAAAGAGGGAAGAAATGTTACCAACTACTGATGAAAACTCAGAATAATTATGTGCTGGATCTTACTATTGATAGGAGCCACAAAACAGAGCCAAGTTGTCTTGGTTGATGTCTTGGGCGATGTGGAGGCGGTAGGTCTGGATCAGCTCCTGGTTCTCCGTCAGCTCATCCTGGGAATCAGAGAGAACTTAAACTGGTCCAAATTACAAATAACATTCTTTTTTCATGTAGTGCTAGAAAGTCACACACATTAAATATTCATGGAGACATTTTAATTATTGATCAAGGCAAGCAGCTGAGGCTGTTTATGCTGTTTTTATGTAGACTAAACTTCTACCTGTCAGGCTAAACTTCTACCTGTCAGGCTAAACTTCTACCTGTCAGGCTAAACTTCTACCTGTCAGGCTAAACTTCTACCTGTCAGGCTAAACTTCTACATGTCAGGCTAAACTTCTACATGTCAGACTAAACATTTACATGCCAGACTAATCTTTTACACGTCAGGCTAAACTTCTACCTGTCAGACTAAACTTCTACATGTCAGACTAAATTTTTACACGTCAGGCTAAACTTCTACAAACCAGACTAAACTTTTACACGTCAGGCTAAACTTCTACACGTCAGGCTAAACTTTTACACGTCAGACTAAACTTCTACACGCCAGACTAAACTTTTATGTATCGGACTAAACTTTTACATGTCCGAGACTAAACTTCTACACCCCAGACTAAACTTCTACACGCCAGACTAAACATCTACACGTCAGACTAAACATCTACACGTCAGACTAAACATCTACACGTCAGACTAAACAACTACACGTCAGACTAAAATTTTACACCTCAGACTAAACTTCTACACCCCAGACTAAACTTCTACACGCCAGGCTAAACTTCTACACGTCAGGCTAAACTTCTACACGTCAGGCTAAAGTTCTACACGTCAGGCTAAACTTCTACACGCCAGGCTAAACTTCTACACGCCAGGCTAAACTTCTACACGTCAGGCTAAACTTCTACACGCCAGGCTAAACTTCTACACGCCAGGCTAAACTTCTACACGCCAGGCTAAACTTTTACACGCCAGACTAAAGTTTTACGTATCAGACTAAACTTTTACGTATCAGACTAAACTTTTACGTATCAGACTTAACTTTTACATGTCCGAGACTAAACTTTTACATGTTCGATATTAAACTTCTACATGTCCGAGACTTAACTTCTACACGTCAGACTAAACTTCTACACGTCAGACTAAACGTCTACACGTCAGACTAAAGTTTTACACGTCAGACTAAAGTTTTACACGTCAGACTAAACTTTTACACGTCAGACTAAACTTTTACACGTCAGACTAAACTTTTACACGCCAGGCTAAACTTTTACACGCCAGGCTAAACTTTTACACGCCAGGCTAAACTTTTACACATCAGGCTAAACTTCTACACGTCAGACTAAACTTCTACACGTCAGACTAAACTTTGACACGTCAGACTAAACTTTTACATGTCAGGCTAAACTTATCCACGTCAGGCTAAACTTATCCACGTCAGGCGAAACTTTTACACATCAGGCAAACCTTTTTTATGTCAGACTAAACTTTTACACGTCAGGCTAAACTTCTACATGTCAGACTAAACTTTTACACGTCAGACAAACTTTTACACGTCAGACTAAACTTTTACACGTCAGACTAAACTACACATCAGACTAAACTTCTACACATCAGACTAAACTTCTACACATCAGACTAAACTTTTACACATCAGACTAAACTTTTACACATCAGACTAAAGTTTTACATATCAGAAACTTTTACATGTCCGAGACTTAACTTCTACACGTCAGATTAAACTTCTACACATCAGACTAAACTTCTACACGTCAGACTAAAGTTTTACACGTCAGACTAAACTTCTACACGTTAGACTAAACTTTTACACATCAGACTAAAGTTTTACATATCAGACTAAACTTTTACACATCAGACTTAACTTTTACATGTCAGGCTAAACTTTTACACATCAGGCGAAACCTTTACACGTCTGGCTAAACTTTTATATGTCAGACTAAACTTTTACATGTCAGACTTAACTTTTACATGTCAGGCTAAACTTTTACACGTCAGGCTAAACTTTTACACGTCAAGCTAAACCTTTACATGTCAGACTAAACTTTTACATGTCAGACTAAGCTTTTACACGTCAGACTAAACTTTTACACGTCAGACTAAACTTTTACACGTCAGACTAAACTTTTACACGTCAGACTAAACTTTTACACGTCAGGCTAAACTTTTTTATGTCAGACTAAACTTTTACATGTCAGACTAAACTTTTATATGTCAGACTAAATTAGAGATTAATTAGCAAATGTTTGCAATAAAAGAATAGAGGTTGAAAGATATCAAGGGAAATCAGACGTGTTCTCATTAGTCTCAGAGGAAATAAATGGGTCGGCAGCACCAAGAACAGCTCAGAGTGAGTACTCACAGTGCTGAAGTGATGAGCCATGATGATGTCCACCAGGTTACTGGTCCATCCAGAGAGCTGCAGCAGGAGGAGGAGACGGGTGAATAACAGGGTTATTATAAAAACTCTGTCTGATACTCATGGATGAGCCGTGATTTAGATATTAAATCTAAAAGTAAAAGGCTCCTTCTTACCACACTGCCGTATATACAAATATAATACAAATTAAATCATCATCCTCAGTTTGACCAAATATAGGTCCTGAACTTTTCTCTCTTCACTGCTCACCTGCTAAGGTCATAAGAGGTCAGCCTAATAGTTTCTCTTGTGAACAAATGTATCCAGGAAGCATAAAAACAGATCTGTGTAAATGCCTGCATGATGCATTCACCTCATGGGAAGAATCAGCTGATTCTGGTCACCTCACCAAACCAGTGCATCATGGTCAGTGATGCAGCTATTTTCTTCCTCAAATTTAAAAATAAATCTCATGTTCATTGATTTCAGGTTTTCCATTGAGTCCCATCAGCCCAAATGTTCTTGTAACGATGCAGTTTTTTAACACCCAGGTCTGCGGTTTAACACCAACCTTAGACGCAGCCCAGTCGATCCAGCCTTCAGCACACGGGTCGATGTCGATCAGAACCAGTCCTTCCACCAGGCTGGGGTTATTCAGCTGGGAAGACATTTGATGTTTTTACAGCATAAACACTCTTAATGGTTCAGGAGTTTTCACTTGTATTAATTTGACCAACTGAATGTGAAATGTTGATCAAGTAGTCGTGTATCTCTAATAGTTTACAGCTTTTTAATGTTTATATCGTGTTCTCCTCTGTGCAGGATCACAACAAGAGACTAAAGTGCAGGACAGCTGTGCCTGCAACAGCTACATGCATTAGTCTGACTGTATTTTTATGGTAATATTCCTGAAATATTACACATTCAGATGCTTGAATAACAACAATAGTTATAATAATTATTATAATAACCAACTCTAGTAACTTTTAAATTAAAATTAAAAACCTTCATGTATTCATTAGCCTATGACTGAATGTTTATTATGCTGCACCTTCTGCACTGTAACTGCTAAACTTTTGACTATGCCTTCTAATTGTCTGAATGATTTCTTTGTGTATTTTGATTAATGTTTCTGTTGTTCCTGCTCTGTTAAGCACATTGAATTGCCTCCGTGTTTAAAACGTGCTATACATATAAAGCTGCCTTGCTTTGCCTTGCCTAATAATAAAAATAATAACAATAGTTATTATTATTAGACATGACTTAAATATTTATTTATTTATTTATTAAACAAAAGTAAAAGTTTTCATTTTTATTTGAATCCAAGCATTAAAGAAAAAACAAAAAATGAACAGAACATTTTTAAGGGATTAAATGAGTAAACATTTAGCTGTTACTCACATGGAAACGCTAAAAGACTAGCATCAATAATCTGATCAACCTTTATTTAGAAATATGTTCATCATAAAATTAGTCAGGAAACTTCAATTAACCCGTTGATCCGGGGCAGAGTTGTTATGATGATGCAGTAAAATCTTCACTATGATGATCAAAGACAATAAAAGAATCATTTAGAATTTCAAGAATGTCTTTTCACTCGCTCAACCCTAAAGTAACCAGATGGTATTCAAATGAAAACAACAGGTTTATTCCTGTTTCTAAATCTGAAGCAGGGTGTTGATCTTTATTAGTGTTTTTTTGGTATTTTCTGTAGGTCTGATTACTTTTTGGGATTTGCTACCTGCTGTAGCTCAGGTAGGAAATTCAGATTTATTTACAACCGCATTTAGTTAAAAGTGGCTGATTATATTATGGTCTACCATGGTCTTTTTAAACATGAAATGTGCTAATTATTTTTATTTGGCCAGGGCTCACGTTAATCAAATCTGCCCTTAAAGTAACTGGGTAATAAAGTAACTGACTGAACCATCCGCCCATGACTTTCATGGACTCACATTATGGTTTGGAACTGAACACAGTTATCAACTATGGCCCAGAACCACCATGCCAGTGACTGAGCCAAAGCTCTGGTTGTTCCTGAACCAGACCCTCTAGGCCAGTCTCAGATAAAACACATTAGGATCTCTGCTAGATGCAGCTTGAAGATGGACAGCTGAGCTTTTAAATGAAAGGGCGTGGCTCTGAAAGCTCCTGCAGGCAGAGAGCGGACGTCTGGGGAAATATCACATCCATCTCAGTCACTGTTGAAGAAACGCTGCAGATTTCAGCTCCACACAAACGCAGTGCAGCAAGAGCTGCTCTTCAGTCTATCATGGAGGGAAAACTCTGCTCTGGCAAATGCACTCACAATCAATTCTTCCACATTAATTATAAACAAGAGCAGACTCTCCTCGGAGAGACCACTGCTGCTATTTCACATTTCCACACCTTCACGCTACCATCCTCCCGTTTCATTATTAATCTGTCGGAGCCTCCTGGCTCCCCTTCGTCACGTTCAGAGCTTTCTGCAAGCTTGTGTCTATTTTAGCTTTGCTTGGAAACAAGGAGATTGCAATGAAAAGAGGAGGGAATCTCCAAGGTGATTCATCACCTGGTGGACGGCGATGCTGTGGCAGGCGCCCTGTGTGGGTTTAATGTTTAGAGCTAACAGGATGTGGTGTAAAACCTCTAATTACTGCAGGTCAGAGTGTGCTGGTCAGAGAGGAGGGGGATGGATGGAAAATAAAGGACTCACTGCAAAGCGGGTGAGGATGTACGCTCCTGCTCCCACGCCGATACCGATCACGCTGTTCACCCTACAGAGGCAAACCAGCCGTTACCGTGACACCAAAGATAAATAACGAAACGCTTTCATCACATCACTGAGCAGTGGGGAGGGGGGGGGGGTCTCACTTCAGCTGAGTCATCACAGAGGGCAGCATTTCAGCCAGCTCATCCATGGTGGGGTACCGGTACCTGGAGACAGACGGAGACAGATGTGAGCCCGTACACACACAGACGTAGCTGCGGAAATTTTGTTCAACATAAATTAAACGTGACTGAGAAGTTCAATAATAAATAAAAATGTTTCCATTAGCAAATGAAGTCACTGCTCCTTCAGCTGCATGGAGACATTTTCATTTTGTCAGAGAGCCCCACCCGCTGGGGAAGGGAGGAGCGCCCTCCTGCTGGCCGGGCGCGTCCACGTGGACCACAGCAAAGTGCTGGGTGATCTCCTGCATGTCCTCATAGTTGAACAGGGTGTTGAAGCAGGACTTATCTGAAATACCAGCAGACACATGGGCTTCAGCTTCTGTATGTGGGGAGGGGGGGTAAAAACAATCCTTGGTTTGGGCTGACTCACGGTTCAGGCCGATATCGTGATAGGTGAGGATGACGGGTCTGTTGCCCTTGGGAACGCCTCTCATCGTCACATGGAGAACGCCATGTGGAGTCTCAATGTCGTGCTCCTGCAGCCAAGGAGAGGAAAAATAGTTTAGGAGCAACACTGGAGGCATGTGAGGAGAGACAGGACACAGGCAGACACACCTTCCTGTAGGAGCAGTCACACAGAAATACTTATCTTTCACTCCCGACTTGTTAAGGCAACACTAAATAGTTTTTAATAGTCAGTGGGTTTACATGCTTATCCAGGTCGATCTACTGCAATAAACTAGGCGCCTTTATCCTAGTTTACATGTATGTTAGAAAACCAAACTCTAGAATGAAGCGTGTTCCACTCCGCTACGGTAGGTGGCGACATGCGCCCTATTGTGTCGGTATTCTTCTAGCTGTGCCAGTAGGTAATAGCAAGGTTAGCAGTTAGCTTTTTCAGTTCACCAACTGTCAATAAAAGGTTTTTGTAGTTGGCATCATGGCAGAGCCTGGAAGTAAAGCCGGGCGTACACTGTGCGACTTTTTCACTCGTAGCGTTCAGCTTCAGCTCAAACTGTACGAGTTCCTCGCAGAGCAAATCTCACGAGTCATGTGCTCACACTGTACGACCCACTTCTCGGATGCGACCTGACTGCTCACACTGTACGTCTGGCATGAACTCGTCGCAGCTAAAAAAAAGTATATATGACGCAACACGTTGGTCTGAGTACGGGAGGACAAGGACGGCATTTGGAATAGAAGCGTACTCTGTTGCTTCATAGCAAAAGCTGCTTGTTGTTACGGTTAAAAAATCAATCTGACATAAAAATAAAAGTCTGGTTTGTTCCTTAAATAACAAAATAACAACGAAAACATATTATTTGTATTATATTTGATCCACTTTTGATCAAAATCGATAAATTACCAGCATTTCCCGCTGTTAACTGAAGAAAAAAAGTTTATTTTTCATCAAAACAAAGCAACGCTGCTTTTATTTTGAAAGTGGGTTAGCCTTTTGGTTTGTTTTCGCTTCCACTTCCTTCATTTACGCTACTGCTTCTGTGTTTGCGCATGCGCCGTGTGCGGTTCTGATACTTTTTGGGTCACAGACGCTCGCAGCGCCGCTTCAACAGTGCGATACCCTCACGAGGGACGAGCAAAATATCAAGCACGCCAAAAATCCGTCGGAGCTTACGATTGCTGATCGGCAGCTGGTCATGTGGTGTTAATCGCCTCTCGTCACCCCCTGTATACTACACGACGCTCAGCGCAAAACTCGCCCCGAGCTCGTAGATTCTCGCACGAGGAGAAAATCGGCTCAAAAAAGTGAAAAAGTCGCACAGTGTACGCCCGGCTTAAGAGAGTAATGTTTTTGGAGGTGAAGCAAAGAGCTAAAACCAGAGTGAACATCGGTACACCCTACACTAGTTTGAGGAAGCTAAAGGAGGCTAGAAATCACAGACTGATGATGACCTGGCTTTGTTGCTGCTGGACTTGTAAGTAATAATATTTTTGAGTTCAACTGTGTGGATCTATTTACTTCATGGTTTATTTTAGTATTAGTTGGGTCATGTTAGCATTAGCTCGTTGTTAGCACTAGCTACATTACGCTATGGCAGGATTATTTACAACAGCTGTAATTCTGCTTTCAACCAATAGGTGGGAGAAGCGGGAAACTTAGTTAATGTCGCTTTCAACTTTTTTCCTGGGAGCTGATTATTTCTAAAAGGAATCTTTTCACCAAGGTCAGCGAGAACACTAAAGCCAATCAAGTTTGGGGCAGAATACCTTTACTCGGGATTGGAAGTTCCTAAATAACCCTACATCTGATCCCTGAATATGGATTCAAAGGTTCAGCAGAGAAAACAGAGCATTAGACAGTTTTCTGCACAACTCTTCTCACTTGGGGGGATTTTAAACTGCGGGTACGACTCAGCATGACTCTGCAAAAACGACATTTGTTTTAGAGCTGAATGAGTCCCATTCAAATTCAAAAAGGGTTCATAGTAGCGGCCTTCTCTCCATTAATTTACATTTATAATTCCTCCCCCTATCATGGAAGTCCCACATTAGTAACACTCAGACGGCACTGCTGCAAAAGACACAATTTAAGGTGGTTTCAGATCACAGAGGATGTAAACATGAGAACGAGATCCAACACAAGCACACATTTATATTAGCAGGAGGCAGAATTTCAATTTAAACCATAATAACTTTTATAATACTAGCTAAAGATGGACTACTATAAAAATGTCCAGGCCTTTTTAGGAAATACAATATTGCAAATAATTAATGTAACTTTTCAACACTAGAGTAGATACAAACGATTTAAACTTCTACTTCATCAATCGGTTCCATGAGGAAATCATGAAACGCACTAACCTACAAACCTAGACCTTCAAGAGCTGAAGCAAAATGATTTTGCTCTGCATGTCGGTCTAGCCATGCTCTATTGGAACCTCCACAGCCCTGACTGGTTTGGTGCCTGTCCAGTCACATGACTGTATCAGTTTGGTGGGGGGGATGTTACTGCGACTGAGCGAAACTAGGATGGCGGCGGCTCGTTTGAAACAGCTTTGGCATCAACGTCGGACTATTTAGACTTGGGCTTTCCTTTGAGTCAAGAGCAGATAGAGGTGCTTATGTTTATTTAGAAAAAGGATGTATTTGTGTCTTCTTCAACGATGTATATTGGACTGCCCCGTTGACTTACATCCGTAGCGTTGAGTACGTCATGTTGTTGTCCAAATGAAAGACAACCGTAGATCCCGCCCCAAGACTGAGAGCCATCGATGGGCCAGACTATATATTCACATATATATAGAATGGCTTGCCAGGCTAGAAAGGTGCTGCTATAAAAGTAGAGAAGAGCTGCTATGGGAGCCCAGATGTCCAAACAGGGACTCAGTTTTAAAGGGGACATTATATAGCTCCTTTTAAACGAGTTCTATGGTCGACACCAGATATGTTTATGAAGTTCTTTGCACTGATTTTCTCTCACATAGGTTGATCCAAGCAGTTTAATTCTTGACATTTTCAGTGCCTTTCAGAATGAGCCATTTCAAGACTCACGCCTACCCATCATCTGATTGTCTGCTATGAGGTGAGGAGATCGAATATCTGGGAGAGGCTCATAGTAGAGCTGCTGCTCCTCCACCTCCATAAGGAACGTTTTCAAACAGCCTGTAGAAGCAGATATCTCCTAATAAACTAACACTGACAAAAAACAGATGGAGTGGTTATAGAGGCAGTAGAGACCAACATGGTAGCACAAAAGGATGCAAAATGTGAGTTCTGCACAATATGTCTACTTAAGTATTTAATTTTTTACAAGACTTTTATCACTAGACAGCATACATAGTGTGTGTGTGTGTGTGAGGGGGGGGGGGGGGGTGTAACTAAAATATATGGAGTACTTTATGTTATGCATTATATGCTGCCTGTGTGTTTTGCCCTCATTCTGCCATCTTTCCTTGCTCTTATTTTTAAAACACAAGAAGAAAGGTGTGAGTTTAGCCTTCAGAAGGGATGGAAATGCACCCGATTAGAGAGGCTTTACAAAATATGCGCAGAATGTCACAAAATCATTTTCATAATCACTATTTTTGTTGATTCCATTGTTTTTGTGATCGTTTGGAGCTAAATGCAAATTTGAAATACAAATAGTACATCAGAACCTCAGCAGTTTTTGTTGACTACGAATCACAGAATCATCATTTTACAAAGACCACACACACTTTCCAAGGTCAGCGTGAATGTAGCAAACAGCACCGTGCATGATGTTACATCTGTGAGTGCACAGAGCAGCAGGTGTGGCCCGCCAGCTCTCGTCTCAAAGCCCGCTGGTCATCAATAATAAAGAGATCAAGCCCGAGTTCCCCGGCTGCTTATCCAGCATCATGAGACGGACGTGTGTCACAACCTCCTCCCATCAGACGGAGGCTAATTCTCAGAGACACAGCAGCAGTAATTATTTGTGTCTGCTGTCTAAGATGGACACAGCAGCACCAGAGCAGTGTTGAAGAAGGCCGGATGAGATGTTTTCATTTGAGTGGGAGTCAAACACAGATCCACAAGTTAACTGGGTGTTATTTCTCTTTCTGAGATTAAATAAATCCTGAAGGAGAGCTCCAGCTGACAGGACGCCTTAGAGCCTTTCCACCAATGATAAAACGGCCCAGCAGCCTCTGCCTGGTGGGTGACAAAACAACCCGTTACACATCAAGAATTTACTCTCTCCCCGCTTCTGTCGCTGCAGAATTTTCATTTTCAGAGAAGGATGAAGTCAAGGACACTCTTAAAAGTAAGGGACAAACACATCTTGCCCAAATACTGGCTCTCTGTGGAGTGTGTGAGACTGTGTGTTGCACAGAGCATGCACTAGAAAAAGCAGGAACAAGCTCTTCCATGGTGATAAGAAATGAAAACATCTGTGTGAAGAAATGGGAGTGAAGATGGGGCAGGCGGATCAGGAGATAAGAGTCTGCAGGTAGATGAGAGGAAACAGAGCGTGAAGGCAGTGATGGAGACAAACTGCCAACAGAAAAGACACGTTGTGTTAATTCCTGATGCCTTTTGCTGCAACATCCAGGAACAAAGACAGAGGATAATGAGAGAGATGTGTCCATCCAGCTGGTTAGAAAGCTGTAGTTGCTCCTCTCAGACAGATCTGTGGAAAAACCTCGACATGGGCTCATGCAGCTGGTAAAAACAGATGAACGGGTTAGATAAGGAGGGCAGGGCATCATTTCTTCTCCCTCTGAAACATCTTTACTGATGTGCTGAAAGTGTTCACAGGCTGCAGCAGGACTCCGCTATCAGGAGTTTCAGGATGTTTATGGGACGACTGTTTTTCTGGTCACCGAAAAAGCTCAGAGTCACGCTCATCTGTTCCCTGCAACGTTATCAATAACCCCCCACTTCATTCTCTTTGCCCTGCAAGTTAAGGCATCGGGCTCAGGGCAGCAACAACAGCTGGTAAATGAGTCATGCAAACATCCATACGTCCCATTACATCCTGTGGTGTTGTCACCCCCTGTCTGACAGAAACACAGCCCTCCCTTCTGCAGTGTGTGTGTGTGCGATCCAAGCAGTGGACTGAAACTACAAAATCAAGGTCTCTGCAGGGAGGTGAAGCAGCCTCCGCGGTGGCTTTTGATGTGTTGTTGCCACAGTGTGTGTCGGGGTGAGTGACCTGCCTCCCTGCCTGTTTTCACTGATGGCTGAATAAAAAACCCACGGTGGATGAATGCTGGTCACAGAGCAAGAACAGTAACAGCCACACACACACACACACACACACACACACACACACACACACACACACACCTAAACATAACCTGAAACACAGAGTTTGAGGATCAATGTAATCAGATTAACGTGCACCACCACACCCTGCTCAAGTTTAGGCTGTGCAGACTCCACAGAAGGGCACTGTGTGACCTGTAGGTGCACGCACACACACACACACACACACACACACACACACACACACACACACACACACACACACACACACACACACACACACACACACACACACACACAGAAAAAGGAGCCAAGAAGAAGCCAGGAACGACCCAGCAGCTACTGTCAGCCTCTCCTAAGACAAAACTCTCCTGTTCTGAAGCAGAACCTTCTTGCTGCAAAGACCCAGCCAGGTGTGTGAAGCCACTCACCACTTCATTCCCAGTGCATGAAATCTGCTCCAGGTCCAGAACAGTTGACATGTTTTACCCACACAGCAGAGGAGTGTGTTATTCTATGTGCAAGCGTGTGCAGGGCAGCTCTAAAGATCTCCAAGAAGGAGGAGGAGGAGGAGAAGGGAGGGAGCTTTGGTTGGAAGGGAGGGATGTAGGGAGAGGCAGCCAGAGCAGCAGCAGAGGAAGAGAGGAAGCAGTGCAGGAGAATGACAGAGCAGAAGGAGCAAGGAGAAAACGAGTAAACAACTTGAACGATAGGAGAGAAGGAGGAGAAGTGAGGGGGTGGAGGAGAGGCAGGAAGAGCAGGAGAGATGGGCAGCAGAAGAGGAGGCAGTGGAGGAGGAGGAGAGTGAGACTGCAGTTTGTGCTTGGTAGTCACAGCGCGTACGTGCATTCAGCCACTGGTGCATCTAATTGGATTGCAGAGGGTCAGGTGGGTAGTGGGAGGGGGTGGGGCTTGGAGGAGAATGGGGAGGTGGGTGGGAGTGAGTGGAAAAGGGGTGACGGGGTGCAAAGGATGCAAAAGCAGTCCAGGAAAACGGGCGGGCAGCTGACATCACACTGGTATTGATGAGGAGGAGGCTGACTTTGACAGCTTCCTCTGGGCTGTTTCTGCATCAGCAAAATGGCTCCATATGGTCCGGTTTACCCG
Organism: Aphyosemion australe; assembly: GCA_006937985.1. Classification (NCBI taxonomy): domain Eukaryota; kingdom Metazoa; phylum Chordata; class Actinopteri; order Cyprinodontiformes; family Nothobranchiidae; genus Aphyosemion; species Aphyosemion australe. The sequence continues at coordinate 452,870 of SSNS01000163.1, read as the reverse complement.
GTACCGCCAGCAGAACCCACTCCTTCACCGGTACCGCCAGCAGAACCCACTCCTTCACCGGTACCGCCAGCAGAACACACTCCTTCACTTTCTAACAAAACTCTCATCAGCGTGAAAGACAATCAGCACCACCTGATGACCTCTAAATGCCGGCGCGAGGCTGCTGCTGCAGCACCATGACAGCAGCCTTCAGACCACAGGACACCATGATTAAGAACACAAGAGGCTGCTTATTTCACACCCCATGACCAGGATCTATGACCCCCCCCCCCCCAGGAATTTCTGCTTTAGTCATCTGATCCACGTCACTCCTCTCTCCTCTGCATGCTACCATCACGACTTTGCCTGAGACAAGCTGCTGATTCAGCCAATGGAACACCTCAGAGCCACTGGGAACTCTGGGACCAGGAGGGGCTTTCATTGGTCGGTCGGTGAAGCAGCATGTTTGGTTGTAAACTGTTGCTTTTCCTTCTTTTTATGACTCTGGCCCATAGAGGGCGCTGAAGACACACGAAAATTTCATGAGAAATAAATAAAATACACACATTCTAACATACAAACATTATGATTCACAAGGAAATGGTTCTGCCTCGTATGACTGAGGACGTCTTACCGGTTCCAGATAAGAGCCGGGGCTCCGTGCTTCATCTGCAATCACCATAATGGTTTCTGCTACATCCACTCACATCCCAGTGATGCCAAAGTGACCAGAACCATTAGGATGGATGCATCACAGAACCATTAGCTCTACTGCTAATCACTTTGTATTGAGATGCTATCGCTAACAGCCCGGCCAGCATTAGATAAATGAAAAGAGCAATGTAAGAAAACAGCTTTAAAACCATCAGACACGTGTGTGTGTGTGTGTGTGTGTGTGTGTGTGTGTGTGTGTGTGTGTGTAAGATGGTAAATATTGGCCTGATACACTGGCAGAATGATATGTGGATCTATCCTAATACAACCACTGGGATGTTTAATAATTGACTGTAGTGCTTTCATGCAGCTCTGTCCTGTAGAGACTTTTCTGTCTCCTACAGCCAGTCTGAGTGTGCTGTAGCGTCTCCAGGAGTCTGAGTCTTTTCACAACTTATTTCTGATTATGAGACGTATACAGTATGATGCTCAACAACTACAACGCATGCTTATGGCGCCCTCTGCTGGAGGCTTGGAACAAGATTAAACAGAGAAGTGAGTTCACATGTCTGAATGATGACGCAATGAATTAATGACACAATGGATCCTAGATCAGGAACAGTAAAAACACCTGATGTTCTAGAGGCTATTGCAGCTCAGAGCTATGATGAAGTAATAAATGATTACAGGTAAAACAGACTCTAAATGTTATTAAATGTAATCATACATTTTCAGCAGGCAGGCGAGAAAGTAAAACACTAAAACAGACATCAGGTACATGTTCTATTTTTAAAGTGCCCAGTCAGCTGATTCAGCCTTTTTTAGCTCCTGAAGTAACTTGATGTTCTGGAGTTTGCTTTTTAAAACAGAGAGTCTCGTGGGAGTCTGACTCATGCCTCTCTCCACTACGTGGCATAAACAGGACATTACTGGGGGTTCTTCAGCACCACAGCAGCATCACTGCTGCAGTACTACCAGGCCACCTGTAGGGGAGCTGCTGCTGGGGAGTCAGAGCTCAGGTGATGGTGCAGCAGCGAGGACCCCTCCCTCACTGAGGGACACTGCTGTATAATGATTCCACACAGTGTGACAGGCACAGTAGATGTGTTCCAACACTTCTGGATGTTTACATGTGGAGAACGTGTCGGAGGTTAGGGTCAGGGTTAGCCGAGTTCAGCCCAACTGTTACTGACTAGACAAACGTAGATCCTCACACTGCTGCAGCGGTCCTTCATTCAATTATTAAAACCCACAGCCAAAAGTTTCTGCCTCTGTGTGTGTGTGTGCGTGTGTGTGTGTGTGTGTGTGTGTGTGTGAGTGCAAAACCCCTCAGGGATGATCTTAAATGAAACTCACACACATTTGTGTTAATCAGCCAACACAAGAACAGCTACAGTTTCACAGATAATCAGGTAATCCGGTAGAATTTGGTGTTTTAGTGGCTGAGTCATTCTGACTTTCATCAGACTGAACAGAAGACCAACACTAAGGGCTACAATCCAGCATTTGCACGCAGAACTGAGATTAAAGCTCCTATCAGCAGATGGGTGAGGTGTGATGCACTTCTTTAAGGAAACTTGAGGCCTTTAATCTGTGTAATCTGTTAGGATATTCTCGGTTAGGCCTGTCTGAGGTAAACGGTGCTGCTGAGGAAATAAGGCCACATACGCGACGCCTCTGTATCAGACTTTTTTAAAATTTCTCACAGATGCGTGACTTTAATCCAACACAAAAAAATGATTGGAATGAAATGTCACACTGAGAAAGAGCGTCAGACCGAGTGTGTGTGTGTTTGTTTATTAATAATCCCGCAGACAGAAGCGAGTAGCATCTGTTTCAGTGAACATGCTTACTCCGTCTCCCTGCCTGCAGCAGCTATATTTAGCAGTGGTGGGATGCAGGAAGCAGGCGTGGCTGCAGATAGACACAGAGGGATGCTTTAACCCTTTGCAGCCATGATCCTCAGACACAGGCCCACCTATTGGATCATACCCAGTCAACATGATACAAACAAATCTTCATTCAGCTCATATACCCGGTGATCTATGTGGAAAATACACCGCTTTACTCGCTCAGAAAGGCTACAGTTTAATCCCAGAGGTGTCAACATCCAAGATTAAAACTCCATGTTATCCAGTGATTTTCCTGTAGATTGTAACAGGAGGATTTAAACAGGAACATTATGTAATCCTGCCCCAGATCCATGTTAGGGATTATTAGATATGAATTTGACTTGCTGCAGTGGATAATCTGGATGTCGGATTTTTAAAAACTTGAAACTGGGGCCGGTTATTCCCCACCATCACCACTGTGTCTGCTAAACTTCTGCTTTTTCCCAAATCAGACACACGTGAGGAAAAGCTGCTTCTCTCGTCTCTTCAGAGACGACGAAGCAGTAGAACAAGTGGAGCAAAATAATCCTCGTTTTCTTTAGGTTTCCTTCAAAAATTCTCTGACATCATGTGAGACACGAAGCAGGACGGAGGAGCAGAACTCACCTGGCAGTCAAAGTCCTGAAAGTTTCGTGCATTCTGTGGAAAAAAGACCAGAGGTTAGAGCAGACTCAGACACATTACTGTTTATTAATTAGACGGTAAGAATGCACACTGAATTTGTGAGACATTTATGATGCAGAATCAGAGTCATGCTCTGGCCTCCACTTCTTCTGTAGCCATGGAGATCAGCTGGACACCTGTAACCGTGGTCCTGAGCCTAAAGGCGTTGGTGGTCCAGGACACCGGCTGCGGTGTGGATTTGGATGCGGAGTTTCCACCTGGAGTCTATTTTTCCTAGATGATGCATGCGGATCGTTAAGTTAAAGATTGGGAAGTTGAAGAACTGACATGAGCCTGACAGGAAGTGAGATGTGTTTCAGCGGTTTTGTTTTATTATTAAAGATCAGTTCACGTGTTAAAATTCTAACTGTAGGTAGAAACTTAATTAGTTGGTGCCTGTAGGAGTTGTAGAATAATGTTACATACACTGCTCACAAAAATTAAAGGAACCCTTTAAAGAAACATATTAGATACATCAGATCTCAATATGAAGTTGGATATCTATACAAATAACGACAGGGCAATGTCTTAGGAACAAAAGGATGCCAAGTCTTTTAATGGAAATAAAAGTTTTCAGCCTACAGAGGGCTCAATTGTGTAGACACCCTAAAATCAGAGTGAAATGAAGATGTGGCAGGCTAGTCCATTATTTCAAAAACTTAATTTCTGCAACTCAAAATGCTTTTTAGTATCTTGTGTGGCCCCCACGAGCTTGTGTGCATGCTTGACAATGTCGGGGCATGCTCCTAATGAGACAACGGATGGTGTCTTGTGGCATTTCCTCCCAGATCTGTGTGAGGGCATCCCTGAGCTCTTGTACAGTCTGAGGAGCAACCTGGCGCCGCCTAATGGACCGAAACATAATGTCCCACAGATGTTCTATTGGGTTTAAGTCAGGGGATCGTGAAGGCCATTCAATTGTTTCAATTCCTTCATCCTCCAGGTACTGCCTGCATACTCTTGCCACATGAGGCTGGGCATTGTCGTGCATTAGGAGAAAACCAGGACCTACTGCATCAGCGTAGGGTCTGACAAAGGGTTCAAGGATTTCATCTGGATACCTTATGGCAGTCAGAGCACCATTTCCTAGGCAGTAGAGGTCTGTGCGTCCCTCCATGGATATGAGCACAGGCCCCCCAAAGGACGTCGGGCCCTCAGGCCATCTTCATGAAGTCTGTTCTTGATTGTTTGGGTAGAGACATTCACACCAGTGGCCCTCTGGAGGTCATTCTGTAGGGCACGAGCAGTGCTCAGCCTGTTCCGCCTTGCACAAAGGAGCAGGTATCGGTCCTGCTGATGGGTTGTGGACCTTCTACGGCCCTGTCCAGCTCTCCGAGAATAACCGCCAGTCTCCTGAAATCTCCTCCATGTTCTGGAGATTGTGCTGGGAGACGCATTAAACCTTCTTGCTGCAGCACGTGTGGATGTGCCATCCTGGAGAGGTTGGACAACCTGTGCAACTTCTGTAGGGTTAAGGAATCGCCTCATGCTGCCAGTAGAGATAATTACTCAAGCCAAAACTAGCACGAGTGGAAAACCAGCCAAAAAAGATCAAGAGGGAGAAACTTGAAATGACCTCCACATGTTAAACCAGTCCTGTTTTGAGGGTTTTGTAATTGTTGCCACTTTAGTGCACCTGTCGTTAAGTCCATGAACACCAATACAGCTGAAAGTGATTAACAATGCCCTCAGCTGCTTAATCAACCAGAAAATTATCAGACAGGTTTCATTGATTTCATGCCAGGCCCAATAAAAAAAGTGTTCCTTTAATTTTTGTGAGCAGTGTATTTATTATCCTAAAAAGGCCCATACATGTAAATAGTACTCTATATTAAGGCTGCTCGATTATGGCAAAAATGATAATTTTGATTATTTTGACTGAAATCGAGATCTCGATTATTTTAGACGATCTTTAATTAACGTTGATAAAACAAATACTGCAAATACTGACAAAAAAGAGCTATACAGTGCAAACATCTGTAATATAAAAATAAATAGAAACATATAAACTGCTTTGTTGTAGTAAACTTCCACAACCTGCTGCATAATAATTTAGTGCTGTCCAGAGGGGAGTGTGTACAGCAGCACGATGCAATAGATGAACTATTATTATTTATCACCTTGAGAAACTGGAGGTGTGGCGTGAGAGCGCATGAGTCTCACACTCATCACTTGAAAGTTTGCAGCCCTGATAAAATATAAATCCTCTTTAGCTTGTAAAACACCCGGTTTTGTGAGCGAGATCCACTGAGAAAGGTCAGTCGATGTGTGTAATGTGATCATGCTACACATGCGCACATCATTCCCTTTCCTAATGTCCGGAAGGACGGTCTGGAGAGCAGACTGTGGGTTTTGCTAACCTGCAGAGAATATCGATGAAGTGCTACAGGGAGTAGCTAAGGGTCATCACCAGAATCATCACTAGGTGCTTTTGGGAATGAAAAGTCAAGAAGGGGTCTGAAAAGTGGTTAGAAAGCTGGCAATGCTGTGCAGGAGGTGCGCTTCATTTGCAACTCGGAGCAGCGCGGGGGGGTAAATTATCGGTTCATTTTGTTGTTATAATTGTTCAAAACCCAGATCGTAAATGTGATTACCATTCAATTAATGGAGCAGCCCTACTCTATATTAACTCTAATGAGAAAAAGGTATTTGATCATTTAGACTAAACTGCTCATCTCTGCCACCTGCTGACCAGGGTCTGAACTGTGGCTTTCCCAGTTTAGCGAGTAATCCTGTTAAATAATCCGACCAGAATATTGATGATCTTTTCCATAATGGAGAAGCGCTTGTGTTTATAACAGCCCAGATCAAGATTGGGTTTTCTCAGGTGTTTAAATCTGATCTTCTCTACAGATGTTAGCATAACTCATTACTACATAAACAACAGTGCATTTGATCTTTTCCCTTTTTTGATATTTTTAATCTTTTTTTTTTTAACTTTTTGTTCTTGTGAAGCGCCTTGTGACTTATCTTGAGAGGCGCTATATAAAAGATCCTTTCTTCTTCTTCTTCTTTTTCTTCTTATTATTATTTTCAGGCCAGTGTATGTGACGAGCTGACCACTAGGGGGGGTGGGAGGTCAGTAGCAGTGTTTTGTCCATCATGTCTCTCTCATCCTGCAGCATAATGTGGAGGAATATTCTCCCATATTCTCTTTATTCAGATCAACACTGAGGCAGAGTTCCGTCACGCTGGATGTTGTCCGAGGAGGTACGACTGCCTCCTGTCTGCTCACCGCGTCTGAAACACTCTGATCCCCAGGCAGTCGTGGTTTTTGTGTCATGATCAGTTAATCAGCTGATGAGATGATGGTCAGATGAGAACGACCCCAGAAGAGGATGATAGCAGCTTTTATCTGCCACTTTCATCATCCTCACATCCTGCTCTTTTGAGCCGGGCGTTTGTTTATTCTACCGGTTTTTTTATCTAGACTTTTGCGATTTGAAAAAATCAAAATAAAGTTCCTGCTGCTCCTCCTTTGATCTCTTTGTTCCTTTACATTTTCTGTTTCCTTCGTTTCCTCTCTCGCCTCCATCCTTAAGGCCCTTTTCATATCAACCAGCGCTATGATTTTTCCTCGCCTGTTCAGCATATATGAATAATTCACTTTGATGACCAGGACTGCAACGTGTGCACGCCTAAAGTCCTTCAGATTTCACCATGGTGTGACTGAGCCCACGTGCGCTCAGGTGCACACCTGCAGCAGCTGGTCATAACATGATGTCACAACAACTCACCTTACTGGTCAGCAGCGGCTTGATCTCAGTCAGCTGTACATCCTGCAGCTCATCCATCTTCCTGTCAGATCTCTAGAACCCCTCTGTTAAAACAAGCCAACAATAAGAACGTTACACTCTCTAACAAGAAGACGGCACAGTCAGGTCCACAAACACGAATAACAACAGCCTGCATCACCCAACAACGCTGTTTGGACCTTATGTAATCAGCTGGTAGTGATTATTTGGGCCGACTAATCAGTTTGCATAAGTTTCTGTTTGTTGCAAATTAATCAAAGTAATTAAACTAATTCTTATTTATTATACATTTATGTGGCTTTGAAGCAATGACATGAATTAGACATTTAGTTTTTTAGCCAAGCATTCCTGCTGTGACACAGAGTTTAACTCATATCCTCTCATGTTGAAGGTGTGGAACACTCGGGAGTCTTATTTCCTGATATGTGGACATCTCTCCTCTGATTGGCTAACAGCAACACGACTCTACCACTGACTCTGTTTGCTCTGCAACGTTGATGTTTTATCTCCACAAATAACTCAAGCCTGGAGGAGTTCTGCTCTGTGGTGGAGTTGCTAATGCTAACGGTTAGCTTCTACTAGCCCAGACGTTCTCTGCTGCTTCCTGGACGCTAAATCAACAACAGCCTTCCCCGTCATGAGTCAAGATGGGTGAGTCCATGAATGTTCAGTGACAGTGTGACGTAGATCTGTCAGGATTTTCTAATCCTAGAGTTTCACCGTCTATTTTATCAGAAGCTAATGCAGGAGATAGGTAGCCTGGCAAGCCATCCTATATATGTGTATATATAGTCTGGCCACGAACCATTGACGGCTCTCAGTCGTGAGGCGGGATCTACGGTTGTCTTTCAAAATGTCAGCACGCAATTGGATAGCGCTAGGACCAATCAGAGTGACGAACAACATGACGTAATCACGGCGACGGAAAAGCGGGAGGCTTTAATAGCGTCTAGCTTCAATGATTTCTGTCGTGTTTGTATGAAAAACACGCAAATATCAGGTGTACTGGGACATTGCACTACTTTGTTTGATAAAAATAAGAAGCCGCTAAGTATATCAGACAGACTTACGCACGTTGGAGTCTAAATAATCCAATGTTGATGACAAAGCCTTTTCAAACAAACGTGTTTTCCGAGTTGCCGCCATCTTGCTTGGGTTCGCGGCGTTCGCGGCCGCAGCGCTGACGTCATCGGCTACTCCCGCTCTGTGATTGGCCCATGATATAGAGCGCTGTGATTGGCCCAACCAAAACTATAGCGAGTTGTGATTGGATAAACACAGCTGTGGTTTGGGCTGCGAGGTTTCCAATGAAGCGTGCCTAGACCAAACTCTGCAAAGCAAGAATTGGTCTAGTTCACTAGGCTAGGAGATAGGTGGAGGAGACTATTTTCATGTTCAGCCTGCATGAAAAACTCAGAGTGACTCATTATAATCAGAAAAAAATCATTAAAACATGGTTTTTCAGTGAACCACACCTTTAAAAAAATCGTAAAACTAATGTGACGTGATATTCCACAATCTCATAAGATCTGCTGGAGGAAGTGTTATGAATGACTCTCAGCTACCATCACATCAAAAATGAGATGGATGTCAGTAAAACAGACTGCACAGGAGCATTGTGTGCGTTTGCTAATTTGGATTAGCTGTCGGCCATCTTGAATAGGGCTGACTCTAAGAGGCAATCCACTGTAGGGATTAGCAGTGACTATTACAACATATGAACCAGTGGTTCTTTAGTTTCCCCTCTCTGGCACTTGCTAGTAACACGCTGCTAGCCTGACCACAAGGTGGCAGTAATGGGTCTGAAGGAATTTTGCTTTTTCACAATGGTGCATTTTTCAGCAAAACATCCATCTAAAAATCATAGATTTTAAACATTTCTGCAATTTTAGTTTAATTTTTGAAAGGATTAGAGAGAGAAAACTACAATCATGGGTCGGCTACACCTGTGATCTACCAGACTGCATCACACCTGTTCAGTTAAAAAATATACAAAAAAGAAAACAATAAAGACATAAAGATGAGTAACTAAACAAGTCTGCACTCCAACCCAGTAGAATTATTCCACTTACAGAAATCATTTTTATTTACATATTTTCTTTTATAATTAGATTATTGGATGGAGCCAGGTTATGAAGAGCTTTGAAAGCGGTGAGGAGAATTTTGAAATTGATTCTCTGTTTAATGGGAAGCCAGTGAAGTTGTTGCAGGATGGGGGTGATGTGATGAGAGGATGGAGTCCTAGTGATAACACGTGCTGCAGCATTTTGTAGAAGCTGCAGGTTCTGGAGGGATTTGCTGGGAAGACCAAAGAAAAGTGAGTTGCAGTAGGGCTGAAACAAATAATCGAATAATTCGATTAAATCGATTAAAAAAATATTCGACTTTTATTTTGAAGATCGACGCTTCGTTTTCTTTCACTTCCGGGTTATACAGTCTTTTCCCGGTGTGACCTTCCGGTTGTTTAACGCTACAAGCACGCTTGTTCTGCTTACTGCAGCTCCAACAGATCATAGTTAGCAGAGCAGGCAACAGGGCGAATGCAAAAGGGATGATGACACCCAGAGAAAACCCCAAAACGTTTTCAAAGTGTAGGAATATTTCAATCTCAAGCCAATAGAAAAGATCGCTAGCTTAGCGCTAAGCTAACGTAGCCAAGTGGCTAAGCTAGTGGTTCAGAATCAGAAGGGTTTTATTGCCAGATGTGTGAGAAATCACAACATTAGGAAATTGCTGCGGTACTTGGTGCTAAAAGAAAGATAAAAAATAAGAGATAAGCAAATATAGGAAGTAATATAATCATGATAAAATAATTAATATAAAAAGTGGCAATAATTAGAGAAGCAGCTACTATATACACAGTGCAGGTACTAATCAGAGTGGATCAGCTTCAGGTACAAACACAACACCGGGTCATGTGACTGGGACCAAGCGACTGGAGTGGGCAGCCCTAGGATTGACATTCATGAGTCCAACAGCTGAGGGGAAGAAACTGTTCTTGTGGCGAGAGGTTCTGGTCCGAATGGATCTGAACCTCCTGCCAGATGGGAGCAGGTCAAAGAGACAGTGTCCAGGGTGACACGGGTCAGCTGTGAGCACGATCTCCACATCCCAGGACCTCAACACAAAGCATCTAGGTGCTTTAGGCATCAGCTGCGGATCTAAGACAAGGTTTGTGCTTTAAAGTTTAAATGAAGATAAACTGAGTATCACCAGATATGCTAACAGACTGAGAAATATTTAGCCACCACTCCTAAAAGTCCCAAGTCAGTATGAGACTAAAATGTTTGCTTCAGCTTTCTTTTTGCATGCATGTTTTTTAATTTCAGCTATAGTTATTTGTAACATTGCAGTGTTATCTTTAGTGCAGAAAGGAAAAACATTTAAATGGATATTAACTGTTTTGGAGTTTAATTATATTAAAATAATCACCATTGTTAGCTGGTAAACTACATTTCTTTTCTCTATCTTTCATCAGCTTCAATTGACAGACTGGCCTGGGCAAATCCATCCTTCTCAGTTGAACATGCTACTGAGTTAAAGACAGCAAATGAAAAGGAGCTGAATAAAAATAAATGTTATAGAAATATACTGGCTGACTTGTTTTTCACAGCTAGTATTGCTCTGTTTACATGTTTTACAGTATTATCAAAGATAAGGAAATATAGTCTTATCCGATTATTCGATTAATCGATCGATTACTGTGGCAAATTAATCGATTACTAAAATAATCGATAGCTGCAGCCCTAAGTTGCAGTAATAAATCCTGGATGTGACGAGGCTGTGGACAAGGATGGCAGTGGTGTGAGGAGTAAGAGATGGACGGAGATGGGAGATGTTACGCAAATGAAAATAAGCAGACCGGGTAAAATTGTTGATGTGAGATTGAAAACAAAGTGTGCTGTGGAGGATGACACCCAGGCTCTTAATATGAGGAGAGGGAGTAACTGCTGAGTTGTCAATAGAGATGGGGAAACTGTTGGATTTGGATAGAGTGTGAGGTGTGCCTACCAGGAGGACTTTGGTTTTAGAACTGTTCAGTTTGAGGACGTTAGAAGTGAACCAAGAATGGATTTGCTGGAGACAGAGGGTCAGGGAGGAAGCTGGGAGTGAAGCTGAGGGTTTGGTTAAGAGGTAGAGCTGGGTGTCATCCACGTGACAATGAAAATTAATGTTGTGATTACAGAAAATGTAACCTAGTGGGAGAAGGTAAATGATGAACAGAAGGGGCCCCAGGACAGCGCCCTGGGGCACACCAGCAGAAACAGGAAATATATTGGATTTATAGGACTTCAGCTGAACAAATTGTGTAGTGCCAGAGAGATAGGAGGTGAACCAGGCAAGAGGAGTGTGAGTGATACCTATGGATGACAGTCTGCTGAGGAGAGTGCTGTGGGAGATGGTGTCAAATTGTGAGATGGAGAAGGATGAGAATGGACAATAAACCAGAGTCAGAGGCAGTGAGAAGGTCGTTGGTGATTTTGAGAAGTGCTGTTTCAGTGCTGTGAAGAGGATGGAAGCCAGATTGAAACTGGTCATAGATGTTATTGGTGATGAGGTGGTTGTGAAGTTGAGAAGCAACAGATTTTTCCAAGAACTTTGGAGATGAAGGGTAATAAACATATCTTAATGAACTGAACTGTATTGGAATGTTTACTTTGTGAAGTGCCTTGAGACGACTCTTGTCGTGATTTGGCGCTATATAAATAAACTGATTTTAATTGAATTGAATTAATGGTATATATATATATATATATATATATATATAGAGAGAGAGAGAGAGAGAGAGAGAGAGAGAGAGAGAGAGAGAGAGAGAAATTTTTTGTTTTTAAATCTATATTAATACATGTGTTATTAAAAAGATGGCAGCAGATATTTTTTTTATTTTATTTTAGATTTGTGCTATTTGGAGAAAAGGCCTGTGGGCGGGGTTCCTGGGTTCCATGGTTGGCGACCCCTGCTCTAGAAACTACTCAGTGCAGCTTTAAGGAACCTGCTTAGTCATGTTTCATATCAACAAGTCATGATTTACATGCTTAACTTTGTTATACATTATAATAAGTACTTTGATTAGCAGAGAACATCCTACCTTTTTGTTCATCTCCTCTTACTAAACTTGGTGAATTGTTTAATTAAATGTAATTCGTCAATTGAACCTTTTATAACCGTAATCTGGCTTAGGCATGAATCAGCACCAGCTTTGGTCTATTTGGATTATGACAGCTGTATAAAACTCTTACTGCTGTAAATGCACACGTTTATAATGTATGTAGAAATAAACTTCACTCATTAATTATCTCAGTTACTTTAAATTCCTTAATCCTCACATGTTAAATGATTAGAAATGATCCGTCCCAGGATAAGGGATAGAGAGGTCTCTGGCCCACGAACACACAGCCAACCTCTTTTGTTTTCTCCTTGAAACCAGCCGTTCATCTCTGCTCATAATCATCAGACAAGAAAAGCAACACGAGTGTCCCCGTCACCCGCTTTCCTCCATGAAACTCTACCTCTTCGGCCTTGCCTATCTGCAGGAGGCGAGGACAGGAAGTAGTGTTGAATTACCTGGCTGTGCCGAGGCGCTGCTATCAGGTTGCACATGATGGCAGATCAAGCTGCTCTTCAAGGTCAACGATTTCAAAATTATTCAAGGTCAAACCAGAATCTCTATTAGAGCAATTATGCAATGAAGCAGGAAATAAGAGCAAGGGACTAAGGAATGACTACAGTCACTTCCTGAGTCAGAGTCAATCCCCCCTGGAACAACCTTGAGCTGCTGGTGTCGAATAACTTCCAAGGTCAGTAGAGATGAGCCAACTTCCAGCAGGAACACAGCAGCCATGATGACGCTGAGCCGCCGTGTCTGAGCTACCCGCAGACCCGACCACAACCGTCTCCACAGACATCTGCTTGTTGGTGGAATAATCAGGTCAGGGGTCACTGCGCTCTGGCTACAGATCAGACTCTGCTTGAAAACAAGCAGATGGGCACAAGTGTGCACAATCCTTCACAAACACGGAACAGCTGAGAAATAGTAGCAGCCCACAATGGGGGGGGGGGGGGGGGGGAGTGAAAACACGCCTGGAACAATCCCTGGTGACAAATCCGGCTCAAGGGGTAAAACGCAACAATATTTAGACAACTGAAGAAGGAAAAGAAAAACAAATATTCTGCATGCCTGAGCAGATTGAGAGTATTGGGCGGATAAATCCAACACTTCCTCAGGCTGCCACGGGAAACGGGGCAAAGACAGCTTTAATCAGAGCCGCTTAGGCTGGTTACTGGGGTTAATGGGATGTATAAAGGTCAGGGTGGCCAGGTAACTGCTGCTAACACACACACACACACACCACCATGATACACCCATTTTCTTCTCACCTCATGTCTCCTGTATCGCTCAGCATTCATTGCTGTTGCCATAGCAACAAAGCTGGTTGCCAGTGTTTATTCTAAACTGGGATAGACCCATGGGACAGATGTGAGGCAAGGAGAAAGGCTGGTGATGGAACTTGCTGCTTCACCTCCTGACAGGCGTTTGATATGACAGCGGATCCGGATCACTGCGGCAAGTGTGGTCCCAGATGACAGCGGGGGGGCGGGGATTCTGATCGTGCAGCTCGTAGGGGTTTGTCCCACATTCCCACCACAACATGGATGTGGAGCAGGATGGAGGCGGGACAGACTCTGTGGTGGTGGATCCCACCCGTACGGCGTGTTGCTAAGAGGGGAGCCTCTGCTCAGCTGCAGGGATTCTGTCATGCAGCAAAGGATGCGGAGGCTGAGGTGAATGAACAATCATGTTGGGGGAAGACCTTGTGTGTCGTAAAGGTCAGATTTACTACAGCGAGTGTCAGCAGGGTGGTTTTAACTCTAACAAAGACTTTACCAGGAGAACAGTTCCTGACATCTAAAGCAAACACACCCACTTAGGATTTATCCATCCAGTAGTGTACCCGTCATGTCAGCAGATGCCCCTGAGTGAGTAATGAGCACGTCTCTTCCTCCCTGCCTCATCTTCATCCTTCTCTTTGCATATTCATCTCCTCCCCACACCTCAGGCCATCAGAACGCCTAAGCAGGCATCGTGATGAACGACCCAGAGCCCAGATGTGATACTGACCCCAAGCCTCTTCCATTAGCGCCCTTTCCTGTTTGTTGTCATGGAAACCATGACCTCAGAATTGCCTAACGTCGTCATCATCATTACTGTCACAGCTGCACTTTGACTCTCCAGGTTTAGGCTGAGCGTGGCGACAGGTCGTCTCCGTGAGCATCCTGACTCCGCTGTAGTGATACTACAGGCCTGAGTTACAGGCTGATATTAAACTGTCACATAAAACCCATTTCTGTTTTATTAACACTTACACTAGTTGGCTGGATTTAATGTTTTTATATTCTACTGTGGATAGGCATTTGTTCCCTTACAGATTTAGTGATTTGTTCAGGTTCTTGGTTTAGTTTCAGCACAGCAATCAAAAAACCTGAATACACAGAAAATGCAGTTTTCAAATGATCATTTGTTTTCTTAAGAAAAACAAAAGTACTTCCTCCTTTAACAGATTTATAAAGTTGAGCTCAGTTTCATCAACAACAAACTCGTGAAATTAACAACGACCTCACCAGAACCCATCTGGCAGCAATAATCAGGCTATCAAGGTCTCAAAAAGCAACACACCCTGCCCCATCATGAATAGATTCAAAAACAAACCCAGAGCAACAGCTAAAGCCCTGCCGACTCCCACAGGAGAGCTCAGAGTAAACCTCTGCTGAGCAAAATCACTCAAAGACTCGTCCCACATTTAACAAAAACACCTTGATGATCCAAAAGACTTCTGGGTAAGTATCCTGTGGGCTGATGAGAACCAACTGGAAACTGTTATTTGAGCCCAGAAGCCCTGATAAATGGCCAAACGCAATGGAAAGACAGGTTTTAGGATGTCATGTTAGGTCACGCGACCGGGAAGTAATACCAAGCTTTAAAATGGGCTATATTTTTATTCCTCCCCTGCCTGGAAGCAACGTGAGGGAGCCCGTGTGTCTGACATAACCAAAAGAAGATGACTAACCTGGATAGCAGCTGTGAGACGAGCCGATCTCCAGTTCTCTACCATCACCACATATCTTCTCGTGTGTTCCAGACATTATTCATTCTGTTCTAAATACTCACTCATATTCCTCCTTTTACCTTTGATATTTTTTGATGCGCTCAGAGGTTTAGTTTTTAGACCCCTGTTAGCTTCTGCAGTCACAGTTGCTACTCTTCCTTGGGTCTAAGAATTTGTAAACAAATAGTTTTTGCTTTTCTGAAACACTAAAGAAAAGCTCTAGACAACACAATTAATAATGGTGTGAGCTCATAGAAAATTAGAACAAATAACCAGAAGATTGATTAAAAAAACAATATTTATATGAGACAATAATCTTTTTTGCAATATTGCAGGTAAGCCTGCCTATGAAATAAATCCTGACTGGGTTCCAACGCTCCACATGGGTCACTCAGAAGTCTCTGCTTCAAACTCAGGCCGTCACCAACGACGACTGCAACGAATGAAAAATGAAGCAGGTAAACAACACCCTCCATGCTCTTACTGTCACATCATTTGCACAGAATTTTTAAATAGCTCTAATATATGTAAATACATTTTTAATTGTATTTAAGGTGATCATTTGGCTCACACTTCTGCACTCGTTGTATCTGACAGGTGTTCAGAATGGAGCAGCAGAATGTGAAGGTGAGACCCCCTCAGAAGTTTTAGATGTGGAGCTGCCAGAGATGCACCTGACAGACGAACACCACCATAATCACCTCACGATGGAGGCAGTGGTCCAGGAGGATGCTGGAAAAGTGGAAGCTGGGACAGCACATGTAGAGAATGGAGATCAGACTGAGGGAGAAACAGAAGAAAGATGCCAGAAGATGGAATGTGAACAGCAGAAATAAACCGGTTGTTGGAGAACAGAAGGCTCCGGTCAGAGTTGAAAAAGAGGGAGTTGAATGAATTATTTTAAAAATTATGAATTATTTTTATTACACCGGACTACCTTGTTTTGCTATTTTAATGTCCTTGTTCTGCAATGGTAAAGGTTTCCTGCCAGCATCAAAGAAACTCGTGTTTCCAAATGCTTTGACTCACACTCATGCGTCTGAGACTTGATCTACCTGTCCAGCATCTTTGCCATCTTTTCCCACAAAACTCTGTCTTCTACCTTTACTGACACCATCGATGTCAAATATGTTAACAATTTGACATTAAACCTTAATGATGTCATATTCTTTTACGTTTTGCACCAAAGGGAGTGGCACTCCAATTACACTGTACCCTGTACAAAATCAATAAAGGCTATTTTATTCTATTATATTCTATTATATTCTGCATTGGACATTGCTGATTGTGTGGAGGCAGATTTGAAAGACAATTTAGAAGAGCCATCAGCAGCAGGACTGACTCAGCTGTTTTCATTCAGGAGTACAGCATGCATGCTTAATATTGAAGCTGCAGTTACACGTTTGGCCTGAGGGGGCAATCGCGAGCATAAAAATTTCAAAGTCCACATAGTCCCTTTAAGCGACGCAGATGGTAAAAAGAGGTGGCCACAATTCCAGAATACCTCTGACCTGGACCTAGCAGAGGATGGGTGGGGGCAATCCTTCCCCTATTGGTTAGGGAAGATGTTCCTCAAAAATTTTAAGCTAACATTTATGTGCTAACAGTGGTTATAGAGAGACGCATTTCAGGGAAAATATAAATGTTTTTTCTGTGGTATTGTGAATGTAAGACTTTTTGAGGACCAGTTATTTTACTGGAGTACTTTTATTGGACTTCTGGAAGAAACAAGACCATTCTTGTTGGAGATGGCTCTATTCTGTCAATGATATGTAATATGTATATGTACATAAAACAAGTGATGCAAAAAAGTCTTTGATTTCATGTCTGCAGCTGGTTCAGAACGCTGCAGCACGTCTTTTAACAGGTACTCGTAAACATGACCATATTTCACCGGTCCTCATTGGCTCCCGGTCAGGTACCGAATTGATTTTAAAATCCTGTTTGTTTTTAAATGCCTAAATGGCCTTGCCCCGCACTACCTATCAGAGCTGCTAACTTTGCATGTGCCTGTGCGGTCTCTTCGATCAGCTGAGCGTGGGCTACTCGTGGTTCCCCACACCAAACGCAAAAGCAGAGGAGACAGAGCTTTCTCTGTGATTGGTCCCAGGTTGTGGAAGGAGCTGCCTACAAATGTAAAACAGGCTGACTCCTTGTGTTTAAATCTTGCCTCAAGACTCACCTTTTTTCTCTGGCTTTTGATTGAAGTGGTTGGTTTTATTAGTTTGAATGCTTGGAAAGCATTCAAAGTATTGAGTTTCTCCTCCTCCATTTTTCAGATTCCGTATGTTTTTTGGCATCTAACTAGTGCCACAATGTTTACACTATTTACACAAATTTGGTATCAAACCGTTCAGCTCGTTCAGGTCATTCCGGGAATGACTTTTGGTATTGATATCTTCAACCGTTTCCGAGATATTCAGCTTTTTCTGCGATTTTTCAGCCCATTGAAATGAATAGAAAATGCTTCAAATCCTCATTTTTTTCACAAAATCGTTCATCTTTTTGACCTCTTACTTGCCAGGGTTAACTTCAACCTAGAGACTTCATTCAACTTTTAACAAACTCAAAAGAAGTTCAACTATTTTAGTTTCCTTCAGCTTCTTGATATCTTTTGCGGTTTTTCTATAATCACAGGTTAAACTTGAGGTACGATTTTGGAAAGTTCAGGAACGTCTCCTCCTCCCCCCATTCAAAAGAATAGGGCCAAAAACAGACTTTGCTCGACTTCAGACCGTGTCCTGAGAGAACCGTAGAACCGAGGGAAATGAGACTTGCGCTGGATGAAAGCTGACGGATTTTCCTCTGTTTTGATGTATAATTTATGGACGTACTCCAAAAATTGTGGTCGTAGCGTTAACTAGTTTGGAAAAGTTTTAAAATACTTCTCCTTCCAGCAGCTGAGCTGTGCTGTCCCATATATGGTCATGCCTTTCCCACTGTGACTGACAGCTTCAGATCAAAATCCTGAAGGGGAAATTCTGCTACGACCACATCTTTTGGGGTAGACGCGTAATTTTCTCAAAAACAGTAGCTTTATTTGTCTGCTTCGATAGGATGTCTTCGATTTTGCTGTAGCTGCCACGGTTTTTGTGCTACGAGGCTCAGAAGGAGGAGTGATCCTGATTTTCTCCCATTGGCCCTCATTCAAATAATTTTCAGATCTTGTGCTTCGACTGCTGACTGAGAGCTAAACTGTACTCGTCATATCTCCTACAATATTAAAGATAGGCACACAAAAATCCACACAGAGCACCATCAAAGCCTTCGGCCGCTGACGGTTTTGGAATTTTTCCAACCGGTGCAATAGTTTTCGAATGGTGATGCGAGGTTCGAGGCCTGCAATTTGATGTTTGGAGCTTCAGATCTGGAGAACGGCAGATTCAGATGATTTTCTCTAAACAAAAATCTGCTACGACCACATTTTTTTGAGTACACTCATCAATTACTCAAAAACAGTAGTTTTACCCGTCCGCTTCGATGGGATGTCTTCGTTTTAGCTGTATCTGTCACGGTTCTTGAGTTACAAGCGTCAGAAGGAGGATTCAGCCACATTTTCCTCCCATAAAAAACAGGCATTTTCTGCTCTGTTCTAAGTCAGACAGCTGAAATTGTCTCCTCATATATCCTACAGAATTCGACGTAGCCACACAAAAATTCACACAGAGCACCATCGACGCCTTCTGCTGCTGACGCTTTTGGAATTTTTCTAATCGGTGCAATACTTTTTGAATGGTGATGAGAGGTTCCAGGCCTCCGATGTGACTGTTGAAGCTGCAGATCAGCTGCAGGATCCGATGACTTTCTCTAAAGAAAAATCTGCTACGACCACATCTTTTATAGTTCATGTGTAAAAACAGAAGGATTTTTTGTCAGCTTCGATGGGATGTCTTCGTTTTAGCTGTATCTGCCACGGTTCTTGAGTTACAAGCATCAGAAGGAGGATTCAGCCACATTTTCCTCCCATAAAAAACAGGCATTTTCTGCTCCAGACAGTAGAAATCATCTCATCATTTCTCCTACAAATATTCTAGGTAGGCACACAAAAAATTCAATATAGCACCACCAAAGCCTTCTGATGCTGACGCTTTTAGAATTTTTCAAATCGGTGCTATACTTTTCAAATGGTGATGAGAAGTTGGAGACCTCAGATCGGACATCTGAAGCACAGATCCAAAGCCTTCCTCATTAAGGGGCCTGCCTGCTGCGTCTAACAGCAGCAGAGCAGTGGTGTGATAATGGAGCTTTCTGATTGGTTCAGACATTTCCCGCTATTTACTGTCTGAGAGCGGATATATGGAAAAGCTATTTTAAGTACAATCCTACTGGAGCCTTGTGGCCTCTCTATCAGTCAGTCTGCTTGTTTCAGCAAACCAGTATCAGAACCAGCATCTGGTTTAAGACCAGAACCAGGATCAGAACCAACACCAGAACCAGCATGTGGATCAGAACCAGGGCAAGACTAGAGCCAGGGTTAGATGAGATACAGGAACAGAACAAATACCCGGACCTGAATCAGGATCAGAACCCAGACTCAATACTCTCTCTCTCTCTCTCTCTCTCTCTCTCTCTCTCTCTCTCTCTCTCTCTCTCTCTCTCTCTCTCT